>VDFB02358134.1:69596172-70065240 GCA_007258455.2 Sequoia sempervirens
TGAAGGGTGCCCTTAAAACATTATAATATACCTTAGTGTATGTAAAATTATATATAAATCAAACATATATATAATTATAATTCTATATAAATTTTCATAGCCCTTAAAACATTATGATATACCTTAGTGTATGCAAAATTATATATAAATCAAACATATATATAATTATAATTCTATATAAATTTTCAAATTTATGTTCTCATTTAAAAATATATGTATATTAATATTAAAAATAGGGTGTTCGACCGAACATTCTTGGAATGTTTGGTCGAACCCATTTAATAGGGTTTTTAAAATTGCATGTAGTGGTGGTTCGGTCGAACTAGAGTTCGATTGAACCATTCTAAGATGTTCGACCGAACACATATTCGGTCGAACCACTCTTTTTTCACCCTTGCTTCCTAAGGCACTAGGATTGTTGAAAATTTTTCGTTTCAAAGCTCGATTTCAGAATGAAAATGGAGAAGATCTCAAAAACCCAACTAGTATCGGGTTCCCCTCAAAATGAGCTATCCAACGAATATAATTTTAGTATGTTTTGATTATATTATCTATCTGTTTTTCAAGTTTTATCAAATATAGGTTTTTCACTGAAAATAAAACTCTCTATTCTGCACAAGTGGAAAAATAGAAGATTATCAAAAAAAAAAATTTAAAAATATGAGTGCACCAGATATTGGAATCCTTGGTTCAACAAAAAATAAAATAAAATTTTGATACATACAGTAAAAGTTATGCGTTATACACGCTATGTCTGAATTGTCATTTGATTGACTTCGAAACTTGATTAAAGAAAAATATTTAATAAAACTATCTAACCAAGTGGAAGCACTAGATATCGAGTTAGAAATCTAAATTTGAAAGAATTGGAATTTTATCCTTCATGGAAAAAAAGTTATGCGTTATACGGTGTGCGTCACTTTTTAAAAATGCTGTTTTTTGAAAAAAACCATTTTTTGTGGGAGATGGAAAAAGAAGTGCAATCTGATTCCAAAAAAATTGAAAAAAATATTTTTAGAATCTACAGACAAAATATGACAAGACTCTAGTTTGCATCATCTTCAAATTCCTTACTGTTTAATCGTTATAGGTGCCCGAATGTGGAGATTGTGTTAAAAAAAAAAATATCAGTGTCCAATTAGGCCAAAAATTGTAAACCACTATTGTGGGATCACCCCATAGTTCCTATATATATTTATATTCACAATAATAGAATATTTAGAATAGAAGGTATAAATATGGCTTTTATCATCCTCCATTTTTATCCATCCCCATTACAAATCCACTTACTAAAAACAATCCATTACAAAAAAGTGGACTAAGTCTCCCACCTAAGATTGTCTGCTACATATTTATCTAGCAGCCCATTAGTTAATACTATTTGTATTCACCCTACTAAATATACTTGAAAATGAACACAAAGACTTATAGAAACCATCAAAATTATTCTACCTATGAACAAATCATTCCTCCATCTACACTGCTTTATCATTTTCACCCTATTTTTCAACCAAATTACCTTCAACAACTTGATTGTTGCCTACGACACTGTGAACAATAGGAATATCATTGAGATTAAAATTTTTGACAAATAATAGAACACATAGTTGAGTGTATTCTTATGCAATCTCTTGATCAATGTGAGCACCCATCGGTTGATGAAGACTACTTTCATCTGCTATCTCCTAAGGAATTAATGACAACAACTAAGGCTCATGCTTGTGTGTAAGAAATACCATAATGGCCTTAAATTTTTATTTTACTTTTTCTACTAGTTCAACATCAAACTCCCTTGCATACCTTCTAAGAGAATTTAACATAAAACTTAAAGTTTGTTGTGACAAAGACTTGTTAATTGCAGCAAACTACTTAGGAAATTTTGTTCGATGAAGAAAAAAATGACTATGGAATAACCCTGCTACATAACCATGGCCCTTCCACAGATTATGCTAGTGACAAGCTTTGTTGAGGACACCATTTTGAAAATACTCTTCATTAAAAAATTTATCAGTAATAGAGTCCACTGACTTGAAATTTTGCAACAATTCCAATACATTATAAATGAAGATTGAAAGGACTTGAGCTGGGTTTAAATCAACCTTTTTTCCTTTGGCTCCAAGAATTCAACACCAATTACCCACCTAATATAGATTTTGAAAGTTACACAATGGGATTTGAATACTAGTTGTAGTTTTGCATCACCAACTTCTTCTAATATTGATAGCTCCCATTCGTTGATAGGAATAAAAACTCTATAATTTCTTTGGTAAAACTCCATCTATCTCTTCTTGCACAATGCACATAAGCTCTTTGAAACTCTTTGCATCATGTTGCATTATGCTTATTTTTCATTGTTTAAGGGTATGCTCTATATTTTTCATATTGTATTTCACCTAATACATATGTTTTCATCTATATTTACATTATCTTCTTATATAATCTTGAGCCTAAGCATAGTTCTATCCCACATATTTTATGTACCCTACCTCTTCAATGTTTGTATAAAAGAACCCTTCTTGAATTATACTTACATTAGCGTTACCATGAGTGTATATATTCTTATTTTCACTAAAGTGTGAGTTAAATGTAATGTCATAAATTGTAACCCTTGAAAATTTAAAACTAGATTTAGCTCCCCCTTATATTTCAAGACTTAATTATACTCTTCATTTTCCAATTTTATAATAATATTCAAAAAATTAGAATTAATTTGGTAATTAATATTAAATATTTATTTCACAACACTTAATATAGCAAATAGGTTTGGACTGGGGCACTAGTTCCCCTATCCAATCTATTTTGGTTCCAATTTAAATATTTTATCGTTAGTATTTAATATTTAAAAATTAAAATTCATTTGTGAGAAAATGGTAATTAATTTTCAAGAAATTAAAGAAATGCATATATATTAGGTTTTTTTACCACTTGAAATGTAATTTCAAGAATTAGGAATTTTAAATCACATTGATCATCCTAAAGAGCAATAAATAATAGGATTATGAAGATTATTGTAGCAATATTTTAATAAATCTTCATCATTACAAAGCATCCAACTTTTATGTGAGTTCATTCATGTTTTAATGTGTAGTTGTTTTGTGAGTACTAACATTGATAGGACATCAAATCAAACATAAAATTATCCATGAAAATTAAGAGTGAGATGAATTCAATCCCTCAAGGAATACATATCTAAAGAGTGAGTTGCAACATATCAATTTATCATTGTTTTTATCCATTTTCCTCTACCCAACTGAGGGTAAACTCTCTTTTATATTATTATAGCCACTGCAGAGATACAAATACCAATGTTAGAGCTTGACTTAGGCATGAACCTATATGGAAAGCCCCTTTCCCCTCTCTCTTGTGTACAAGTATAAATCTCACAAAAAATTGGAAGGAATTGAAGTTCTAATCAAGAATTAAATCCTACATCCTTTCCAATTAGGGAAAGTAGAATTTATCTATATGTTAGATGAAGTTCAAATAGTGAGTTCAACAAGGAATATCCTACAAGTAGTTTTCATTAGAGATATGGATTTTGATTTTGAAGGTCTAATTCTATAGGTCTAGGATACCATCACCTCTATCTAGCTTTGTTAAGCTTAGATTTGCATGCCAAGTTCTTTTGCATCTACATTTTACCATTCTTAACTTTTTTTCTAGTTTTTTGTTTTGTATCTATTTTAAGTCATATCAATTTTTCATGTTTTCATAGTTAACGTAGGTGTATCTTTTGTTAGATGCACAACACAACTAATAGGGGGGTTAATAATTTGTACATGACAATATCAAAACCCTCATTAACATTTAGATCCTAATTAGCCCTTAAAAAATTTCATCAGATTTAGCATGAAAGTAAAGAAGTGAAACAACAATACATAAAAACACCATGCATAGTGAAACACCATATTTATGTGGAAAACCCAAGAAGGGGAAAACCATGGTGAGGATTAGCTCACTGTATAAATGAATTGTAACACCAAATACAATAGGCTCACTTCCAGACAAATAACTACCCAATAAAACGAAGGGATCACTAGCAATTGCTCACTTTGAGATTAGAAAGAGGAAAGAAAATAATTTTTACAAAAAGAACTCTATCTTGAAAAGCATCAAGAAGAATTTTCGCATGTATGAACACCTAGTATAACAATCGACTCTCATGTAGGTGAAAGTTGGAAATTACAAAATGATGCAACCAACCTTACTAACCACTTTGTAAGCTTCATCCAATACTCTTTTCCTTTCAAGAGTCAGATCAAAAGTCAACAACAAGGGTGCAAAGAAGGTATATATGAATCTTTTGTAATGATGAAGACTTTCTCTCAATTTCAACTAATAATAGAACTCATACATAGGTATAGAATGTCTATTTCCATTTGTAGACAACCCTAGAAATTGTGTCATTATTATAGCAGCATATACCAAATAGGAAGTCATGTAAAATTTTAGAGTGGTTGGCACATTGATCAATTGTTCATAGATTTCATCACTAATCTCAGTCCCCCAATCAATATGTGTTTTCTTTCTTTTGACTATGTGGATGTATTCATACATCTAATATTGAAAATTACATGAAACAAGCAATCCATTAAACCTGCTCAAGAGAGTAATCATATCCCTGACATCTTCTTTGAAATAACTCCTAGGAAGCAATTTAGGCAATCTAGAGTATTAATCAATGTATATTGTTCCATGTGTGGAACCCAGAAAATACTATCAAAGAATTGAGGGTCTAATCTCATCATGACTTGTCCTAAGGAATCTCTTACACTTTTGTCATCTTGGATGTAATGAGATACAACATGGAGCACAAACTCTTTGTTATGAGTGGAAGTTGAAAATGTAGACACTAGGTGCAATTTTTTAGGAACAATGGCTTTGAAGTTTTCTTCTAAGGGATTTTGTTAAGTTATTTTTACAAAATCTTCTAGGTCTTGATGACCAATTTTGGTGTTTTTGAATTCATCCACCTTTGAGATCACCATAGTTGATGGAAAGACACTCTTATATTTGTATTTAATCTTTCCCTCCTTCTTAGAAGATGACAAAGGATTTTTTGCTATCATCTAGAAATATCAAGACCAAGGAATATCACCTTCAAGGATCACTTGATGAGAACTTGATAGGAACTACAATAATAATGGATTAATATATGGTAGGAGAAAAATTTAGTGTTGGAAAGCGTGAAGTGAGAAAACAATTTGGAACAACTAAAAATGAACTATTTTACATGGGAAATAGAGCATTGGAGAAGAAATGAGGTTCAAAGCACAAGTAGAGTGATTTTAGAGTGTTAGAAGAAAAAACTACTTTTTGTGTAGAAGCATTGAAATTCAGCACTCCTACATCTTGAGATAGTGGTTTTACATCTAGGGGCACTAATTTCCAGCACTCCTACACATGTTCTTCATTTGGTATGAAAGAAGTGTTAGCGCAATAAAAATTAGCAATAGTGCACTTAGAGGGAGTTTAATTTCATGCTTGAGCATTAAAAATCAATGCTTGAGCATGCCATTTTACTTTTGGAGTAAATTGCACAAGGAAAATTCTCACCGCTTTCTCATTTTGGGATAAGAAAATCCATGGAGTGGTGAGTTTTACCACTCCTACATGTTAGAGTTGGTGAAAATATGAAGTCTAGTGGCAAACAATTTCACCACTCTAGTATGTAAGGAAAGATAGATTCAATGTTCAAGCAGTGAAAAATGGCGCTCGAACACTTAGAAGAATGATCATTCAAAAAGTGTCAAAGCTTCACTTATTTTAACTTGCTAAAAATAAAAATTTCACCGCTTCGACCTATGATTGGAAAATATGGGGAGAAGTACTTGAAAGGTATTTAGAAACACAAAAATGTCAAACATAGTGCATGGAGAGAAACTCCTAGGGCATCAAAAGCCAAAATGTGCAAAAAGATATCAAAGAAAATTAGGGCATGATTTCAAAAGATGAAGGAGAATTCAAAAAAATTAAAGAGAAAAACCCTAACAGAGAAAAATGGATTGCAACAGATTTAGTAAATTAGACAAAGCTTTGAAAGCAAAAAATGTGACGAGGAGGAAGGAAAAACAACACACCTAGAAGAAAGATAGAAACCCTAGCTCGAATGTTGGAAGAAATCTTCAGACACAAGTCACAGGTGGTTGTAGGATGATCTGTGTGAGGAGGAAGAAATTTGGAAAATGGAATGAGGGAATATTAGTCCAAAAAATGCTTATTAAGTCATTAGAAATTATCATTAATGCAACTTTGAGTTGCATTAATTATGGAGGACATAAACGTGACAAAAGATGCATAAGTGATGATTTTTATCACTTGTTGACTAAAGACTTAAAGATAGGAGAAAATGTACTAGTGGTGAAAATCACCACTTGTGCATCAAAGACTAAGTGAATGAAGTGTGGGAGAACTGATTTTTAGCACTCCAACACTTGGTGTTTATTTTTCTAAGTTAAGGATCATGTACGAGTGTTGAAAATCAGTGCTCTAACATGAGTCAAAATTTGACTAAGTCCCATAGATTGGGGGTTAATGAAGATACTCATTTTGAAGCTCTTCGAAAGATGAATGGGTGAAACACTCAAAAGGAATATTTGAGGTTTTGGACCACACATTGAGGTGAATTGAAATTTGCTTCATTTTGCATGCTTGAAGTACATGAAACTACAAAATGGACAAGTTTCATAGGGGGTTATCTTGTGAATATGGCACAGCTGGATTAAAGGATAACAATTGGCTCTAGTTGGGGAGCTTCCTTCACTCATTCTTATAAATGATTGAAGGAAGAAGAAATATAGAATTAAAGTGCCTTTATCCATCCATTGGGCATGGAGTCAAGCAATGAAAATAAGAAGACTTAGAAACAAAAAGATGCAAAGACTAAAATAAAAACATTTACATTTGGACACATATCACCTTACTAAGTTGTAAAGTGTTTCAGATGTTTCCCACTGTGAGGAAGAGAAAATGGCATTCCATCCTCTTATGCCAAGAGGAAACTACTTTCACCATGCAAATGATGAACCTTCAATAGTCCCTTCCATAGTGAATCAAAATTCCCGTGCATACCATTTGGCTCTCTTTTCTTATCCCATAAGAGAACAAGATCAACAATTCAAAAATCACAAGACTTGGCCTTCTTGTCAAAAAGGCTCTTGACTTGTTCGTGATGCTCCATAATATGGTTAACCACCTGAAATCATTTCTCTTCCAATTGGGAGAGATACATTATCTACTTGTCAACTGAATTATCAAAGGTCTCATCCCCAATGGCCTTAGCCAATTTGAGGGCTGGAAGTTCTAAGGTTAAGTGAAATTTTGCATTCAATCCATACAAGAGTTGGAAAGGAGACATACCAATCACCCACTTTGGAGTTATTTTGTTTGTCCACAAAGCATCATACAATGCTTTGTGCCACAAATGTTGATTCTCATCCACAAGGTTAGGGATTATAGTCACCAAGGTTTTATTGCTCAGTTTGGCCTGACTGTTACCTTGTGGGTAATAGTCAGATGAATGAGACAATGTTATGCCATGTTCAAAACTAAACTTAGTTATATTGCCTGATGAGAAAGAAAAAGCATTGGCAACAATAATTTTGTTCAACATACTAAAACTAGAAATGATATTTTATTTCAAGAAACTACACACAACTTTAGAAGTAGCATGGTTATCTAGAACTGCTTCCACCCACTTGGTGAAGTATTCGGCTGTAGTTAAGACATAGGTGTGTCCCACAGTTGAAGGTGGATTTACTACACTGATGAAATCAATTCCCCACTACTGAAAGGGTTCTTCAATAACAATTGGTTTCAAAGGAAAACTTTCCAACTTTGGTTTACCTATGAATTGTTGACATAGTTCACATTTATATACCTAAGAGTATGCATCTTGAAAGAGTGTAGTCTAGTAGTACTTTTCTCCGAGGATGTTGTGAGTAGTAACTAGTGATAAAAGTTCCCTCCACATGCTAAGTCATGATATAACTTCAATGATCTTTCTTGCTCTTCATCAACAAATCGTCAGAAAGTTCCATCCAATGCATGTTTGTACAAACCATTGTCCCACAGGACAAATTTTGCTGACTTTAGTTGGATGGTACTTTTATCCTTGTGATTCAAATGATTAGGACATTCCCCATAAGTGAGAAAATGGGAAATGTTGGAATACCACTCATCAATAGTACTAACAAATAACACCATTAGGAGTTCATTTGGATCTAACTTCCTAGTCTCTAAAATTTCTCCATTAAGATTATTTTCATCAATAAGTTGACACAAACCTTTCCCATGTATCAAATTTTTAGGCTTGATATCTATGTCATATTCTAGAATCTTTACAATCCAATTTCCAATTTTCATCCCAAACTCTTGTTGTGTTAAGATGGACTTAACAGTTGAATATGGAACTAGGACTTTGACATGGCTATTAAGAATGTAGAACTAGAATTTTTTAACAACTTTAGCCATGGAAAAAGCATGTTTTTCCATTTGGGAATATTTCAATTCATAATTTTTTAGAGGACAACTCATTAATGTCATCAGGGATTTAAAACCCTCACTGTTTTCTTCCACCGAAATTGTAGAGTGTATGCTTAGAAGAATAACTATGCATGATGAATTCATTTCTGTAGTCTAGGAAGACTACCACTGGCACATGAGTGATAGCCTCTTTGATATCATCCAATGCAACTTTTCCTTCTATTTTCCAACTGAAAGTGGTAGTACCTTTCATCATATTAACAATATGATGAGTCTTTTCTACAAAATATGGAAAGAATCTTCGCAGAAAATTTACTTTTCCAAAGAAAGAATGAAAAATGTTCTTACTTCATGGAAGAGTGAGTGATTTGATACTTTTAACTCTTTTTTAGTAAATATCGATGCATTGTGTGGACACCACATGACCAATAAGCTTACCTTATATGATCCAAAAATTTGATTTTTTTGGGTTCAAGGAAATACCATGTCAAAATCTCTCCAATATTTTCCTTAGATGGTAAAAATGTTCATGAATTTTTTTATAAAAAATGATTAGTTCATCAAGATACACCATAATGAACTTACCTAGCACATCATGAAAAGACAAGTCCATAGCTCATTGAAATGTGGCACCAGCATTGATTAGGCTAAAAGGAATTATACAATATGCAAAGGTACCCCACAACATTGTAAAGGTTGTCTTGTGTTGATCACTTGAATTGACTTCAATCCGGTTCTAACTGGAAAAACCATCCAACATGGAGAGCATTTTAGATTTGGTCACATTTTGAAGGGCTTGATCAATTACTAGAAGAGGATAATTATCCTTGAGCGATAGCTAGTTCAGATTTTGGAAATCAACACAAACAAGGATTTCACTATTTTTCTTATGAATGGGAAAAATATCTTCTATCCATGTTGAATGATGGATAAGGAATATTATTTAGGCATTCAAATTTTTTTGAACTTTTGCAAGGATCATTCCATATATCTTTGGGTTATATTTCCTTTGTTTTTGTTTAGAATACAATGCTCCAATCTTAAGGGGAATTTTGTGTTGCACTTCCTTCAGTTAGAAGGATTTTAAATCTTCATATGAATATGCCAAGACATCTAGATATTCTATTAACAACTTATAAAATTGCTTTCTCTCTTCGATTGTGCAACACTTACCAATGTTTACTATCTTAGGATTTGCTTCAATTTCTAAGTTGATTTGTTCAACCTCATTAGAAAAATAAGAATCTAAGAGTTGTTTATTGACATAGCGATCATGCTTATCAAAAAGTTTCTCAAGAGATACCAACCCCTTGGGAATTTAATTCCCTTTTATTTTTAAGAAATCTTTGCTCATAACTAGATGCATATAAGAAATAGATTCTCAATGTGGAGAATCACTTCCTTAAAAGTACAACTCATCAAAAAATTTCTCCTGCAAAAATGTAACAATTTGATTATCGTCATTGCAAATTTGTCAATTATCTGAATTATCAAGAACACTCGAGCGAAAGACCAACTCAATGGTATAGGTAGAACCATGAAAATATTTATGTAGTATCAAGAGCGTGGCAGAAACTGTTAAAGAATTGGCCCTATCATTGTATTCCTTTGGAACAATAGATATATCGAAAGCATCAAGGCTTCAATGTAAGCCCAAATATGATTGTAATAATTCCTAAGTCTATTGTTTTTTGTCTAGTATAAATTCCTTACTTGATAAACTATCAACTCAGCCTCACCTTGTGCACAAAGATTTTTGATACCTTTCCTTCATGCAGCTTGCATTCCTAATAGCAAAGCTTCATATTAAATAGTGTTATTAGTGTTGTCAAACTATAATTTGAAAGAGAAAGGGAAAAAATTTCTTTTGGGTGAAATGAAAACCATTCCTGCTCCAAAATTAGTGGAAGAGCAACTACCATTAAACTCAAGTAACCAAACACCATTCGGGTAACCAAGATCGACACTATTAAAATATGTAGCTTCATCATCTAATGAAGCTTCATGATCTAATATTTACAAATCATCTAATTATGACTCATTTGTTGTTGAAAAAGAATCAACACTATCTAGCTCATGCCTTGTTGAAGATTCACCAACTTCTTCTATTTGTAAATAATATGTTACAAAACCAAAAGACTCAAACAAAATTTGAGCCCTTGGATCATCGGATTGTGTCATTGAGAATTTTCACTCCCTTTCAGGAATCAATTTCTAGATCATGCATTTCATAGGTATCCTAGCTTTAGACATAGCCATGTTTAGCTCACCTCCAACATCTTTACAAAAAATACATCCAAGGATAATTCCATAAGATGTTAGCTCATCATCTACTAGTACCATCATCTTGATCTTCCTTTCAAGATAAGTGGCAAACACATACTATGCATCTTTGATCTATCCAATCAGAGGTATTTGGTTGTTCTCCATCATAAAACAATGGCTAAAATATTTGTTAGATTCAAACCCAAGGCAGTAGCTACCTTGGCTAGCATCACATTGTCTAATGTGCCAGAATCTATGACATAATTTCTTCACTAAAAGACATTAAGAAGTGATGAAATAAAGAATGGATCAACATGTCCAAAGACATTCAGAGGGGTGGAAACAAGGTTATTCTATGGCATCTTGGGTTTGGGCTAGTAGGAATATGAAGAAGTGAATCCTTACTTGGAGTGATTCCTTTAACCTTTACAAACTTGACAAGCCTTTCAAATTGGTTAGGATTTTGTTTGAGGTACTTGGCTTCAAACATTTGGATATTTGTTTTCTTTACATGATCAATGATGTCAAAATCCTAGAAAGAATTTTTTAAAGTGGATTTAGTAACTTTACTGATAGGTTTAATGAAAGGTACACTAGTTTTAGGACCTTGGAGATTGGCTTTGGGAACAACAGGAATTGATGGAGGTGGACGAGGAGCACTTGTTTGCATTTTTTGGTTTCCACGATAGAGGAGATCCTCTTTGTGCAATGGTAACTTGTCACTTCTCCTTTCTCAATGGAGCAATAGCTTGAGATTGATCAAGTTGATTATGTTGTTACCGTCTAAAGGAAACATATGAATCAGTCACCAAGTCCTCCTCCTTAGATTCATTTTCCATTTGCAAATAGCCAATATTGGAGTCACCAGCTAATTCCATTTCTTCATCTTAAATGAGATCAACACTTTCTTCCATCAGATAATATGGTTGTGCATATTCATCTTGTTTAGCCTCATAGTATCTAATGACAATATTAGTAGGTGGAGCTTCATTGCAAGTCTTCCTTGTGGTGCTAGAAGATGATTCTGATTACAGTTTCTAGCAGAGTTAGGAAAATCCTTTGGAAAATCCTTGTAAGTGTTGTTGTTGAAAATTTCTTTTTCAAATCCAAGATTCAATTTTCTAACCTTTGAACCATGGGATCAACAAAATTAGAATTAGCATTAGAAGCTGAAGATCCCAATGCTTGCATATTTTTGTTGTTGCTAGTATTCATCTGTATTCTCCAGCAAGAATCATGTCATCTTCAAGACTGGTAGCCAATTGTTGAGCTGCTTCAGCATTGGCAAGAGCTTCCTTGTGCAAGAAAAACATTAATTTGGGGAGTTGTGTATTAATGAAGAAGCACTTCAAATTATGATTTGTCGGTCTCACCTCATTTGGGATTCTTGTTACTAGCTTATTAAACTTCTCCACAAACTCACACATGGGTTCATGAGCCTATTTCCACGTGGTTGTAAGCTATGCGAATAAGGCATGTGCATCTTCATTAGGTTTTAACCTTTCTTTAAGCTTGGTGTGAAGAGTTTTCCAATTAGTGACAGAAGTAGCTAGAAGAGTATAAAACCATTCAACAACTCCTTGTAGAGATTCGATGAACATCCTTATAGCAACATCTTCATGTTCTATGCCAAGAACACCACAAACAATGTAAAAGGAATCAATGTGTTCATTGGTATGTTGTTTTCCATCACCTAGAAACTTCAAATATGATTTCTCAAGACATGTGGAAGTTAATGTGGAGGTGCGGAAAAACTAAGGGGATTGAAAGCATTTCCCCAAGGTCTTGCAAGTGGCGCAACGATGATTGGTTGCACAATAGGTACTTGCATTGGAACTCTATGGAAAGTAGAGGATTCACTACAAAGAGGAGATCTTAGCTTGTGTGGAGGATAACTGATGGTGTGAGGTGATCTTACTCATGGAGGAGTAAGTGGAGAACTATGTTAAAATAAGTCTTCAAAAAGTGGATCCACTACTCGTTGAGCCGTCAAACCTTGTGTATAGCTTCTAACTACTACAATGTAAATGGAAACTAGAGAGATATTAAAAATAAGAAGATGCAAGATCACAATAAGATACTAGAAAGCTTATTCACTTCAATAAAAAGCATGAGGCTTTAACTGTATGTGTCAATCCCCAACAAAGTCATGAAAAATTGTCAGGTGAAAATTATGTAATCCCTATAATAGATCACAAAACTTGATTTCAGCCATAGCTATGTGAGATACAATCTCTCCTCTCAGAAATGGGAGGTTCCCTTCTTACTGCTTGTTGAAAATAACTAAAAATAATTAAGTATTCACAATGATGTACACTACGATTACTAGATGGGGGTGTGTCACATTCAAAATTCTCTCTTTTTTTAGAAAATATCTTTTACAATGCTTCATGGTTTTGAGTTCCTGATTCAATACAACTTCAAACTAAAAACAAATCAATAATTCCACTATTCTTATCTTGTCAAATAAAAGAACAATAATATTAGCATAATAATGATAAATGAGAAAATGAGAAAAATCATGAGGGAACAAAGTCGTTTCGTAGCTTTCACCAATGAATCCTTTGAGATATGTAACCAACATTATATCAAAAGTAGAAAGTCTTCTAGATACTTTATGATAGATCAATGAACAATGTGAATAAATACAAGCACAAAGTCTTGTAGATAATTCACCAACAACATTCAGTATCATAAATTCGAATAAAAGAGTGTAATGCAAAGTTTACACAGATTTACTCAAATCCCTTTAGATCTCAATAACTAATCGCTGCCAATCTCAATCAAATCCAAAAGATAATTGATTCCAACAAAAATTCTAGTATACAACTCACTTCTTTATTGATCAAAATATATTTACAAAGATGAAAACAAAGTTTCATGTATTTTCTTCTTAAAATGGGCAGCACTTCCTTGCGAAAGATAAAAGATAAATATTACAAAAAAAATCTTATCATATTTATAAAAGAGAGGGAAGAGAAAATATAGGAAAAGTAGATGAGTGAATCTAGGAAAGTTAGGTTAGAAAATTGAGGAAAATCTCACCTAACAAGTCAACTTATTAAAAAATGTTGTCCATATTTTTAGGAAAACATCTTTGTTTTTACATGAAATTCCATCTTGGAAAAAGAAAGGTAAGATGTTGAGAACTATTTACAAAAGGCATAAATCAAAGCATAAAACTAACTAACACTAGAGATGAAAAGAATTATTCATGTTTCCTTGCATTTGGGGTGGATGTTTTCATATATCTTCTTTGTCTCTAGTATGAATGCCTCTTTTGGACCAAAAGTATAATCCATAATGGTGTGAAATCTTGTCATTGATCTTCTTGTAGACTAGCAAATTTTCTTGCATCCTTCTAGATGTGTTTTGAGATAATCAAGAGAAAGCCATATATCACATATAGTGTGCATGGAAGTATTTTAAAAACATTTTTCTTCCTCTTGCTTCATGACAATTTCCTTGAATATCTGAGTTATCTCACTAATTGGGAGGAAATTAAGATCTTCATGAAGGAGCTTACCCAGTAACTGCTCCATTCCCTTTACTAGGATAACATGATGTTCTTTGACATCTTTTGGTACTTGGAAGATGTCTTCTATAGGAGATTTGATCAATTTTTTGTGGTGTTTGAGAGATTCTCTTACCTCCACATACTTCTCTTTGTTGGGAATTACCCCAGCTTCCACCAACTTACTTAGCTTTGTCTCATTCATTCATGAAAAAAATAGGAGACATATTTCCATTTCTTTTTGCTCTTTGAAAAGTAAATTTTCTTCTTTTTCAATCTCTAATTTCATCTTGGCTATCTGAGTAGTTCTCTCATCAGCAAAAGTTATGACCTATGAACCATGTTCTATCATTTCATGAATGAAATCATATAAGACCTTGCCCTTGCAAGAAAATTTCTCCACATTTTGTACTATTGGCTCCTCAATGTTTACCATGGCCATAGGTTGTACATCCTTAGAAAATCTTGCAATGTAACTACAAAATCCTACATAATGCTCAGCTTTTTCTTTAGACATATTTTTGGCTTACTCAATCTTATCAAGCCTTCCTGCTAATGCATTCAAGACCACTTGTGCATCTACCTTTGCACTTACATTTGTCACTTTTTCAAGTTGGACTCTTGTAATAGTGTAATCCTCCATTTTTATATCACCTTCTTTTGTTCGAGGTAGACCAATCTCAACAAACTTGTGAACATATTTGTCAACATGAAGCCTTGAATGAACTTTTTCCTTTTTCTTCCCCTTGGATTTTGTAGGAGCTACCTCTTCATGATCAAGCTCATCTGGGTAGATCATTTGTTTTTGGAGGAAGGGAAGAAGTATATGCTTCTTCACTTATATTCAATTCCTATTTTGCAACCACTTCTGTAGAAATGATTTGTATTGTAACAATTAGGTTAGTATTTGTAGTAACCCTCCATTTATGCTTATGTTTTTTGTTGCATGTTTTCATACTGTTAGACTTTGGTACCTTGGTTTGGATATTTGATCACTGATTTTGAGTGACAGTGGTTTCATTTTGTGACATGATGATACATTGTATTGTGATTACTGATTTTTGTTATGCTTTGAGATAGCGTAGATGTTTTACTTCAGATGATTATTGCTCTATATATGTTTATGATAGACTAACTATAATTTAATTTTTCAATCTAATGTGATGTGTATTGGTGTGGAGAATGGAATTGCATCACTCACTTGTGAGTGCTCTGTGATGTCTGTGATTTTCTCTGCACGATGAACCTGTACAATGGATTATATATATATATGCATGTTATTGCTTGGTTGCAGGATTGCAAGTACATGACACTGACTCCACCTAGTTACTCAGGTCTGAGCATGTCAAGACTCAATGAAAATGTTGATTGGGAGGTAGTAGCATGGTTCATCCTAGTCTAGTCTATAACCCGGGCATAGTACATCGTCAGTTTAGTTTGGAGTCTTAGATTGTTTTGTCTTTTCCTATTGGATTATTTGTTTGAAAAGGAAAATTTTGTTAATTTTAATGATAGTTATTATTTCTTAATTTACTGTTATTTAAATTAATTTTTAAATGTTAAAGAAATAATTTTTACAAGTTATTTAATAAATTAATTAGTTTGTTTGGCTAAATAATTTGATCTTAGAGATTAAATTTATTTAATTAAATAAATAAATAAATTAAATTAATTTTTTTTTAAATTGTGTGTGAATAGATTTTATTTAAATTAATATTTTTGTGGAAATGGCATTTTTAATTATTAAATAAATATGCAATTTGAAAATTGAAATTTTAAATTTTAAATAAAATAAATTCATGCAAATCTTGAAATGCAAGTTTGTCGAGAAGTGGTTAAAAGATATTTTATACATCTCGACATGTGTGCCAGTTGAATTTATTGATTTTGGGTGGAGGTTATTCATGGATATTATCTCGGATCTGGGAGATACAGAGGGGTTTTATCATATTTTCTTCATAGGAAATGAAAGAATAATTTGTTGTGTAAAAGTTATTTTTAAAGAAATTGTCATTTCCTCTATTTTGGTTGTATATTTGTGGAAGATCCCTTTGCTTGGAGGATCTTTGTGGTTGGTTATAGCTTTCTTTGGACTTGGTGTTTTAGAGAAGATTTGGAGGATTTCATTCTACAGGCAGAAGATTCTCTCCAATAACTAAGATCTTCAAACTACAGGAAACAGGTATTTCCCTGGTGTTTTATTTTGTTTTTTTTTTTTGAAAAGAAATATTTGTTAAATCCTTGTTCTTTTCGATAAATTGTTTGCTGGAAATATTTCTGTAAAAACTTGCTGGTATTTGTGAGAATTTCAAGAAAACAAGGATAGTGAGAACAATAGAAGAATTTTAATAAACACTACCTGTAGAAAATATCTTGGTGTTTGGGAGTTTTAAAAACCTCTATTTATGAGATTATTAATTTGTGAATTAATGTGTTCAAATTTGAGTTTTCTTTGTGTTCTGTAGAAAATTTTGTTGGAAATTATTGCTCAACTACAATATTTTTTATTATTATTTAAAATTATATATATATATATATATATATATATATATATATATATATATATATATATATATATATATATATATATTCATAAATGAATATGTAATGGTGTTATATATAAACATATACATTAAATATATATATATATATATATATATATATATATATATATATATATATATATATATATATATATATATATATATATAATGTTCATTTTATTAAAAAAAAGTGTTGAATATCTTTAAAGAAATTGTCGTTCACGATTTTAATGAAATTGCCATTTTTATTTTTTAACTATAGAAAAATTTGTGGTATTGAGGGAGCCAGGGCTACCCCGCCAACCCCCGGGAGCCTATGAGGGCAGCGTCGGCGCTGCCTACACAGCCGCACCCTCCCATGGAGGGTTCGGCTATGGAAAGGCAGCCAAGCCCTGCCCTGTTATTTTGTTTTGTTAACTTTTAATTGTTTATTTTTAAAATTTAGTTTTAAAATAAAATTATAATTTATAAATATGTGTTCATATATTATATATATTATTTTAATATATATAATATATGTAATGCATATATATATATATATATATATATATATATATATGTTATAATAAATAAGTTTGTAATTTGTGTTTAAGTTTAATGAATATAGTTTTTATTTTGAAAATTAAAAGATTTATTTATATATATATAAATAAATGTATAATTAAATAGATTCTATAAGCTTATATTTAAATGAATAATATAATGTTGTTTAATGTTGAAAAATAGTATATTCAATGGAAAATTAGATGGGTTAGGTTGTTAGATAATAAACATCAAAAATCCAAAGAGGCTATCAAGAACAATGAAAAATCACAACAAAGAACGATTATACCTTCCTTTCCTTCCATGCTTCACCTTCATAGCACCTTCTAGTTTGTATCAAGTCAATGAGGCCCTCAGATTTCAAATGAGCAACCTAAAGTAATGTCTAAGCCCTATGCAAATGTTGAAGGATTTGATAGAATAATGCCTATGTCTATGACAATATGCTAAATGACATAATGCTAAAATGACTATAATGCCTAAATTTGAAAATGACAGGATCCCGAAATTATGAGCAAAATTGTCTTTTATAGAAAGCACAGTTTTGAGTGGACGAATGAGATTAAATTCTAAGAAAGACCTAGAATGAGAGGTCCAGATTGAATCTGAGAATCCCTAATTAGGGTTAGGGAAAATTCATTAATCGAACAGTCAAAATAATATCCCAGATAAATGGATCAACGGTGGAGAATAAATGAGACAAATTAATTAGAAAATAAAGATTTTCGAAAATCAAGAAGATAAAGATTGATGTGATTTGCAAGATTCAAAAAATCAAGAAGATAAGATTTGAACTGAAGATCAGATTTGGAAAATCAACAATGTGCCTGATTACTTGGTTTTTGGAAGATTAGTTACTAATTTGAATTAAATTAAATCAAATTATGGACTTTATGAGATAATAAATAATCTTTTTCAGATTATTTACCAAAATAGACTGACAGTTAAGATTGTGATGACATTTTAAATAATTGATTTATTTAAAATGAGAGGAATATTAAATTGACAATTAAATAATTAAATTTAATTATTTAATTTAGAAGATAAGATTAATTAATTAAATAAATTAAACAATTCATTTAATTATGACAGTTAGTGACATATTAAATAAATAAATAAAACTTATTTATTTAATAATCAGGAAGAAATATATGAAGAAAGGTAATTAAATAAATTTAGAAATTTATTTAATTAAGGGAAGACTTAGACAATTAATGACGTATTTAATAAATAAATAAAATTTATTTATTTACTAATCATGAAGAATACAAAGACATGAATTAATTAAGCAATTATAAATTATTTAATTAATAGTCGAATGTGGACCAAGGACATAATTAAATGTCTTAATTATGCTAGGACGAAAGTGGTAAAAATGAAGCTTGCAAGCCTAGATCATTTTTAGGTGTCTACAAATAGAAATGAATATTTTATAATGAAATACAATAAGGCAAGAAAACAAAAATTTCATTATAATATATGTTTATGAAATTGAGATAATTATAGATTTTATTTTCATATTAAATGGCAGATAAATTAGGTATCAGTTGATTAATTTCATACTTCAAGTTCTTGATTGACTAGATTTAGTAAATCCAAATGATAAATGTGAAATTGTTTTAAGTTGCTTTAAATTTTTATTCGGAAAATGGGGATTATTTTATGTGATTACAAAGTCTTCCAGACTAGTTGTAAAATGTGGGAATTGTGATTGTTTAAATTAGATGCTTGTGTTGGCTAAGGTTGTGTACGTGGTTTTGTGAACATAGACTTGATGTTCTTTATGAAAAGTGTAGAAATTTTACGTTGAATTTTGTATACACCTTGTCTACCTTAGTCAATAAAACTTAGTATACCTTTGTTATGTTTAGGGGAGTGGCTCTATGTAAGGGCCGACACACAAAGTGGTGTCAGGGTAACTTACAAAGAGTTGGTAAGTCAGTGATAACTAAATAACACAATACTTAGATTTAAAATCCTTAATAAGATGTTTAAGCCTCACTTATGGACTCTTGAGCTAGTTCAGTCTTGAGTATAAGATGAGAAGGCCTAGAATGGCAAATCAATATCTTGTTAATTCAAAAGACATTCAATTCCACAATAGCTTGCAAATGGAGCCAGGTTTCGTAAGAGGTTGTCAGGGTAACCCAAGTTGGGGGCCAAAACCTAGGAAGAAACACTAGGTTAACCTTTGCAATATTGTGATGACACTCCACCTAAAATAACAATTAACCTTATGTTCTTAGAATATTCAATTGTTTTAAATCTGGAAGCAATGTAACAATCAGTTAGTTATGTACTTGTGTCTAGGGTGAATAGGTTATGTCTAGGTAACCATATTACTATCTCCTAGCATGGGGGGTGGACCTATGGGTACCACATGGTTGGGTGGAACTTGCACCTTACTCCGTTGGGTCCCTAGTTTATGATCATGGCAATGAGAGCTTCATGGATGGAGAGCTTGTACTTGGATACATATGTGTACTTCTTTATTGCATTACTACAAATCTTGTATTGTAAAACATCCCTCAATTGTTTATGAGGTGAACATTTGTAAATGTAAATTGTAACTATTATTTGATCTACCTCATCAGATGAATGAGTATTGTAATATCTTATCAAATGCAATGCAAGAAAAACATGTTTGTACTTTATACTATCTTGAATGGAATTTCAAATGTTATGCAATGTTTATTTTTAAGTTCATGATTAATTAAATATATGCAATGCGAAATACTAAAGTGGTCTATGGAAACTCAAGTAGTGTAACATCATGTAACTTAATGGATGTATGCAACTAATTAAGTTAATATTATTACTTTAAAAAAAATAAAATTATTTCACCTTTATACACAATTGCAACATTCCTTAGGTTATTATGATGGGGAATTATAGATTGGTATTGAAGCCAAGGTTACAAACACTGGACGCTCTGGGTAATCGTGAGCCCATTAGGTCGACCTAGTATGTAGTGTTTCTATCTGTTAGCCTTGGTTTATTAGTATCTAAGACTCATTATTGTTATGTGTAGGAACATGCCTAGACGAGGTGGTAGAGGTCATGGTAGAGGTCGAGGTGGAGGCCGAGGGCCAATCCCTCAAGTTACTCCTCCTCTGAGCCCTCATCAGAGTGATCAGGAAGAGCAGTGGGATCAGAGGAATGCGGGACAGAATCCTAAATAGTCAGGAGTAGAGGGTTCATAGATACGCCATTTATTAGAGGAGGTCCTAGCTCGACTTGGACCTAGATAGGAAGTTGAGCAGGAGGTAGTTAGAGAGAGTGATAGATCTCCTAGGAGAGTAGATGATACAGTGCATTAGGATGCTATTACTGCAGGACACATGAGGGATTTATTGAGGGCACGCCCTCCTACTTTTGATGGTGCAGGAGGTGTCTTAGAGGTAGAGACCTGGCTATTGGGTTTGGGTAGATGCTTCGCTATGCACCCTTACCGTAGCAATACCTGTACGAGATGCGCTATCATGCATCTGAGAGGATTTGCCTCTAGTTGGTGGTGCCTAGAGGATCTGAAGCTCCACTTAGATATTGGGTCAATGTCTTGGGAGATGTTCCTTGAGAGCTTTAGAGTATGGTTCCTATCGGAACACTAGAGGCAGCGATGGGCTGACGAGTTCCATGATCTACGTCAGTTGGCTCTATCTGTTGAGCAATATGAACATAGATTCTATGAACTCAAGCAATATGCAGGTATTGGCGATGATGAGCCTATGCTTGTACAACACTTCATCAAGGGTTTAAACACCCGCATTAGTGGTGGAGTTAGAGTTTTTGAGCCAAAGACTATGGAAGTTGCAGTGGAGAAGGCTCACATAGTGGAGGAGAACCTTGTTATGGCATTAGGTGGTCACACAAGAGTATAGATTGGTAGTGCTCCTGCAATAGGTTTTAGTCCATGGGGTGGACATGCACAGATAGGGGGTTCCTCTAGGAACCAACAGAAACCCTCTAAGGGTGGGCAACAACAACAACGTACACCTCAAAAGAATAATAATCCACAACCACAACAAAGTAATAGCCCTTAGAGTGTGCAGTCTACTGTCAGTAGAGGTAGTTTCCAGCAATCCAATGCACATTCAGGTGGCAGAGGATATAGTAGAGGCACTGGTTGTTACTCATGTGGACAGTAGGGACACATTGCTAGGCAGTGTCCGATGAGAGGTTCTTCTTGTTTTGGGCCTCGACCTATAGTTTCAGAGCCTATAGTGGGAGATGCAGGCAGGTCACATAGGGTGTTTACCGTGGTGGGTAACCACCAGGATGAGCACTAGGGTGTTGTTGGAGAGGTTCCTGATGGAGGACTAGCATCATTCTTTGGGAACCATGCACGTCCTTCTACATCAGGATTTGATCCTCAGGGGTCGAGACATTGACTGAGTACTAAATTCAGAGGGATCTTAGTGGCTAGTCTTCCATTTCTTGGAAGGACCTATTTTAGATGTGGGTGTGTGTTATTTTTTCTGTTGCATATTTTCTTACTGTTAGACTTTGGTACCTTGGTTTGGATATTTGATTGCTGATTTTGAGCGACAATGGTTTCATTTTGTGACATGATGATACATTGCATTGTGATTACTGATTTCTGTTATGCTTTGAGATAGCGTAGATGTTTTACTTCAGATGATTATTGCTATGTATATGTTTATGATAGACTAATTGTAATTTAATTTGTCAGTCTGATGTGACATGTATTGGTGTGGAGAATGAAATTGCATCACTCACTTGCGAGTGCTCTGTGATGTTCGTGATTTTCTCCACACAGTGAGCCTATACAATGGATTATATATATATATATGCATGTTATTGCTTGGTCGCATGATTGCAGGTAGATGACACCGACTCCACCTAGTTACTCAGGTCTGAGCGTGTCAAGACTCAATGGAAATGTTGATTGGCAAGTAGTAGCATGGTTCATCCTAGTCTAGTCTATAACTCGGGCATAGTACATCATCAATTCATTTTAGAGTCTTAGATTGTTTTGTCTTTTCCTATTGGATTATTTGTTTGAAAAGGAAAATTTTGTTAATTTTAATGATAGTTATTATTTCTTAATTTACTGTTATTTAAATTAATTTTTAAATGTTAAAGAAATAAGTTTTACAAGTTATTTAATAAATAAATTAGTTTGTTTGGTTAAATAATTTGATCTCAAATATTAAATTTATTTAATTAAATAAATAAATTAATTAAATTAAAATTGTTTTAAATTGTGTGTGAATAGATTTTATTTAAATTAATATTTTTGTGGAAATGACATTTTTAATTTTAAATAAAATAAATTCATGCAAATCTTGAAAGGTAAGATTGTCGAGAAGTGGTTAAAAGATATTTTGTACATCTCAACATGTGTGCCAGTTGAATTTATTGATTTTGGGTGGAGGTTATTCATGGATATTATCTCGGATCTGGGAAATACAGAGGGGTTTTATCATATTTTCTTCACGGGAAATGAAAGAATAATTTGCTGTGTAAAAGTTATTTTTAAAGAAATTGTCATTTCCTCTGTTTTGGTTGTATATTTGTGGAAGATCCCTTTGCTTGGAGGATCTTTGTGGTTGGTTATAGCTTTCTTTGGACTTGGTGTTCTGGAGAAGATTTGGAGGATTGCATTCTATAGGCAGAAGATTCTCTCCAACAACTAAGATCTTCAAACTATAGGAAACAGGTATTTCCCTAGTGTTTTATTTTATTTTATTTGTTTGTTTTTTTTTTTGAAAAGAAATATTTGTTAAAACCTTGTTGTTTTCAATAAATTGTTTGCCAGAAATATTTTTGTAAAAACTTGTTGGTATTTGTGAGAATTTCAAGAAAAGAAGGATAGAGAAAACAATAGAAGAATTTTAATAAACACTACCTGTAGAAAATATCTTAGTGTTTGGGAGTTTTGAAAACCTCTGTTTCTGAGATTATTAATTTGTGAATTAATTTTTTCAAATTTGAGTTTTCTCTGTGTTATGTAGAAAACTTTGTTGGAAATTATTGCTCAGCTACAATATTTTTATTATTAGTTAAAATTATATATATATATATATATTCATATATGTATATGTTATGGTGTTATATATAAACATATACACATACATATATATATATATATAATGTTCATTTTATTAAAAAAATAGTGTTGACTATCTTTAAAGAAATCGTCGTTCGCGATTTTAATGAAATTGCCGTTTTTGTTTTAAAAAAAAAAATTATAGAAAAATTTGTGGTATTGAGGGAGCTGCAGGGGGCTACCCCACGGCCGACCCCCACAGGGGAGCTGGCTATGAGGTCAGCGCCTAGCACTGGCTTCATAGGCAGCGCCGGCACTACCTACATAGCTGTGCCCTCCCATGGAGGGTTCGGCTGTGGAAAGGCAGTCGAGCCCTGTCCTGTTATTTTGTTTTGTTAACTTTTAATTGTTTATTTTTAAAATTTATTTTTAAAATAAAATTATAATTTATAAATATGTGTTCATATATTATATATGGGTATGTGCAGGATCATCATGCAAAAAACAGGCCCTTAAGTGGCAAAAAATTCAAAAAAATCAGTGTTAGGCAACTTGAAGTAAATATTTGAATAAGTTATCTATATTATTTCAAAAATATGTAAAAATGGAATTTGTAGAAAATTGAATGTAGTTTCTAAAATACTAGGTTTATTTAAAAATAAATAAAATCTATTTGGTAAAAATTTGAAATTTCAATGCAGTACTTAAATTTCAAGGAAAAATAACAAGTAGGTGTCTCTGACCACCCTAACCATAATAAAATGATAATATTTTTTTGTAAGATTTTATATATCTATAGAGGACTCATGTCCAGATGTGAAGCATATTTTTTGTAATTTTTTTCCAAATAAATAATTAATTATGAATCTTTTATTACAACTTTTAAAAATATAAAAACTCATCTGTCTGACCACCTTAACTTGGTCAAAAATTCATGAAATTTAAATTTTTTTTTTTAATCCTATATTATGTGAAGCATAGAATGTGATGCATGTTTTGGATTCAAAAAATATGATACCGCTTGAAAGTTATAGATGTTTTCAATCAGCCTATCGATCGACTTTAGTCGTAATTCTAATAGAAAATGAATAATAATTATTTATTAAATTCAAATTAAATCATAATTTATATTTTTGGAAATCTGAGAATCTCCTCTAAAAACCCTTTTTGTTTCATTAATTTTGGGTGAAAAAAAAGTCGTCAGCCACATACCCTACAAATATTGTCACTTTTTGGCGCACCATGATCCTGCACATACCCATATATTATTTTAATATATGTAATATATGTAATGCATATATATATATATGTTATAATAAATAAGTTTTTAATTTGCGTTTAAGTTTAATGAATATAGTTTTTGTTTTGAAAATTAAAATATTTATTTATATATATATTTATATATATATATTTATATATATATATAAATAAATGTATAATTAAATAGATTCTATAAGCTTATATTTAAATGAATAATATAATGTTGTTTAATGTTGAAAAATAGAAATGAATATTTTATAATGAAATACAATAAGGCAAGAAAGTGAAAATTTCATTATAATATATGTTTATGAAATTGAGATAATTATAGATTTTATTTTCATATTAAATGGCAGATAAATTAGGTATCAGTTGATTAATTTCATACTTCAAGTTCTTCATTGACTGGATTTAGTAAATCCAAATGATAGACGTCAAATTATTTTAAGTTGCTTTAAATTTTTATTGGGAAAATGGGGATTATTTTATGTGATTACAAAGTCTTCCAAACTAGTTGTAAAACGTGGGAATTGTGATTGTTTAGATTCGATGCTTGTGTTGGCTAAGGTTGTGTATGTGGTTTTGTGAACATAGACTTGAAGTTCGTTATGAAAAGTGTAGAAATTTTATGTTGAATTTTGTATACACCTTGTCTACCTATTCAATAAAACTTAGTATACCTTTGTTATGTTTAGGGGAGTGGCTCTATGTAAGGGCTGACACACAAAGTGGTGTTAGGGTAACTTACAAAGAGTTAGTAAGTCAGTGATAACTAAATAACACAGTAGTTAGATTTAAAATCCTTAATAAGATGTTTAAGCCTCACTTATGGACTCTTGAGCTAGTTCAGTCTTGAGTATAAGATGAGAAGGCCTGGAATGGAAAATCGATGTCTTGTTACTTCAAAAGACATTTGATTCTGCAATAGCTTGCAAATGGGGCCAGGTTTTGTAAGAGGTTGCCAGGGTAACCCAAGTTGGGGGCCGGAACCTAGGAAGAAACACTAGGATAACCTTTGCAATATTGTGATGACACTCCACCTAAAATAATAGTTAACCTTATGTTCTTAGAATATTCGATTGTCTTAAATCTAGAAGTAATGTAACCATCAGTTAGTTATGTACTTGAGTCTAGGGTGAATAGGTTATGTCTAGGTAACCGTATTACAATCTCCTAGCATGGGGGGTGGACCTACGGGTACCACATGGTTGGGTGGAACGTGCACCTTACTCCGTTGGGTCCCTAGTTTATGATCATGGCAACGAGAGCTTCATGGATGGAGAGCTCCTACTTGGATACATATATGTACTTCTTTATTGCATTACTGCAATTCTTGTATTGTAAAACATCCCTCAATTGTTTATGAGGTGAACATTTGTAAATGTAAATTGTAACTATTATTTGATCTACCTCATCAGATGAATGAGTATTGTAATATCTTATCAAATGCAATGTAAGAAAAACATGTTTGTACTTTATACTATCTTGAATGGAATTTCAAATGTTATGCAATGTTTATTTTTAAGTTTATGATTAATTAAATATATGCAATGCAAAATACTAAAGTCGTCTATGGAAACTCAAGTAGTGTAACGTTACGTAACTTAATGTGTATGCAACTAATTAAGTTAATATTATTACTTTAAAAAAAATAAAAAATATTTCACCTTTATACACAATTGCAACATTCCTTAGGTTATTATGATGGGGCATTACAATATTTGTCATGATTTCTCCATTGGATTGCAAACCAAGTTGACTCTGTAAAGAATCATTCATGAATCTATTGAATTTAGCTTCAGAAAAGATATCAAAGGATGGATATGACAAACATGGGATGGATGAGGGAGATCTTGGCAATAAATCAACAATTTTTGAGTTTGAAACCATAGGAGTGGCAAGTATGGTTGATATTGTAGGGGGAATAGAAACATTCACTGCACTCGAAATTGTTGTAGGAGGAGGTGAGGTGGGAAGAGGAGGTGGAGGAGTAGTTGGATTTGGAGGAGTATGATGAATATTAGTAGTAACATGCTCTAATATCTAGGGAAGATCTTTAGCAACATTCTCATGTGGAGATAGAGGTTTTTCATCATCACACATGAGTTCCTCCTCATTACCTTATTTTTCAACTTCATCTTCTTCGAATTTTTCCTCATCAGATTCTTCTAATTCTTCATCCTCATTCTCTTCTTCTTTAGAAGAAGATTGTTCCTCATAAGAAAGCTCATTTCCCTCTGCATGTGTTTGTTCAAATTTTATTGCCTTCTATTCTTCAACTATTTGTGTAACACTCTTACCAATGGTGAACTTGATTCTAGGACCTCTTTGGAAAGAAGAGGGAGTGGTAACTTGTTTATTTTTTAAGTGGAGTTCACGTCATTGGCTAGTTTCTGATCCTGGTTATTTTCCTTCTGATTTAGTCTTGAAATTTTTCATTTGGAAACCAAGTTTATTCAACCATTTTGTTGTCTTGTGTAAGATTGGAGCAAGCCTTTTCCCTAATAGAGATACTTTCCTTTTTAGATCATTGTATTGGAGGTAAGGGCCTCCTAGCAATATCATCTTCTTCATAAGAAGAATTTAGGATGTTGCTAGGATCTGTGAAATCGTTTGGTAGATAAACCACACCAAGATCTCTGATCTACTCTACTGTTAACCTACAAAAATCCATTCTACAAATGTTTTCCTCAACTCTCCATTCCATCCATATGTCTTCAAAATAGTAGACATGTCAGTGATTTCACATCTTGATAGTGAATTTCAAATATATTTTTATATGTTTTGATGGTCATGATTTGCATTTCTACATAGACTTACTTTTCTTTTGTACACTATGAATGGTATACCTCTCAATTGTTAGTGAAAACCTAAAACCTAGCTTGTGTATTCTCTGTCATTCTTTGTCAATTGAAGCCAACTGTCTACATAGGTCCATTAGTATCCAATTATCTAAGGTATTTATGGGAAACATGTATGGACACCTAGTATAGCAATTGACTTTCTTGTAGGTGAAAGTTGGAAACTACAAAAAGATACAACCAACCTTACTAACCACTTTGTAAGCTTCATGTAATACTCTTTTATTTTCAATTCAAATCAAAAGTGAAAAACAAGGGTGCAAAGAAGAAATTCGTGACTCTTCTAAAATGATGAATACATTCTCTCAATTTCAACTGACAATACAACTGATACACAGGTACATAATGTTTTTTTCCATTTGCAAACAACCCTAGAAATTGCCTCATTACTGCAACAACATATACCAGATAAGAAGTCATGTAAAATTTTAGAGTGGTTGGCACATTGATCAATTCTTCATGGACTTCACCACTGATTTGATTCCCCCAATCAATATGTGCTTTCTTTCTTTTGATTATATGAATGTATTCACACATCCAATCTTGAAAATTACATGAAGCAAGCAATCCTTTAACCCTTCTCAACAAAGTAATCACATCCTTGACATCTTCTTTGAAATCACTCCTAGGAAGCCCTTTAGGCTATCTTGAAATAGTAGGCCTGGAAGTTTTCAACCATTGAGTAGTAATCAATGTTTTAACTTTGTTGGGATCACTATCATAGACCTCCTATGCTTGTTTAATTGAGATCTTTGTATATTGTTCCATGTGTGGAACCTGGAAAACAATATCAAATAATTTAGGGTCAAATCTCATCAAGTCCCAAGGAATCTCTTACACTTTTTTCATCTCAGATGTAATGAGATTAACCTTGGAGCACAAAATTTGTGTTATGAGCGGAAGTTCGAAATCTAGACACTAGGTGCAAGTTACTATGAACAATGGCTCTTAAGTTGTCTTCTAAGGGCTTTTGTCAAGTTCTTTTTACAAAATATTCTAGTTCTTGATGACCAATTTTGGTGACTTTGATTTCATCCATCTTTAAGATCACCATAGTAGGTGGAAACACATCTTGATATTTGTATTTCATCTTTCCCTTCTTCTTAGAAGATGATAGAGTCTTTTTGGCTATCATCTAGAAATATCACCTTCAAGGATAACCTGATTAGAACTTGATATGAACTAAAAGAATAAGGAATTAATCGATGTTAGGAGAAAAATATAGTGTTGGAAATTGTGAAGTGACTAGGAAATTTGGAACAACTACAAATAATCTTTGCATGGGAAACAAAGCATTGGGAAGGAAATGACATTTAGAGTGCAAGTAGAGTAATTTTAGAGTGTTAGAAGAGAAAATTGTTTTTTGTGTAGGAGCATTGAAAATCAATGCTCCTACTTCTTGAGATAATGATCTCACATATAGGGGTGCTGATTTTTAGCACTCCTACACATGTTTTTCATTTGTGGTGAAAGAAGTGTTAGGGAACTAAACATTAGCACCAATGCATTTGGAGGGAGTTTAACTTTGTGCTCGAGTGCTGAAAATCAGCACTTGGGCATGTCATTTTGCATTTGGAGTAAATTGCACAAGCAAAATTTTACACTGCTTTGTCATTTTGGGATAAGACACTCCATGTAGTAGTGGTGATTTTTCCACTCCTACATGTTAGAGTTGGTGAAAATATGAAGTGTAGTGGTGAACAATTTCATCGCTCTAGTAAGTAAAGATAGATTCAATCTTCAAGCAATAAAAAATGTCACTCGAACATTTAAAAGAATGATCATTCAAAAAACATCGAAGCTTCACTTATTTTAGCTTGCTAACACTAAAACTTTCACTGCTTTGACCTAGGATGGGAAAAAATGGGGAGAAGCAGTGGAAAGGTATTTAGAAATACAAAAATGGCAAGGATAATGTGTGGAGATAATTTCCCAGAGAATCAAAAGAAAAATCGTCTAAAAAGATAACAAAGTAAAGCAGGGGGGATTTCAAAAGAGGAAGGAGAATTTGAAAAAAGGAAATATTGAAACCCTAACACTGAAAAATGTATGCCAACAAATTTATTAAATTAAACAAAGCTTTCAAAGCAAAAACTGTGACGAGGAATGAATAAAAACACACCTAGAAGAAAGGTAGAAACCCTAAATCAAATGTTTGGAGAAATATTCAAATGTAAGTCATAGCAGGTTGGAGGATGATCCACATGAGCAGGAAGAAGTTTGGTAAAAGGAATGAGGGAAGATTAGTCAAAAAAATGCATATTAAGTCATTAGAAATTATCATTTTAATGCAACTTTGAGTTTTGTTAATTGCAGAGGATATAAAGGTGAGAAAATTGCACAAGTTGTGATTTTTACTACTTGTCCATGTAAATGACTTGATAAAACAAAAATTTCATAAGCGGTGATTTTTACCACTTGTGCGCTAAAGACTGAACAATAGGAGAAAATGCACTAGTAGTGAAAGACTGAGTCGACGAACTGTGGGAGCACTAATTTTTAGTGCTCCAACACTTGGTGTTGATTTTACTAAGTTAAGGATCATGTAGGAGCATTGAAGATCAGTGCTCTGACATGAATCAAAAATTGACTAACTCCCATTGATTGGGAGTTAACAAAGATACTTGTTTCAAAGCTCTTTGAAAGACTAACAGGGGGAAACACTCGAATAGACTATTTGAAGTTTTGGACAATGCATCAATGTGAACTTAAATTTTCCTCATTTTTTGTGCTTGAAGTACATGGAACTATGAAATAGACAAGTTTCGTAGGGGGTTATCTATGAATATGGCATAGCTAGATTTGAGGATAAAAATATTATCAATGGTATATGAATCAAAGTTGTTTAAGAGATTCACTATGAGATCTTTCTATTTTGATAACTTGTCATGCTTCACTTGATATGATCCATTTATTTTCTTAATGAATAATTGTGAATGACCAAATATCTTAATGCTTTGACCTCACAGAGTTAAAGCAACACACATTCTAGCAATTAAAGCTTCATACTTTTCTTTATTTTTTGTGAATCGGAAGTTTAGGTGGTAAGACAAGTGAATCAGATTTCCTATAGGTGGGACTAGTATAACCCTTGTGTCAGAGCAAATATACACCTAGAGCCATCAAAATATAACTCCCATGTGTTAGTTTCAATCGTCAACACATTATCATCAAGGAAAAAGTCCATATTATGTGATGTTGATGGCGAAGGAGCTTCAGTTGAATGGTTAGCCAATGCTTGTCCCTTAATTTATTTTTGTAAGATAAATTTAAGGTCAAACTTAGTTATCAACATTACCCATTTGGCTAAGTGTCATGGTAAGTCTGTTTTATTGAAGATTTGTTTAAAAGGGTCAAACTTAGTCACCACATGCACTTCAACATTAAGCAAGTAGTGTCTCAATTTACTAGTGGTGAACACAAGAGCTAAGAATTATTTATCTAGAGTGGTGTATCAAGTTTTATAATCAATCAACATCCTACTAATGTAATAAATAGGATTCTCTTTATTATATTCATCTTTTTGAGCCAAGAATGTTGCAAGAGCATGGGTAGACATTGATATATAAAGAATGAAAGGTTTTCCTTGGATTATTGGATGTAATATTGGATGGCTGAATAAGTAATCTTTTAATTCTTCAAAATCTTTCTTACAATGTTCATTCCAATTAAATTTCATTTCCTTCTTGAGAAGTTGAGTAAAAGGTAAGGTTCAATCCCCCATGGATGCAACAAAGCGACAAATAGCTTGAATATTTCCTTGCAAGCTACACAATTTTTAAATATTTGTAGGAGATGGAATGTTTATTATGACATAAATTTTCTTCATTTCTACCTCTATCCCTCTATGTGACATGATGAAACCTAAAATATTTCCACTTTCAACTCAAAAAACACACTTTTTCAGATTCAACCTCATATTGTACTTGCAAATACGATCAAATATTTGTTGAGGAATATTAATATTGTTTTCATGAGTGAACTATTTTCTAAGACATCATCAACATGATCTTCCAAGATTTTATATATGGGCATGTGCAGGATCATCATGGAAAAAATAGGCCCTTAAGTGGCCAAAAAATTAGAAAAATCAGAGTTAGGCAACTTGACGTAAAAATTTGAATAATTTATCTATATTATTTTAAAAATATGTAAGAATAGAATTTGTAGAAAATTGAATCCAGTTTCTAAACTACTAGGTTTTTTTTTTAAAAAGAATATATATTTGGTGAAAATTTGAAATTTCAATGCAGTAGTACTTAAATTTCAAGGAAAAAATAAGGTGTTTGTCTGACCACCCTAACCACAATAAAATGATAATATTTTTTTATAAGATTTTAGATATAGGTAGAGAACTCATGTCCCGATGTGATGCATATTTTTTTGTAATTTTTTTCCAAGTAAATAATTATTTATGATTTTTTTATTACAACTTTTAAAAAATATAAAAAACTCGTATGTCTGACCACCTTAACTTAGTCAAAACTTCATGAAATTCAATTTTTTATTTTTTTAATCCTATTGTATGCAAAGCATAGAATGTGACACATTTTTTGGATTCAAAAAATGTGATACCATTTAAAAGCTATATATGTTTTTCAATCAACCTATCAATCAGGACTTTAGTCGTAATTCAGATGGAAAATAAATAATAATTATTTATTAAATTCAAAATAAAGCATAATTTATATTGGTGGAAAGCTAAGAATCTCCTTTAAAATATCTTTTTGTTTCATCAATTTTTGGTAATCAAAAATTCGTTAGCCACATACCCTATATATACCCATCATATTGCCACTTTTTGGCCCATCATGATCCTGCACATACCCATATGTAATCATGAAATATCAATGCCATAGCTCTTTTATATGTTGTACCAACATTCGTTAGTTAGAATGACATTACAACCCAACAAAATGTTCCCCAAGGTGTCATGAAAGCTATATTGTATTGATCTTGACAGTTGATAAAATTATGATTATATCCTAAAAAACCATCCATGAATGATAATAAAGTTTGGCCTATAGTTGAATCAACTATCATGTAAATATTAGGAAGGGGAAATTCATCTTTTAAAGATTTATTCAAATCACAAAAATCCATACACATCCTAATACGATTTTTGGGTTTACCCATCGTTACAATATTTGAAATCCATGATGAATGATCTATACATCGAATAAAACCGACATCTAAGAGCTTCTCAATTTCAGATTTGACCAACAAATTGATTTCAGGATTCATCTTAAGTATCTTTTGTCTCATTGGTTTGGCATCACTTTCTAGGACTATGTTGTGCATCACTATCTTAGAATCAATACCGGACAATTCTAAATAAGTCCAAGAAAATATTTCATGAAATTATTGTAACAATGATTCTTGACTTTCTTGTTCATCATCATCAAGGAATTTTCTTGCTAGAATCACTTTTTCGTGACTAGTTATGTCCATTGACACATTGATTGTATCTCCTATAGGTAATGCACTTTGATTTTGATTTTATGTTATTTGTTCATTTTCTTTTCCATCATTGTCTCTTATTTTCTCATTATTTGCAAAGGAATTTTGTGCAGTTAAAGCATGACAATTTCATTGCTTGTGATGATGCCTTGGTAAATGATCATAGACTCCTAGAAATTGTGCTATAGCTTCATCATTTTGAATCTAGTCTAAAGTCATATCATTACTTCTTTTGTCTATCAATTTAGGATACTTCAACATGTAAGACTTGTTTGAGGAGTATCTTTTTTGACAATGTTGACACTAAGTGAAGGATTCTTTTATGGTTTTATAATCTTTGAAGGACAATATCCAAGACCTCTTGTGCTTTCGTGCAAATAAGGTTCTATAAGGACATGAATTCCCTACTCATTCATACCACATCCTTTTCCATTATAACCTAATTGTTTTAAGAGTTGATATACTTTTCCATAAATCTCATACGTTTCTTTTGATGTTGGTGGTGGGTTATAATTGATTTCTTCACAGTTGGTTGTGTAAGTGTTGTCTTTTTTATTGCATGTTGAGTCTTCACCCTTTGATTGTTCTTCCATGTGTTGCGTTGGCATTATTGTATTCTCTTTTTCTTTCTCCATTTTCGTTGAAATGTTACACTCTCCCATGAATGAAGGTGTGAAGTTTAATGAACCCCAATCATCTTCCAATAACTTTGAGACTTTTTCCATCTCTTATTTATTTTATTTCATAGGTTCTATCTTTGAAGATGGGATTAATATCTTTAGAGGACTAGTCATTCCTTTTTCAAGTTGTAAGAAAATTTTGAGATCAGGATCTATTTTGTTTTGGTACACTTTTTTTATTATAGACATGCTTCATGATACAAGGAAGAGTTGAAGGTATCACATGCATTCTCATGAATCCTTGGTCTTCCTAAAAGAATATTGTATGAAAGATCATGAGGCATAACATGGATAGGATTTTGTAATGTGGTATTTCCAACTATAATAGGAAAATTGATTACACCAAGTGATTGCTTTCTTACATTGTCAAATACTTGAATCGATAAGGAAGTGGGTTTAATTATTGATGTGTCCATGCAAATTTTATCCAAAAGGGTTACACTACACACATTAAGAGTCGAGCCATTGTCAAAAATGGTTTGCTTTATCCCTGTCCTATTGAAGATAGTTATTATCATGAAGGCTTCATTCTTCTTTCTCACTTCTAAGGGAGCTAACTCATTTTGATGAAAGCAAATGTAAACATTCACTGGATTAATTCCATGAATTAGAGTTGCTACATCATTTGGATTTACACTAGAGGGAACCACAATTTGTTGCAATGCTATTTGAACCATAGTATGATAACTAGGTGAACTTTGAGCTAGATTCCATAGGGATATCTTTGCAGGAGTATTCTTAATTTGTTCAATAACATCATACTCCTTCCCACTATGCAAAGGTAAACAAGGATCACTAGGCAAGATGGGTTGAGGCAAAGGGAGGTAGTTGAAGTTGTTTTCTTGGTTGTGAATTGCTTCTAGTGTTATATGTATGAGAAACAATATTATAACCTGATTTCTATGAAACATTATTCTTAGGTGGTTTGAGGATGAGAATGGTATTTTTTTTAGTTTGAGATTTGTTTGACGGTGGGTAAAGGATGAGTTGAGGTTGGACAACATTAACTTCTCTTTAAATATTTAGGTTTGTTATAACAAGCCTTAGTAGGTGAACATTGTGAGAGGAAATCCTCAAGGGATTTTTCTAACATGTCAAATTTATCACTACTAAAAGGCTTGAAGATTAGGCTAACTTAGAAAAAGAGATTTGGCATACTCAAATAATTATGCTTTCTCCAAGGGGCTCATCGGTTTATGATTGTTTTGTTTTATATATTTTTTATGTTTTTTTCTAATGAATTCCAAATGTAATCTAATCTTATTTATGAAATAATGCTAGAACGGAAACAAAAGTTTACTAATATAATTCTATCCACAATTAAAACATGTTCTTGGAATGAAACTAATTATAAAAAGATTGCAAATGACAATAATTTTGCAAACTGAAATAGTAATCTAAAGATAGAAAATAGAAACATAAATGAGAAGATTTTAATGTTGTAAAATATGGATTTAGACATAACCAAGGACTAATACACCCAGTTGGGTGTATGAGTTCCACTTATAGGTTTTGAAAGGTTCAAAAAGTGAAAAATAGACAACTACCCTAAAATATGGGAAAAGACCTATACATGGAATAACTCACCTAGGTGGGTGAATGAGTCCCATATTAGGTTTTTTAAGCCTAAATAAAAAAAATATGAGTTGATTTTAATGTTTCTAGGTTGTATGCTCAATTGACTATTTACAATTATAGATTTCTAGTGAAATTGAATGATACAAAATGAAAAAATGCAACCTATATGCACTTTTCACTAATGCAAGATTTAGAATTCCTAAATGTAATTCAACCAATGCAAATCTAATGCAAATAATGCAATCTAGATCTAGGACTACATTGTTATCCAAATCAGAAATTCAAGGGTTCAAAGGTTGGGTTCACCAAAATGAACACAAGGGAAAATAGGTGTTCAACCTTTTTGGAGATGGAATTGGACCTATTTGACACTTTAGCTCATTTGGAAACCCAAATCCCTTAGCCAAATGGATTGATTGAGAAATGGATAGGGTTTTCCTATTGTAATTGGATGGGGGTTCACCATTAAATGAAGCTTCAAAGGAGAAATGCAAACACTTATGCACAACCCCTAGAAACTTGAAAGCATGAAATCATATTGACAAACAGAATAAAAGAAAAAGAACCTAGAGGAATGGATAGGCTAGAAAAAGACTATAAAATTTTGAAATTATTGTCTCAGATTTTACCAAAACTCATATGGTTGGTTGGGCAATTTAGTCACACTCTAGGGTTTTCAGGGGAAAATTTGGAATCTTCTATCGATTGTTGGGATCTACAAAAAGATGGAAAAAGGGGAATACTAGGAATAATATTACTAGTTGGGAGTATGAGTCCCACTCTTCCTTTCTGAAAAATTAGGATCTACAATTGTTCTCCTATCTCGACACTCTCTTCCTATGCCTTTCAAACTTCACTTATGGATCCAAACCTACGAAAAATATTCCTTTATTTAGAAAGTAGAATGACAATGGAAGATGGAATCACTTATGGAAAAATTCATTAGGCTTGGTTGAATGGCTAGTTTCATCTTCCCAACATAGAATCCATCATGATCCTTTATAAGAAACCATCATCAATCTTTGGCAATGCTTGACCTTGAAATGAAAGTGAGCTTGAAGACTTGCAAAAACACTATATTGTTGCTCCAAGAATTCATCTTTGCTTGCTCCTTTCTCTTGAATGTAAATACTTGTATTCTCTTGCTTACTTGATTTATTTTCTTGTTATATCTAGTTGAAAAAATGAATGTGATACTTACATTTTATAGGCATCCTATCTAATTAACTGTTTAAATTAGATACCAAATGGCAAAATTTACAAAATTTGAATTGAAAAAAAAACTTTGATTTCCTACTCAAACCCTAAAAAGTCCCCAAACAAGACTAATACACCCAAGGTGGCATATGGGTCCCACTTAGGGGGACCTATACACCCAAGGTAGTTTATGGGTCCCACCATAGATTTTTCAGGGTGAGAGAATGTCGAGGGTTGAAATATTAAATGTATTTATTGAATTTGTCAGGATTTCAGTTGGAATAAGCCCTGGGATACATAATAAAGGGTCTTAAGGGCCTATTAATGACAATTTAAGGGACATGAATGAAGGGGTACTAAAATAGGTCCAAATTAAGTGTGAATTGTACTATCTCCAAGAAGGGAGTATGACTTTTGACACTACAATATATTATCTCTAGTCTACATTGACTCCAAATGTGTGGATCCCTTATCTATTGTATTTTCATTAATATCGCTTTGCTTTGGGGGCAACCCATTGTAATGAGTTAGCTTATTCAAGAATATATCATTTCGCATAGGGTTTTACAACAAAATATCATGGCCTTTTTACAAATGTTATTTTATTCTACCTTAAATGTAATTGCTCCTGATTAGTGATAGGAATTTGTTTAAGGTGGGGGCATACATTACATTATATGCTTCACTCCATTTCACACACTTGGAACTTTGTTCAACACATTTTTGACATATTGAGAATTTTATAGCATTTTATTAGAATGATTGTGCCTATAATTATTGCTATGTTTGGCATGGGAATACACCTAGTGAACATCAGACTTCACTATCCCTTATGTATTTTCATTTTCTAGTATTGTTAAAACTAACCTAGTGAATATTAGCTTGAGTAGCCTATGTTGTGTCTTATTGAGCTCACCTAATCAATATTAGACTTCACTAGCTTGTGATGCTTTCATTCATTGGTTACCTAGAAAATATCAGACTTTCTTAGCCTATGACTGATGAATTCCTTGGGTATGGATCATAGTAATATTTCTACAGAGCTTGCTAGTCTATGATTATCATAGCCCTTTTTTCATGTTTGCATTTTGTTTGAATCATGTGTTTTTTTTCAGCAAAAGGTATAGTGCCTATATATATATATATATATATATTGACAATAATAGAATATTTAGGATAGAAGGTATAAATATGGCTTATATCATCCTCCATTTTTATCCATCCCCATTAGAAATCCACTTACCAAAAATAATCCATTATGAAAAAGTGGACTAAGTCTCCCATGTAAAAATGTATGCAACATATTTACCTAGTAGCCCATTAGTTAATACTATTTGTATTCACCCAATTGAAGATACTTGACAATGAACACAAAGACTTATAGAAACCATAAAAATTCTTCTACCTATGAACAAATAATTCCTCCATCTACACTGGGTGATCATTTTCACCCTGTTCTTCAACCAAATTACCTTCAACAACTTGATTATTTATTGTGACACTATGAACAATAGGCATAGCATTGATATTAAAACCTTTGATAAATGGCACAACACCTAGTTGAGTGTGTCCTTATGGAATCTCTTGATCAATGTGAGGACCAATTAGCTAATGAAGACTATTTTCATCTACTATCTCCTAAGGAATTAATGGAAACAACAAAGGCTCATGCATGTGTGTAAGTAGTACGATAATGGCTTGAACTTTTTATTTTACTTTTTCTAATAGTTCAACATCAAACTCCCTTGCATACCTTCTAAGAGAATTCAACATAAAAATTAAAGTTTGTTATGGAAAATACTTGTTAATTGCAATAAACAACTTAGGAAATGTTGTTCAATGAAGTAAAAAATGTTTAGCAAATAACCTTGCTACATAACCATGGCCCCTCCACATATTATACTACTGAAAAGCTTTATTGAGGACACCATTTTGAAAATAATCTTCATTAATAACTTTATTAGTAATAGATTCCACTGACTTGACATCTTGCAACAAGTCCAATAGATTAGAAATGAAGATTGAAAGGATTTGAGATGGGTAAATCAACCTTTTTGCCTCTGGATCCAACATTTCAACACCGATTACCCTCCTAATATAGTTTTTGAAAGTTGCACAATGGGCTTTGAATACTATTTGGAGTTTTGTATCACCTAATTCTTCTAATATCGGTAGCTCCCATTTGTTTATAGGAATAAAAACTCTATAATTCCTTGGGTAAAACTCCATATGTCTCTTCTTGAACAATGCACATAAGCTCTTTGAAACTCTTTGCATCATGTTGCATTATGTTTATTTTTCATTGTTTAAGTGTATGCTCTATGTTTGTCATATTGTATTTCACCTAATACTTGTGTGTTCATCTATATTTAAATTGTCTTCTTATATAATATTGAGCCTTAGCATATTTGTATCCCACATATTTGATGTACCCTACCTCTTCAATGTTTGTATAAAAGAACCCTTCTTCAATTATTCTTACTTTAGTGTTAGCAGGATTGTATATATTCATATTTTCACTAAAGTGCAAGTTAAATATAATGCCATAAGTCATCACCCTTGACAATTTAAAACTAGATTTAGCTCCCCCTTATATTTCAAGACTTAATTATACTCTTAACTTTCCTATTTTATAATAATTTTTAAAAATTCAGAATTAATTTGGGAATTAATATTAAATATTAATTTCACAACACTTAATACAAAAAATATGTTTGGAATAGGGTGCTTTTTCCCCTATCCAACCTATTTTGGCTCCAATTTAAACATTTTATTGTTAGTATTTAATATTTAAAAATTAAAATTTATTTGTCAGAAATTGGTAATTAATTTTCAAGAAATGAAAGAAATGCATATATATATATTAGGTTTTTTCACCACTTGAAATGTAATTTCAAGAATTAGGAGTTTTAGATCACATTGAGCATCCTAAAGGGAAATCAAGTTCTAGGATTATGAAGATTATTGTAGCAATATTTTAATCAAGCTTCATCATTGGAAAGCATCAAAATTTTATGTGAGTTCATTCATATTTTTATGTGTAGTTGTTTTGTGAGTACTAACATTAATAGTACATCAAATCAAACATATAATTATCCATGAACATGAAGAGTAAGATGAATTCAATCCCTCAAGGAATGCAGATCTGAATAGTGAGTTGCAACATATCAATTTATCATTTTTTTATCTATTTTCCTCTACCCAACTGAGGATAAGCTCTCTTTTATATTATTACAGCCATTGTAGAGGTATAAATACCAACGTTAGAGCTTGAGTTAGGCATTCCCCTATATGGAAAACCCCTTTCCCCTCTCTCTTGTGTGCAATTATAAATCTCAAGAAAATTTGGAAGGAATTGAAGTTCTAATCAAGAATTCAATCCTATGTCCTTTCCAATTAGGGAAAGTAGAATTTATCTATGTTAGATGAAGTTCAAATAGTGAGTTCAACGAGGAATATCCTGCAAGCAATTTTCATTAGAGATATGGATTTTGATTTTGAAGGTCTAAATCTATCTACATTTTAATATTCTTAACTTTTTTTCTAGTTTTTTTTTTCAATATATTTGAAGTCATATCAATGTTTTTTGTTTTCATTGTTAACCTAGGTGTATCTTTTGTTAGATGCACAACACAACTAATAGTGGGTTAATATGTTGTACATTAAAATATCAAAAACCTCATTAACATTTAGATCCTAATTATCCCTTAAACCTTTGATCACATCTAGCATGAAAGTAAACAAGTGAAACAACAACACATAAAAACACCATGCCTAGTAAAACACTATATTTATGTGGAAAACCCAAGAAGGGGAAAACCATGATGAGGATTATCTCACTATATAAATGAATTGTAACACCAAATACAATAGGCTCACTGTTAGAGGGCTTACTACCCAAAAGAAAGAAGGGATCACTACCAATGGCTCACTGTGAGATTAGAAAGAGGAAATAAAATAATTTTTACAAAGAGAAATCTATCTTGAAAAGCATCAGGAAGATTTTCCACAACCACTCTACACCATTTGCAACCTTTATCTCATCGCCTTCAATAACTTCAAGTACATTGAAAATGTAGAAACCTTCTACTCATTGCTTTCGATAGCCTTAATCTTCAAAGATCACACTCACATTATACATATTTATCACATTTCATGCCTCAGATCACACATAATTCCCCAACACTCTACCTTGCATTTATACTATCATCAAACTTGAAAACATTCTCCAAGGTCAACAATGCAACTCAAATGTGTAATTGCAAAATAGGTTAGCACAAAATAGTTCCAAAGTACAAAAAAGTGAAGGAAAAACATACCAAGGGTTAAATAGGACCCAAAAATACATAAAAAAACTTTTCCACACTTCCACAAACAACACACTCCTTCCACAATTAGTGCTTACATGCCAGGTCAACCGAACGTGTATTAACATCCTTAAGAAATAATTTCAGGCTTAACAAATCTAAAGAAAACTTTGTGGACCATGTAACAACACTCCAAAATATACATACAACATCTCAAAAAATTATAGCATCATCAAATTATTTTGTAACTTAGTCACAACCACTTGAAACTAAGATCATCATCACTTTGTGAAACCAAACACATTGGACTAGACATCCATCTCACTTGCCAATTTTTTGGAACACTGAGTAACAACTAAATTCTCAAGGGAAAGTAGATACAAAATCATGTACCCAATCTACAAGACAAGAAACCTTAATGTGGAGAAATATGGACCAATGTAATTTCTTCTAGGCAGCCTTCTACACATGAAAACAAACTATCAAATGCAACTTTCATTGTAGATCAATCTAGAAACTAAAAGTCTAGATATAGAACCTCTAAACACCTCTAATCATCATATCCAAACTAGAAAAAGCATAACTTCAAGATTGAAGAAATGTGGAGTAGAATATAGAAAACCAACCTATCACACTATAATCTCTTTTATTCAAATTTTCTCTAAAGTACTTGCAAACCATGTGATCTAACTACAAGTACAACACTTCTAACACCTCTTCAACACATTGACAACACTTCTTATTAATGAAAAATATCCATACTTCAAATAATCTCATCAATACAAGCAAGCTCCAACAATCTCTACAACTATAATGAAATTTAATAGTAATAACAACACTAGCAACATTGTGTTGACAACATTGACAACTCCAAGCTTCCAACAATTACAATTCTAGAGGTTGAAATCAATGAAAAAACCCAAAAGATTCTAGCATCGTTACATTAGCAAATCATATTTTATGAATTAATCAAATCCACACATAACAAAAAGAAAGAACCAAAATGTTGATTGACTATTTAGGCTCTTCCATTGAGGATAGTAGCCAAGTAGGTTTTGATATTTTTTGCTTCCTTCCCATTTTCATATACAGAAAAGTGTGATTTAAACTCTAGATCCCTTTTAACTACATCATATTTCCTAATTATAAAATATTCAATATTATATAAACTATATTATGTCAGTGTAATTAATTATTTAATTACACTTGCATAAGTTTACTTAGGTATTGTTACCAAAATTCACTTACAACTAAATTTGGTAGAGCTGAAACAATTGATTAAATTTAGAAGTGAAAGGTATTCAAACATTTTTTTCTAAGTTTAATCATTTCCCAAAAAGGATGTTTTCAAAGGAGATTCATTTTTATTATGCAAGCCTTCACAATAGAAAGAAATTATATAAATTACATGATATTGTTTCCTTTCATTCATTTTTGCAAAAGAAATTTTTGCATAAATATTGCTCTTTTATACACTAAAAGAAAAGTGCTCAAGTGACCCACACAAGCTGTGGGAATGACTAAACTAAAATGACATACATGTAAGCTATACAATTGAAGATAAAATAGGGAAAAAACATAAAAAGAATTCATGTACTTCATTGCCTGAAATGGTAGAATCTTGGTGTTGGTCCTTTTTTCTTCAACTCCTCTTGTTCTTGGTTTTAGATGTACCTGGAGATGAATGAAGAAATTGATTAGAGCTTGGGACATGCAATCTCATCATATGTTTCATCAATAGCTATATAGCCTACATCTATGATGGATTAAATTAGTTGATCCATTATCACATGTTTCCAAGAGATCCTCAAAATCAAACATCACAAGAGCATTGAGCTTCACTCTTTTTTTATCTAACATATTTGTTTATTGTCTAGGTATAGCTGAAATTCTCATTGTTGGGTTATTTTCATTTAACATCATAGCATGTGGTGAAAAAATGGGCTCCCCTGAGGGTTAATCCCAACACGCTACCCCTAAGTCTTAAGGGGGGAATGAGATAAGAAAGACATGAATAAGCTTTTCAAATAAAAGCATATTGTAATTGAAGATCGACCTATAAGGTAACTAAGCACATTGTGCATTCATGACAACCAATTCAAAGGTTCAATGAGGTTAGCCCCCTTTCGCTTTGAAATGGGAATCACAAGTAAGCAATGTGTTCATTTAAAATGCTTACTTAATATGCAAAACAAAGTAAAAGTGCATCAATTCTCTCTAAGGAGATATGTGCATCTACAAGTTTTCATGTCATCCCTCATTTTGCATCATTATCTTATGTTGTTCATTTTCTGTCATAACATCATTCCTGTTGTCTTCATCATATGAAATGTATACTTTAGAGAAGCAATCAAAATTCAAAGGTAATTCATTATTGCAAGGAGACACGAGTTGTTCCCAAAGATATCCCCAGATGGTCCAACTTATCTTCCTCCATACAATGAAAGGCATGATAAAGTGATAAACACAATCACATGTTATTAAGAATGATATCATGAAAGGAATTAATTGCAAGTTGAGACTATGGATTTTGCAAATAGGAAAATATGACAAAGGAGTCAAATGTAAACAAAAGAAGATCAATGTTGTCAAGAGTAGCTTCATTGGCTTCCATGGCACTATATACTATTTGGAAGAATATCATCTCATATGGAAAATCAAAAGTCACACTACATAATAGTCATCATAGCCAAGGAAACTATTATAAGCATTTAGAACTATTGCATAATCATGTGAGTAAAAGCATTCAAGTATTTTTAAATGTTTCTATATCCATGTTTGAGCCATCTAAAGGTATCAAGGCAACCATATACACAACAAACTACAAGCTTCCCAAAAAAAATGTTTAAAGTGCATAAAGAGTACAAAGGGTACTTTAATCTCTATAAATCATTAAAAGACAAGATGATAACCTATAGGTTCAATGGGCACAAAGAAGTTTCAAGGAACTGTGCAAGTATTGTAGTCATATTCTACAAGATCTCTCATCCCTTCAGGAGATAAAACACTTTACTAGCTTCTACTGAACTTTTTTACTTTGAAAGCATGTTAATAAGCTTACTACGACAAGCTTGTCATTGTTCAAATGGGCTGATATGTAGTCATCAAAGGGGTTTTATGCAATGAGTAAAGTGAATAGTGGCTTTGTCTACCAGTTGTTTCTACATAATGCTTCTAAGACTGAGATGAATTCTTACAATGAAGGAGAAGAGTGGAAATAAGTTAGAGAAACCTTGGCCTACATTTAGTGTGAAACCTAGATTGTGCAAATATCATTTCTTTGAGTAGGAGTTATTTTCTTTAATTTCCTCAGAACAATGAAGGTATTGAGCTAGGGTTTAATTTTTCAACCCTTAGTCTAGGGTTCGAAAGTCCTCAATTGGCCACAAAGCGAGAAGAGGTAGTAATGGAATCAAAGACTACACATCAAGATATTGTTAGCAACCATGAAATACCCTCTTAAATACCAAGACTATGATATGTCACAATTTTTGTAAATAATCTTTTTAGAAAAGGTTGGGAAAATCGGTGAATAAGAATGCCCCATTTTTTAAGCCTGCAAATAGATGTTGTAAGGAACCAAGATTGAAACCGTGGGGTTTTTAGGAGTTTGCAAAGAGAGCTTTTCATTTTGAAAAAATAATGAAAGCCAAAAAGTATTTTATTCTAAGTGGATACATAGTATATACAAAAAGATAGAAATGAATTTCATTGAACATAGAAGTGGATGAAGGCTAATAAGGATGTGCAACAAAAATAAATATGTTCATCAGTTAACACTCATTGAGCTCGAAATGAGCATTTTATTGACTAAAGTAATAATGGAATGCAAATATTGGGTGATAGAGAGCTTATGTGAGCTTTTTTTTTGGTTGATTTCTCATAGAATTTGCATACAAAAAATATCCAAGGTTACTAAATGGATAAGAAAACCCTAGTAGTGGAAACCACTAAATAATGAGGAGGCTCGAGAAAGTTTAGTCATGGCTCAATAAAGCTTTAGAAAGAGCACTAGATACTCCATGGGAAGTTTGTAAAAGCTTGAGTAAACCCTAACTTGGTGGTGCAAAGGAAAAGCCAAGGTCTTCACCAAAAAATTGAAATACAAATGAATGCAAAAAGATTGGAGGCCATGAGTTTTGTTCTAGGGTTTCCTTTTACCCTAATATTTTGGCTGACCCTTTCATGGGTGTACTTTTACATTGTTTTACAAATTTTACGCCTTGATTAATACCTTGTGGTATTATTTTGAGCCTTTTATGCATTTTGAAGACTTAGGTGATGTCCCCTAAATATTTTTCTATTTTTTGAGAAAATCAAATGCCATGTATACCTTTGAATTTTTTTTGCTTAAGTCTAAAAACTACAAACATTTTATGGCCTTATTAGAGAAGTATTCTATAAATTTCTTTAATAAGTGTCATAAAAGGTAGTAGAATAAGAGCAAGTGCAGAGTGTCCTCATAGAAACTTTCTTGTTTTGCTTGAGTTCCCTTTATCCAAAATAGGAAAAACTGAGTCAACTAAACCTTCTATTTCTAATTTTTAGTCAAAACTGAATGATTTTTTATCCCTTTTAGGTAAAACCGCTTAGGATGGAAAGTTTCCATCTTTTCTCACTCAGTTTGAGGTAGTTCTTGGAGCTCTTTTTTTGGTCTTTTCCTTTGCTTGAAAATGAGATTGTGGATGCTATTTTGGTGAATAGTTAACTGAAATTTTTTTCCTATTCACTCATGGACACATTGAAGATATATATTCAAAAAAACATAGTTTTCTTAGAGTTTGAATTATTGTTTCTTCCTCTCTTGTTCACTTTCAAAGAGTTTTGTAAGAATTTTTTGTAGCTTAGATTTTTACAGCTTGATACAAAGGCTCCTTTTAGGCCAATAAAAGTACCAACACATTGCTATCCCATGGTTTTTGTCTCATTTTGTAGTATATGATTTAATCTTTCATTGTGATTCTAATTGTTGAATCATTTTCATGTCTCATTATTGCAAATTTGTGTGTAAAAATTTCATGTAATGCAAGTTGTGTGTTGTGTTTAATTTCAACCCTTCATACAAATCAATTTTGTATTGTATGTTTCACATGAGATTGTGAGAGTAAATGTTTTTTTGAGAGATGATTGTGAGTTCAACTAGTGAATAATTTTTAAAGTTTCTTGTGTATCACCTTTTAGGTTTTAGGATTCTCATTAAAGTTATCATTCTATCCCTTTTCTTAGAAAAGTTAGTAGTTTTAGGTGATCTACCAAGGGAACCAACCTCCTCTAGACATTCATTTTCGTTATAACCCACCCACAACTTGAGAATGTTTCCATGTTACACAAGATAGTTGATTCTAACTTAACTAGGGTGTAATCCTCATTGATAACAGTTTTTGGCATGCCTAGTGGGACTCTGAACTGAGTTTCAATCCACTTAAACACTTTTTTTCTTTGATTTTTTTGTATGCATGATAGAGTTTTAGCCTTTTGAGGTAAAAAGAAACATACCTAACAACTATGTTCTTTTATTTTCAAGCAGATCTAGTGTGAATGACACATGAGAAGTGTACATACTAATGGATCTAGTGTTTTCTTCCACGTTATTAGCCTTTGGAGAAAAAATCATCAAACACTATGGTGACTATAAGCATATAATGGCTAGGTTCAACATCCCAAGAATCTACAATGAATTAAGTTGGTGGTGATTTCCTTAATGTTCAATTTTTGACTATCATATGATTCAGGCCTGCTATGCAAAATGGCAAGATAGATTCCTTTTGTTACATTTAATGTTGGCATCCCATTACTACTTGCATAACATGATGATATTATGGTAGTAGCCTTGAGAGGCTTTCCTTTCTTCACCAGTGAAAATTAAACTACTCCAATTGAGCATATCAAGGATTTGGCTATGTTATGTTCAATCTATCATATTACATAGGAGAATGTTGCAGTGAGGCTTTTAGTAGGTTCAATTAATTCATGGGATTTGTTAGGTGAAGCTCTAAATAAATAGTTTGAAGACATGTCAAATAGTCTATCATTTCTTGAACAGTTGACTACCATCAAGAGAGCCCCACACAAGCATATGATGGATTTCAACCTTTGATTTTAAAGGACTTGGGATCGAATACCATCAATGGAAAGGCATATTGGTAATCATGCAATTTTGTACTTTCTAAAAGCTTTAAATAGTGATATAGCAATGATAGTCTAGTCAATGGGTGGTGAAAAATTACCACGTGCCTATGACATTGCTATAAGAGCTTAAAGAAACCTAGTTCATGTTGGTAAAATAGCCCTTAGGATGTCAATGCCAATTTTTGCTGAGGTACAACCACCTATTCCTATGTCATTAACCACTTTAGCTACTGTTCCACCTATTCCCGACGCAATAGGTTATCAAGCTACAACCCAAGAAGTTGTTGTCCCAAGTCCACCTCAAGAAATTCAAGAGTTAAAAGACATGCTTCAAACCTTTAGTAAAACTATTACTATCGAGTTTTTCAATCTCAAGAAATATGTTGGCCAAGATCCTAGGCCCTATCAAGCTCCATATTAGTCTAATTAGTCAAATAGGCCACCTTTTCAAGTTGATTTTAAGGGTAAAAGAAGAAATTTCAATCTTAAACCCTTTTATCCTTATAATATTAATGCTTCTAGCTCTTCAAGGAGCTCATGCCTACACAAACCAATACGTCAGAAGAGTACGATTGGTGTCGCCTATGTAACCAACCACACAACCAGTCAATTTGCTCAAATAACATGATAAATTAGGCCTTAATGGTGCAAAATAATGCTAATGTTCAACAAGATGCAACACAAGAAGATCCAGAACAATAGATTTCTCATTCTGAATATGGCTAGCATGTTGTAGCACTAATGAATTGGAAAGGTGAGGATTTTTGTAGGGTTAATCATACACAACAAGTTGGTGAAAAGAGAGGAAGGGGTGGTGAAAAGGAAGAGTCTACATTTTGGTTTGATGAGATACCTTCTTTTATTGACCAATATGAAGAAAGCATGCTCATACCCACAATAGCTATAAGTCAGGGGAAAGAACAGATTTTGGAAGACCAACATCAGTTTGAACATCAAAACATTGACAACTATTTTGAGGTATCCAACTCATATAGTGATGAAGAAGATCTAGAAAGTTTGTCAAAAGAAGAGAACCCTATTTGCAAAGAGGATCATGTTCTCCATGGATGTGAAACATCTGATTTTTTTTTAGAACTCCCTTTGTGCTACATTAAAGAAGCTAGCAAGGATGAAGACAAAATCTCAATCCTTATAAAAGAGCAAAAGGATAGTTTTGTTTTGGAGTTTGGCAAGATTTTTTTGCATGAAGATGAGACTGACTATCAAGCTAAACATGGAAATAAATCAGATCAGGTTCTCCATGGAGTAGCTAACATAGATAGAGAGAAGGAAACTTTCCTTAAAGAACAGTCAAATAAACTATTTGAAGATCAATCTTTTCAAGATAATCCAATGTTTGACTGTCAAAATCCTAGTTGTTCAGCTTGTAGAGAGCTTGCCACTCTATGAAATTCTCATAATGACCAAGTGAATGATGAGGAAAAAAAAAGTAATTTTTTTTTTTTTAACATTCCCTATTTGCATTTTATCAAGATGAAACTAATTAGTTTGAGGACTACAAGGTATGCAACTAAAGGATATGGAAGAAGAGGCCAAATGCCAAGAGGTAGTTTTAAACAAGTTCCATGATCAGGCTTTCACTCAATGAGAGAAGTAGGAGTTAGAAAAATCTAATTTGTCTAAGTTTTCAGACCCCCCTAATTAGGCCATAATTCATATTTAGGTTGAGAAGGTAGCAAAATGCAAGTAGTAAATCAACATTGATTCTTTGCACATTGATTTATCAAGAGGATGTCCAATTATACATCTAATATAGTTGGAAAGAAGTTGGGAGAAGCCACCAACTATTAGGCCTATTGCAAGGCATGATGAAGACTCAATTGACAAAGAGGAAGCAAACAAAGAAATTCCAAAGAGAAGTGTCCCAACAGGATGCCCAATAAGGAAATTTTCTAGACTAGAGGAAAAACATGAGATTGATGTTGATAAACAACAAAGTTCATCTACTTATGCACTTCAAACCAACAAAATTCTTGAACAAGCTCAAAGGGTAGGTGGTTTTGTCTATGTTTTCCAAGAATTTTTACAGTAGATGCTTGTTTTTCTAGCTATGTTTCACTTCTTTTTAGTGGTTCAAAATTGTGTAAATTATTCTTTTTTGAGAAGAAAAAGAAGCTACTTTAACCAATCTATGAATGGATGTATTTGAAGGTTTCAAGGATGTCTAGTTAAAGTAGGATAGGACAGGTTTTTTATTTCTCTGAGTGCTCGAGGCACATATTTCAGTTTTGTTTTCTTTTCCTTAATTGTTGTTGCACAGTTTGTTGGCCACCAAGGCCTGGTAGTTTGTTTCAATTTGGTTTTTATTATTGTTTAGAGTATATGCAAATGAGTTACAATGGTTTTCTGAGTTTAAGCGGGGTAGAATTTGACTCCATGTCCAATGGATTGTTTAGGAAACTGGTATGATGCTTAGTAGACAAGCTTTCAGTAGAAATCAACATAAATGTTACCAAATTTCACTTACATCTAAATTTGGTAGAGCTGAAACAACTGATTACATTTAGAATTGAAAGGTATTCAAACATTTTTGCTAAGTTTAATCATTGCACAAAAAGAATAATTTCAAAGGAGATTCATTTTACTATGCAAGGTTTTACAATAAAAATAAATTATACATATTGCATGATATTATTTCCTTTCAGTCATTTTTGTAAAAGAAATGTACAAAAGTTAGCATAAATATTGATTGATAAGTAGGAGGTATTTTTCCACAGCGTGTCAAATTATGATATTGATCAGATTCAACCGTGTAGTTTCGAGTTTGACTCTCATAGCAATATCATAATTTGACATGGAAAAATACCTCCTACTATCAATTGATGAGCTAAAGGGGCTCTATTATGAATGGTTCATAAGGCATAACACTTGCTGAAGGTTTTGCAAATGGTAACAACTGCGGGCTTAACCTTGGAGAAAACTCCCGGTTAAGCGCTGAGCTGGAGCAGTGGGATGGGTGATCTCCGGGACGGACCAGTGCTTCACCTCTGTGAGCATCACCTAGATGCAATGAGTGCTAAGTGGACCATTCGATATCATGAGAGATGGGTTCTTGTTGAACCGCTACTCATGAAACATGGGTCAATGAGTTTGACTCGAAACTACACGGTTGAATCCTGATAGCAATATCATAATAAATATTGATGTTTTATACATTTAAAGAAAAGCACTCAAGTGCTCCACACAATCCATGGGCATGGCTAAACTAAAACAACATACATGTAAGATATACAACTAGAGATAAAATAGGAAAAACATATAAAAATAAATGATATCCTTCATTGCCTGAAATGGTAGAATCTTGGTGTTGGTCCTTTTTTCTTCAACTCCTCCTGCTCCTAGTTTTCAAATGTACCTATAGATGATTGAAGGAATTGGTTAGAGCTTGGGACATGAAATCTCATCATGTGTTTCCCCAATAGAAATATAGCCTACGTCTATGATGCATTAAATTAGCTGAGCCATTATCACATGTTTGCAAGAGAGCTTGAAAATCAAAGATCATAGAAGTGTTGAACTTCACCATTTTTTTATTTAACATGTGTGTTCACTTTGTACGTATAGGTGAAATTCTCATTATTAGGTTAATTTCATTTAACATCATAGCATGTGGAGAAAAAATGGGCTCCCATAAGGGTTGATCCCAACATGCTACTCCTAAGTCTTAAGGGGGGAATGACATAACCAGGACATCATTAATCTTTTCAAATAAAAGTATATTTTGATTTAAAATCAACCTATAAGGTAATTGAGCACATTGTCCATTCATGGTAGCCAAGTAAAAGGTGCAATGAGGTTACCCCCCTTTCACCTTGAAATGGGAATCACAAGTGAGCAATGAGTTCATTTAAAATTCTTAAGTAATATGTGAAATAAAGTAAAAGTCCATTGATTCTCACTAAGGAGCTTTGTGTATCTACAGTTTTTCATGTCAACCTTGGTTTTGCATCATTATCTTATGTTGTTCATTTGGTGTCATAACATCATTCCTATTGTTTTTATCATATGAAATACATACTTTAGAGAAGCATTTAACATTCAAAGCTAATTCATTATTGCAAAGAAGTGGGTTGGTCTAGAAGGTATCACTAGATGGTCAAACTTATCTTCTTCCATACAATGAAAGGCATGATATACTAAAAACACAAGAAATTTTTATTAAGAATGATATCATGAAAGGAATTAATTGATAGTTGAGACTATGGATTTTGAAAATAAGATAGTATGAAAAATTAGTCAAATGTAAACAAAACTAGATCAATATTGTCAAGAGAAGCTTCATTAGCTTCCATGGAACTATACATTGTTTAGAAGAATATCATCTCATATGGATAGTCAAAGGAACACTACATAACAGTCATCATATCAAAGAAAATAGTTATAAGAATTTAGAATTATTGCATAATCATGTGAGGAGTAAAACAATTCAAGTATTTCAAAATGTTTCTCTATCCATGTTTAAGCCATCCATAGGTATTAAGACAGCAATATACACATCAAACTATAAGCTTCCCATAACAAAGGTTGAAAGTGCATAAAGAGTACAAAGGGGAATTTAATCTCTATCAACCATTAAAAGACAAGGTGATGACCTACAAGGTGAATGGGCACAAAGAAATTTCAAGGAACTGTGCAAGTATAGTAGTGATATTCTACAAGATCTCTCATTCCTTCATGAGATAAAACACTTTACTGGCTTCTACTAAACTTTTGTACTTTGAAAGCTCATGTTAATAAGATTTTTATGATAAGCTTGTTAGTGTTCAAATGGGATGATATGTAATCATTAGAGGAATTTTATGCAACAAGTAATGTGATTAGTGGCTTTGTCATCCAGTTGTTTCTCCATAATGCCTCTAAGACCGAGATGCATTCTTAGCATGAAGTAGAACAATGGAAATAAGTTAGAGAAACCTTGTCCTACATTTAGCATGAAACTCAAATTCTTGCAAGTCGTAAAAAACCTAGAATATACAATAGCTGCAAGGAGGGGGTTTCAAAATACAAACCTAGATTGTACAAATCTCAATGCTATGAGTAGGAATTATTTTCTTTCATTTTCTCACAACAATGAAGATATTGAGCTAGGGTTTCATTTTTCAAGCCTCGACCAAGGGTTCCAAAGCACTCAATCAACCACACAGCTAGAAGATGCAATAATGGAATCAAAGACTACACATCAAGACATTACAACTACTCTAAAATACCCTCTTATACCAAGTCCTCGTGCTGCCACAATAATGGGTTACACTTTTTGGGACATCCTGATTTTTCCCTGAAATCACATATTTTAAGAAAATACAATGATTTATGACTTTAAAGGTTCCATTTAAATTATTTTAATTAAATATGGATTGATCAAACCCCCTTAGATCAAACCCCCTTGGATAGAACCTTTTTAGATTTAAACCATACCTATAATTGAGTCTCCTCTACACCTATCAAAATGCTGATAAAATACCACTTTTGATTAACCTTTTGGGTGATCAAATGAATTCATTTAAAATTTATGTTTTGTAATCCTATAGCCCTTATAATAAGCTTCCCAAAAAGTATAATTTTATATATGTTTAATTTGATTATTACATTTATTTTTTATTTCTTGTGAATGTAGGATTTTCAATGAACATCAAGTTTTTTATTTCACACATACGGAAAAATAGAAAAATAGAGAAATAAAATTATAAAAAATACATGTCCACTAGGTATTGATGTCCTTATTCCAACAAAAAAAAAAAAATTAATTCAAATGAATACAAAAAATTTTATGCTGGCTGAAGTACACCTCTGTCTGAATTATAATTACGCTGACTTGGAAAATTAATTAAAAAAAAATATGTATCAAAAAATTATGAAAAAATATCCATTCCCTAGATATTGGTGTGAAAAAATTGCATTTTAAAACTTAGAATTTTATTCTATCTATAAAAAATGTTACGTGGGCCAAAGTAAACATCACTTTTTAAAAATGTTGATTAGTAGAAAAAATAAGTTATTAAAAATTACATAAAATGATTGACAATTTATTTTTTATTTTTATTTTTAAATTATAATTAGAATCTACACAAAATATCTAACAAATTACTAGTTTGACTCAACCTGAAAACTTTAATGGTTTAGCTGCTATAGGTGTAAGAAAGTGAATGTCTAGTGAAAAATCATGATTTTAATGTCAAGTTTGGCCAAAAAATGTAACCCATTATTTTGTGATCATGCCATTGATATGTCATGAGTTTTGTAAAGGATCTTTTCAGAAAAGGCTGGGAAACTCAGTGAACAAGAATGCCCCATTTCTGAAGCCTACAAGGAGATGTTCTAAGGAACCCAGATCGAAACCATGGGGTTTTTAGAAGGAGTTTACATAGAGAGATTTTCATTTTGCAAAAATAATGGAACACATAAAGTCTTTTATTTTAAATGTATACATAAGATACAAAAGAATAGAAAGGAATTTCATTCACAGAAGTAGATGAATCCTCATAAGGATGTGCAGTGAAAAAAACTATGTTCATCAGTTCACACTCATTGAGCTCAAAATGAGCATTTTATTGATTGAAGTAATAATTGAATGAAATGTTTGAGTAATAGAGAGCTTACCCAAGCTCATTATTTGGTCAATTTATCATAGAATCTACATATAGAAAAGTTCCAAGGTTCCTAGATACCCGAGAAAATCCTAGCAGTGACATCCATAGAATAATGAGGAGGATTAAGAAAGCTCAGTCATGGCTTAATAAAGCTTCAGAAATAGCTCTAGATACACCATAGTAACTCTATAAAAGCTCGAGTAAACCCTAACTTGGTGGCACAGAGGTAGAGAAAAGTTCTTGATAGAAAAATTGAAATGCAAATGAATGTGAAAAAGAATGGAGGTTGTGAGTTTTGTTCTAGGGTTTCCTTTTACCATAATATTTTGGCAAACCCTTTCATGGTGAATTTTCACATTGTTCTAAAACTTTTATGGTTTGATTAATACCTTGTTGTATTATTTTGATCCTTTTATGCATTTTGATGATTTAGGTGATGTCCCCAAATTATTTTTTTGATTTTTGAGAAAATCAAATGCCATGTATACCTTCAAGTGTTTTTCACTTAAGTTTGAAAACTACAAACATTGTAAGGCCTTATTAGAGAAACATTTTATAAAATTCATCAATAAGTGTCACAAAAGGAAGTAGAATAAGAGGAAGTGTAAAGTGTCCTCACAGAAGCTTTCTTATTTCATTTGAGTTCCCTTTATGCAAAATAGGAAAAACTAAGTCAATTGAACCTTATATTTCTGATTTTCAGTCAGAACTAAGTGATTTTTGAGTCCTTTTGAGTCAAACCACTTGGGAGGGAAAGTTTCCAAAATTTTTCACTTAGTTTGAGGTAGTTCTTGGCCTTCTTTTTGTGTTTTTTTCCTTTGCTCAAAAATGAGACTGTGGATGCTATTTTGGTGAGAAGTTAACCAAGATTTTTTCCCATTCACTCTTGGGCACATTGGAGATATATATTGGAAACAAAACTTAGTTTTTTTAGAATTTGAATTATTGCTTCTTCCTCTCTTGATCACTTGTAAAGAGTTTTGTAAGCCTTTTTTGTAACTTAGCTTTTATAGCTTGATACAAAGGCTCCTTTTAGATCAATAAAAGCAATACTGCATTCCTATCTCATGATTTTTGTCTCATTTTGTAGTAAATGATTTAATGTTTCATTGTGATTCTATGTGTTGAATCCTTTTTATGTCTCAATATTTCAATTTTGTGTGCAAAAGTTTTATGTAATGCAGGTTGTGTGTTGTGTTTACTTTCAAGCCTTCATATAAATCACTTTTGTATTGCATGTTTGACATGAGATTGTGAGAGTAAATTTTTTTTGAGAGCTAATTGTGAGTTGAACTATTGAATAAGTTTTAAAGTTTTTGGTGCATCACCCTTTAGGTTTTAGGATTTTCATTTTAGTTATCTTCTATCCCTTTTTTTAGAAAAGTTAGTAGTTTTAGGTGATCTACAAAGGGAAATGACCCTCTTTGGAGATTCATTCTCATTACAAGCCACCCACAACTTGAGAATGGTTCCATATTACATAGGATAGTTGAGTCTAACTTAATTAGGGTGCAATCCTTGTTGATAAGAGGTATATTATTTAATTAATTCCTAGGTTGTATTTACTAGGAAATTAGTTATTATGGGGCAATCCATCTTCACATGTGTTTAGGATAAAAGATTCCTTCTACAAGATGATTTGTCTTTTGTAGAAGCCTTATCCTATCTTCACATCATTCTACATAGTTAGTTAGTTTTCAGATGTTGTTTGATCATGGCACATGGAAAAATCATATAGCATACTACATCTTACTCATTCCTATATATACAAGGCACTTTTACATTGGTAAATTATTCTAGATCATCTAATAATAGATTCTTAATTTGTATGTCTAAGTTGCAACACTTTCTTTGTGGGTGAATTTCTTCTTGGAAAAGATCCTTTGAAGGCTGTAGCTTCATTGAATGATTGTGCATCCATAATTTCTACATGGTATAAGAGCTTGTCCATTCAACATTCATCTCAGGATTAGAAAGTTGGGCTAGAAAGATTTATTGTTGGATTGAAGGTTTTTATTATAGGCTAGTTGGCTCCACCTAAGGACCAAGCTAATTTTTGAAGAAGATTGAGTCAAATCTGAGCTCGCCATTATCTTTAGAAGGCCTCAAAACCCTAGGATTACCTATCCATCCATCAAAATTGGAGACATCTAATCGCGAGCCATCAAAGGTATTTTTTAGGGTTTTGAATTTTTACCATTTGGATCACACAATCTATAGAAAAAAATCATCCCTATCAGTTGTAATCTATGGAAAAAAATTTCTTAGTTGTAGGCCATTTTCTTTCATAAATTTTTTTGGGCATATTCAATAGTTTGGAAAAAATATATATATTAGAGAAAATGCTATTTTATTTCAAAGTCGACATTATAATGGGTTTGATTTTTAAAATCATTGGGATTATTTTATTTTTACTATCGATATTTACATATATTGAAAATTTTCTTGATTTTTAATTCCTATTGGGGTAACATTAAAAATAAAATAAAATAAAAGTCTATAGAGAAATAGTGGTTGACCACATTAATCATTTGGAGGGGAAGCACTATTGTTGGTCACATTTAGTGAGGGTGTACTTTGTTCAAGTATTTCCAGCATTGACCAACTATCACAACAACCTCTAATTGGTTCATCGTCCATTATTATTCTCTACTGCCGACATGTTTCTCCTAACCTGACCCAATCTCCAACTGGTCCTTGTTCCTATGGACAACACTTCCATCATTGTCTCTATTGTAGTCACATACAAGACCGAGAGGTCTGCTATTGTGAGCGGTGCCACCTAATCAAAGCAGGTCCACCCAAGATCACAACTCTAACACAACTCCAGGAAGCATTTTTTTTCCAATATAGCCTATGATCACATCAAGGACCAGAGGCAGATTTATTTTTGGCCAAGTGTTTTTTTTTTCCAACTAATTGTCCTATCAGGCCCTAATAAGGTAGTCATCTTCCTTGGGCAAGGAAACACATGAGAAGTTTTTGGATCCATCATCTTCGACCATATTCATCCTTCTTTCCTTCAATTCCTATCTGGAGTGGGAAGCATTCATGCATTTCTACATGGTGTTATTTCTTCTGAAAGGGAGACAAGTTATTTTTCAACACTAGATCATTTTTTTCTACAAGCACTTACCATTTCTACAAGTGATCACATATTTTGTGGATCCTATATAGTCTCTCTCTTTCCCTCCTATGTGGGGGCTATTGATTGTATTCTATCTATGTGAAATATGGTGTACTTGGGGCTATCATGGAGTCCTCCATCCTTCCTCACTTATTTACATTTCATCTCCTTTTTTGGAGAGGGATTTTCTTCCCACTTGGTTTTCCCCTTTGCTCCATTTGTGGAAGATTAGTTTCATTTCATTCTCATTTGTAAATGGGTAGCTAAAATGACCATCATGTAGCTGGGACCCATCATTCCATCATTGCATTATCATTTCCTCCCTAAGTTGCACTTATGGGGGTGTTGGTGTAATTAATTATTTAATTACACTTGTATAATTTTATGTAGGAATATTATTTAATTAATTCCTAAGTTGCATTTACTAGGAAATTAGTTATTATGGGGTCATCTGCCTTCACATGTATTTAGGATAAAAGATTCCTTCTAGAAGATGAGTTGTCTTTTCTAGAAGCATTATCCTATCTTCACATCATTCTAGATAGTTAGTTAGTTGTCACATGTTGTCAGATCATGACACATGGCAATGTATCATATAGCATACTGCATGTCACTCTTGCCTATATATACAAGGAATTTGTACATTTGAAAATTATTCTAGATCATCTAATAATAGAATCTCAATTTGTATGCCTAAGTTGGAACACTTTCTTTGTGGGTGAATTTCTTCTTGGTAAAGATCCTTTGAAGGATGCAACTTCATTGGATGATTGTGCATCCATAATTTATACATATTCATTATGATTCATGTTTTCTAGGATCAATAACATTTTTAGCCTATATAGCAATTCCTATTTCCTTTAATCTCTTTTTATTATAATTTTTTGATTTCAACTGACCCTTTAGAGATATATGTTTGAGAATTCAACTCCAACAAGGTACTAAAGCTCTAGATTTGTAATTTATTATCCATTTTTTTTAGATATTTAGGCTTGAGAAACTAATATTTCTTTTGAAAATGCAAAAATTTGAGCAATGGAAAATTGAAAACAACTTTTTTAGGGTCTTGAAGTTAAAAACTAAAATTTCACACAATTGAATAGATCTAGATGGAATATATATGGCTATACTATCCATATAGCAACATATGGTTAATAAGAGCTCTTGTCCAAGCAATTAGTGTACATTTCTATTATTTCTAGTGTGTTCTTATTTTTGCAAAAAATAGCAATGGTAGAATTTTGTGGACTCGGGATACTTAAAATTTCCATGTGTGTTCTTTATTCTTTGAATGGGTGAAAAAGAGTATAAGAATAACTAAAATGTAATAATATTTAATTATTTTAGCCATGCGTTAGGTGAAAAATAGAGTTGACTAATAATAAGTTAATTTATATATGTGATACAAGATGTAAAAAGGAATAAACTTAATAATAAGACATCAGGTGACTAGGTAATGTATTTGGCTAATTAAGGGTGTACTAGGTAAATAAATCTAAGAAAATATTTGGGTGTCTAGAATTAAAAAAACATATTTTAGGATAGATAAGAGAATTATTATATATATACATGTGTGTGTGTGTGCATTCGTATGTATATGTGTATGTGTATGTGATTTTGTATATCTATACACATATACATATACATGCATACATAAATATATGCATGTATGTATGTATGTTTGTGTGTATGAATTTATATGTATATATAATTCTTCTACTTTCCTATGATAAATAACTTTAAATAAAGAAAAACCAGTAGAAAACTTATCCTTTAGTTGCCTCCCCCTTCCCACTTTATAGTGTCATTTATCAAGTAATGTGGATAGTATGCTATTTTCTTTTAAAATTAGTTGACATTTAATTTTCACTCATGCTAGGAGTGCACGAGATTTCACTCTAGAGATTGATATATATATAATTGCACTTTTATCTCCTTTTTCCCTTTTTATTGCTAGGTCATTCCCACGAGTTTATGGTTCCTATAAGAAGAAACATGCCCATACTTATAGAATGAAGGTGAGAGATTCCCTACATAACATGTTTTTCTTGAATAGATGGTTGAATAGTTCTTTTTCTAATCCTTGATTTAGGACTGATGAAGTTATAATGAAAATTATCAATCTAAAAGGTATAGCGAATATAGGCTCTTCCAGGTCTACAATTTCTATAATCAAGGATTTGAAGACAAGGCTCTAGATCTAGATTATAAGAAAAAATCCTTGGATTTTCTTTTCTAAAGCTTTTAACCACACCAAACATTACAAAAGAGAATTATGGATAGGAAGCACTAACCCCTCGTCAAGACGTAGGTTTGGCCAATATTATATATGAGGAAATGGTAAACCTCATAAAGCAATATGAAGGTTTGAAGACCAGTACAAAATAAGTAACCTTTTTGTGTAATTCTTATCTTTTGTGTAAACAACTTGAACATAGTAGGAATCACTTTATTTGACAAGGATGAAATTATTTGTTATAAATAATGTGTTTATATAGAATTACAAACTTTTCACTTTATGGAAAGAAGGGAAGTGGAGATAAGGAGACAACGATGTGTGTATGTGGTAGTAGAAGCATGATTACTAGCATTGAAGAAGTTGACACTCCTTTGAATAAAAATTAAAATAAGTGATATTATTAGCTGATAGGCTACATGTGGTGTCAAATTTGAGCCTAAAACAAGTCTCATGTTGCAAACAATTGTTGAGTCACCATAAAACAAGTTTCACTTGCCATTTAATGATAAAAGTCTTTAAAATATCATTTATCACATAAAAACTAGATAAATATCGATTTTCCAATTAGATAGGAACATTCTATTTTCATTTATAGTAATTTATGTCAATTCGATGACAACTTACTTTTTATGTATTTATATTACTTTATGTTTTAATTCTACATGTAAATATTTCAAAATCAAATAATATCTTTCTTTTTTTTAAATAATTATTTCCCATTGATACATCCTTGCACCTACTAAAATCAGCAGTTCTAGTAAAATACTAATCTAAAAGACATCTGACTTTCCATAGTTTCGATGGAGAGCTTAGTTGCTTCCAATAGAACGATGTATTTAATTCCCCTCATTTGTTGGATCTGTAGTAGCCATATCCGTACCCTTTTGCAATCTATTTTACTTAGGGAACTTTCGCTAATGAAGATTCCTTTATAAAATAAAGGGTGAAATGGTGAGAAGGGGTTCATGTGATACGTTTACGTGAATACACTTGTGCAAAGTACGATTTATTTTTCACGTTATTTGAGTCTCTTTAGGGAGTTTCCCTATAAAAGAATTTGCATATTGATGATTCTTATTGTCACTGCCTATTTCAGCCTGAGCAGGAGAAGAGAATCGATAGGGATAAGCTTTTTCAATCATGGAATTGGATATGGAATATGAGCCCCCGGAGTTTTATGAGTTCGAGCTGTCACCTTATCCTCATCCTCCTCCCAAACCGCCTGGTATGCCATCGCCTTTCCCGAGTCCTGATATTGTTTCGTATACGGGTGGTGATGATCCGGCTATTGAGAATTTGAAGACCGCCTTAATGGCGGCAGCAGTGCTTTCATTTATTTTTATGATTGCAAAGGATGCACACAGGGCTTTTATGAGGAGAGCACATTGGATTCCCTGTGATTTCCTTGTGCTGAGCGCTTTTTCAATCCAAATGCTAAACATGCTGAATACTCAAAATCAGGCGTCGGGGACTACTTCTCAAAGTCAGGCATTGGGGTCTACTTCCTCCAACGAGAGGTTCAGTATTAAAGACACAACAACCCCGGTCGTTCATCAGAATGCCCAATGGAAGGATTTTGTGATGATCCATAACAGTCGAACTATATTGTGTGTATTTACAGCGTATGTGATGCCAGCAATGGCGGATCCCGGCCTCGAACATGCTTGGGTTAGGTGGGTGGCTTTGGTAATAACTGTCTTTCATCATGTAACCTCTCAGTACTACAGTGCACAAGGTACCCCCAATGTAAAAGGTGCCTCTTCTGCAAAAAATAAGAGTGAGGTCCCTAGCTTCCTTCGTTTATGGCCTCGACCAAATAATACGAAGGGCCCTCGGGCTCCCTATTATGTATATGCTACAATAATATCCCTCTCTTTCATTCTGCTCATTCTTCTTCTTGCCTGCGCTACTATTGCCGGCAGAAGTATTCAGCGCATCGTTACCAAAAAGATTTCTGAAGTTCTAAGAGCTGAAGGGGCATTCTGGGCTGAGAAGAGCGAGGAGGTTCATCCACACCATCCCCCACACCATCACTCCTGTTGGCGGACAGTCAAATTTGATGTTAAAAGAGCCGATCACCATTATCATCTCCATCACATTCACGATCACTCCTCTTTGCCGACAGTTGAAGAGGACGTGGTGAGAGCGGAGAGGGGAGATCAAGCTGCTGCGATGGCGGAGGAACAGTATCGCCGTTACTGTCACTACTGTTGGCATAAAGTAGAAGATGCAGTGCTGAAAGCTTGGATAATTGTTCATGCCTATTCCGTTCAACCTGTCCTTGCCAGATCAGCCTTGACCGCCTCGGCTGCAATCATAGTTACAATTCAAATTGTGATTACGATTGTGGGAGGGATTTCCAACGAGTTGAAACCGGAGAATACAGATGGAGGAAAGAAAGGAGGTGGAGGAAATACTTTCAAGTTGATTGCCACAATCGTGCAGACTATATTCATCTTGATAGCCTGGGCGCTTATCAATTTTAGGTGGGCTATTGCAGTGGCTTATGACCAAAGACTTGAAAAGAATAGCTGGCTTAGTGCTTTGCGGGTAGAGGATTTCTGGACAAGGTACCTGAAACAACTACAGCAGGCGGGGGAGTTCCGACTCAAGGAGGCACAATCGCTCGACAGAGAAATCGAACAACTAGTTTCCAAGAAACAGAGAACGGGAACTGTAGCCAGTAAGTTATTGTATGGAGCGATTTGGTTGCAGTGGCTTCTTGTTTATTTCAGCAAAGCTTGTTGGCTTGCCTCTTTAATGATTTTGCACAACAAATTGATGCATAAGTTGTTTAAGTTCATGTTTGGAACGCACATGCTGTGTGTATTTGAAGACTACCCAAAATATGAGAAAATATTGATGGATGTGCAAATGTTAGGGGAAAGCCCTAAAAGCCTGTGGGTGGCTAATCACAAGTCCATTCAAGAAGCTAAGAGCCTCATTATACAAGGTAATCAAGACGGTGAGTATAGCTGTGATCGTTTGCTTTCCTTTCTGTCTCGTAAAAAGAGGGTTTCCGGGCTAGACTTGAGCTGTTTAGACCCTTATAAATCTCAAACAGGATTGAAGTTCTTGTGCAAGAAGAGGCCGACTCAGCAACCACAAGAAGAGAGTGACCTGGAAAAACAGAAATCAGAAGGACCGGATAATGAGCAATTTTTAGACGTCACTACAAAGTCATGGAAAATGACAGCAGTGTCCTTGCTCAGTATCATTGTTTATCTCTCTCCAATTTATGCAGATGTTAATAAGGTACAGTGTTCAACTTCTCAGGATATTCCTCCAGAGGCCGTCAAGGATTGTCCGAAGGCAGACACAGAAGCTGGAGGGAAAAAAATAATTCCTCCAGAGGCGGTCAAGGGTTCTTTGAATGCAGACACAGAAAAAGATTTTCCTCCAGACGCCGTCAAGCACTGTTTGGAGGCATATTCTCAAGCATGGGAAATCATAGATTTCGTTGAGGAGGCAGACACAGAAGCTGACGGAATCACCAGTGAAGCAGCCGACATCTACTTCCAAGATCTGCAGAAGAAAGTCGAAAACGGAGACTTTCCTACAAGCAAATGCAGGGATGCAACACCTCAATGCGTACGTGAGGCACTGGAGGAGCTTAAAAAGGAAAGTAAAAGCAGAACAGAGCCGCCCGGAAGTGTAAATTGTATATCAGGATTGATTTATCGTCGTAAGAAGGGGGAAAAACAAGTCCCTCCAAAAGCATCGAAGGGTAAGGATTCCATACACCGGAAACCATCGGAGAAAAACAAAACAGCGCCTCCCGATAGTGCAAATGGAGAAAAAAAAGAAAGTCCAACCGGATGGAAGGGCGACGACTCTATAGACTGGAAAACATCAGCATCAGGCAGTGCCGTGTACACTTTATGCAACAGCATCGAGTGGAATGATGGAGCCAATGTGAGTGAACTGCTGGAAGAATTAGAAAGCTCTTTGGCATATATAATAAACAAATGCCTAGAGAAAACCCAGCGTCTCCTCTTGTTGAAGTACAAGAAATGGGCGCTAAACAGGGATGAAAAACGGATGGGAAAAGCACTTTACACAGCAGGAAAAGCTAAGGCAATCATGGAGAAGTTAGCGAGCGACAATTTAGCAATAGTTTCCTCTCATTGATTGTTTGTTTTTTATCTATTACCGAGTACTTCGCATCAGGTTTCTAGGCGTGTCTTGAAGGGAGGTCCCATTTACTTAACTAGGTATTGATTTAGTTGCTTCCGAAGTAATTAATTAAGAGTGTTTCTGTTATTATCTTGTGCTATGTAGTTCATGTTGTGGCGACAACACTATGATGTGTGGCAAACTGAAAGGACTGATTTCGTAAATATATTTCAGATCTGTATTGGTGTTATAGTTTTCTTTAGCTACAACACTATGATTTGTGGCTGAGAAGATTGATTTTCTAAATATATTGCAGGTGTGTTATAACTAAATTTTTTATTTAAGATATTGATTTCTTCAAAATTATTTATTCATTATCAGTTTAAGATATTTATTATTTTATCAAAATTAGAAACTTGAATATATTGAATAACATTAATATAATGTTTATGTGATTGTTAAATTTTTGTTTTAATAATAAATTTAATAAGATAAATTATAAATAATTTGTGAATTTTTACAATGTATTTAACATGTACTTAATTCTTCACAACACATCATGATATAATTTCTAAAAGTTGGATTTTTTTCACTTGATTTCTTTGTAATTATTCTCATTTTTAGTTCATATATCCCTTTGAATATTGACAACTTCATTTCAATCAAGTAAATATATAATAAATAGGCTATTCATTCAAATATTGAATTATTTAATGTTATTTTATGTTTTGATGAAAAATGGATCCTAGGTCTAATGCATAGAACACTAACATCAATCGTTTTTCAAAAGAACATTGGAATAAAAATTTCCAATGAGATTACATTGACTTGCAACCTTGCAAATAATCAACCTTGGATTCGATCCTTTCATGCCTTGAAAATTGATTGAAATTGAATTGCTTTGATTAACCTAATGGAACTATATGACCTAAAAGGAAAATGCACCCTTTTTGTATCAAATAAACTATAAACCAAATTTTGATAGAACATCTGAGAGAGGTAGAGTTTGGTGTTTTTATCATATAAAATTGGAGATTGTAATGCCCCATCGTGCGAACCCCAAAGGACAATTAAACAATAAACACAGCACAAATTTTTTTTTTTTTAAAGTAAACATAACATACATGTATTACACATTAAGTCATGACATGAATTTCATTTAAGCATATTCACAACACATACATCCCTTGGGGTACACGAAGAGTCATTACTAGAATGAGATCCACACAACAACAATAAAGAATAAAATCCAAAGATATAATCCATAACAAAATAAACATTAACAAATATAACATATACATGAAAATCATTGATAAGGAACCATCTGAGTACATAAATACAACATATGCATAATTAACTCAACACATTGAATAACAACTGCCAATAGCCACATAAGGTTTAATGTTACATTACAATACAATATTCAAGAAGTACAATGATACAAAAGTGTTTCCAATTTGCAAGGAAACCATACAACAAGAATCATGATACAAATGAATAGATGAAAACTAGCTCCAAGATGGATACAACACTGAAGTCGCTGCAACCGCACCAATCCGCACCTCTCGATCCTCGACTGGGGACCCAATGGGGTGCTTAGCACGTTCCACCCGACCGTGTGAGTCCGAAGACCCACCCCCCGTGCTAGGAGCTAACAAGAAAGAGACCTCAACCAAGAACATCCAAAAAGGAAACCACAAGACTCCACAACATACAAAAGTATCATAAAACTTAAGGATTACAAAGACATAATCAACAATAACCAAGAGTCATTAAAATAACTTAAAATCATACATCTCATCACATAAATCAAAGCAATGACTAGTAACAAGTAACCAAAGGATGATCATGAAACACTTCCAAATCAACTGAATTAATAAACATAATACAATTCCAAATTGCAATACAATAACATCATATCACCACATCAAAAGAGAACAAGGTCATAAGTCAAATATCAATGAGATCATACAAGACCACAAAGTACACCAAAGATATATCAAGACAATAATCATAAATCAAGATAGATCCAAGTATCAACAATCTAAACCAAATCCCATAACCTACTTCCAGAGGAACTCAATAAAGTAAAACACATGGGCAACTAGGGGAGAGTGTCATCGCATAGTCCTACATGGGCTGTCCTGTGCTCTTCCTCCCAACTGGAGGCGCCGGTCCCATCTATGGCTGTCCTGTGCTCTTCCTCCCAATTGGAGGCGCCGGTCCATAGGGTGACTCATGCGGAGCCGCAGACCTCTCGTGAGGACGAGGTCGCGACCTTGCCAACCACGGCCTTCTCAGCCTTCCATTAGTCTGCGGAAGCACTAATGAAGACGAGGCATCCATTTTTAAAATCTTGCAATGATGTTACTACCCAACCCAACCCTCCTAAGTTAATTATTAGGTTTTCACTTAATTACAAACTCACTCGTGGGTTATCCTGTGCTCTTCCCCTTAAGCGGGGCGCCGGCCCCCACGAGGAGCCACTCTCCCTAGAGACCCAACCACATAAAACCAAGAAACCAAGGGTTGTACAACATAACAAGAATATTATATCACAACTGAGAAGCATGCGAGGCATTACCCATCTCGCTATAAATACAATTTCCAAGTCTCAACAAATTCCGTACAAACCTTTTAAAATCATGAAACCAAAACACTTGCCACATCAAGGGCCCATAAAGAGAAAGAACATCAATTATCAATCATCTCAAGCCTCTGGAAGCCAAAAGAATGAAAACCCATAAACAAGGGTAAAGTGAAGCAACATGAGTAATTCTCCAATAATTCAACACAAGGATAAAATTTCCTCAAATATGAGAGTAAATCAGAAAAAGCCATAACAAGGAAAGATTCATCAAGACCCATCTACAAATTAACAATGGCGTCACCTCAAATAGGAAAACGCAAAAGAAAATCAACCTTTAATTCACGAAATCACTAAATGAAACCAAAAGCCACCAACTAGGCATTCCATGGGAGACCTCAATTTTCTCCTCACCAGAATCCCCTTATGATGGTACGCAAATCACTTTCATAAAAACAACAACATAGCAATGACAACAATAATTGCAAGGCCACCAGATCAATTTCAATTCAAATATAATGAGTGAAAACATTGAAATAAGATCAACAACTCCATCCAGACTACATGATCAACTTCGATACAAAAATAAATTAGAAATTCAAGAAGATCAACCATCCACAACTCATAAACCAAAACACGAGTTCCCAATTACATTGCAACAAAATTTAAATGACAAAGGATTCCTTGAATCAAAATTAATCTCCAATGACATTCATACCAATACGGAAATGTCCAAAAACAATCCTTCAATAAAAGAGGTAAAGGCATGCAACCAGGCATCCAAAGGACCAAATTAAAGAACACCTTAAATACTCATTCACTCACAACTCCATCAAACATTCACATAATAAACAACAACCAAAAATTCAAACAAGAACAATATTTATTAACCAATCAATTAACGACCAGAACTAAATAACTTTACAACTTCCATACTTATATTCTAAAAGATTTATCCAAAAAGAGAACTTACAAATTAACCATTAAATGAATATAAAGAAAGTCAATTTTCAAAAGATTAAAATTCCATTTCACCAATAAACTATCCAATTTGAAAATTACCCTAATCAATCTCTAACTATACCCATACATTTAAATTTCCCCTTTCATCATACTCACTTACATACTTCCAAAACTTAAATTAATTGTGAAAACCATATAAGGCCAATTGTCTATACTTTTAAAATAACAATAATAACAATACTCTAAATGCTCAAATTACATATTAGAAATTACCACCTTAAAATCTTAAATCTATCTAAATAAATTTACACACATAAATTCTTTTTAAAACCACTACATATTTATATATATTAATTCTTTTTGATGAAGGAAAGTAGAAAGAGAATAGATCTTTTCTAAAATTTTAACAAATCTACAAGACTTAAATTCGAGAATAAAAATGAAAAGATAACTTATTTAATTTCATAATAAATTCTACTTTTAGAATATTCATACTACAACGAGAATTAAATAAACCATGCTATCATATATTCGTAAATTGATATTTTCTACTAACTTATCATCTTAAAATTGTAATTTAACAAATTAATAGGAATTATTTTCTATTCCAAAATATTTATTCAGAACAAGAATTAAATAAATCAATGTTGTTTTACCTTTTGTAAATGATTTTTCTGCTAACAATATCCTTTCCAAGTTGTAAATTCAATAAAACAGATTTCTTTCTAATTTACTAATATTTCCATTGTAGAAATTTCTGCTTTATTTTTAAATAGAAAAGAAACAGAATCTAACTGTGAATATCTATTTTCTAGATAACAGATAAATTACAGAAAAATATAATTTTAATCAGAAAAGAAACAGAAACAGAATATATTTATACATCTGTTTATCTATCAGTTAAATTAACAGAATATATATTAATCGAAAAGAAATTGAATATATTGTATACAGAATTAAATAAACAATGGTGTCAATTGATTTTTCTACTAAATCATCATCTCAAAGTTGTAATTTAATAAATCAATAACAAAAGGACACAGATTTCTTTCTATTTTTATTATTCTTATTGTAATCCAAATTTTATTTTTATTTACTGATAAAATCAAATGGTTACAGCAACAGTTAAATAATTGAAATCTGAATAAATACATTAACAAGTATATATATACAAATACAAATAATTATATATATATATATATAATACATATATATATATACATATATATATATATACATATACACACACATATATATATATAAAAGTAAAATTTTACAATATATAAATAAAACATATTTAAAAAGTAAATTTTTTTACACATAAGATAAAATAGAAATTCGCACATATTAAAATCTATATTAATAAATTTAAATGGGCATTTTACACCCATACGCCGGCACGGAAATTTTCGCCGCCGGCCGTGGCAGTCTACGGACTGCCACCGCAGTCCGACGGACTGCTGTGGACAGTCTACGGACTGTCACAGCAGTCTTTCGGACTGCTGCGGTAGCCCGTAGGCTGCCGCACCACCACGGCCGGCTGGGTGGGGTGGTGGGTACGGCCGAGGCCGACCCACCACTCAACCAATATTTAATTTTTATTTTTATTTTTATTATTTTTTTTAAAACAATTTCAATATAAACTTATTTCGGTGACTTTGAACCTTAATTAAAATTTATTTTTCTTTTATACTATCTTCACATTTATATATATATATATAATATATATATATGTGCATACATATATATAATATATATATATATATATTGTATAGAATATTTCGAAGACAGAAATACAATTTAATTACTGTTCAATATCAAAATTTATACACAGAATAAATTTGTAATATTTATCTACAAATGAGGATTCTCACAACCTCGAAATTCTCAAATAAGACGTTATTCTTTACTGGTTTATTATTATTCTTAACTTAAAATTACAGTAACCCTTTCAATTCCATAATCCCAACAAGATTTACTTTAAACGAATAACAATCCCGAAACCCAGTAAGATTTTCTTGAGAAAAACAGTCCAAATTATTTCTAAGGTTTCAAGAATTTTCTACATACATTAAATTACAAAACCAGAAGAAAATTTCATTCGCAACAAGGATTCTTATTTCTTTGATACTAAAGAAAGAGAATAATATAAAAGAAGAAGAAGAACCTGGCATCCTACGCCTGGAGGAAATTGTAGAAGCTTTATCCTTTTACCGATCCAATCATCCGCCAATGAATGTTTCCAGCAATAGCTCCAATATCTTCCCCTCAACTCCAATCTTATGCCTCAATGAATTTACAGAATAATAAAAGAGTGCACACCATAACATAAAATTGACTGCCAAATTTCTCCCAAAAAAAACTGTTGTTCAGAGAAAACAACCCCCTTTCCAATCCAAAATAAAAACTCACACAAGAAGCCTCTTCTGTTTCCTCTTCCAGAGAATACCAACAGTCACTTTCTTTTTTTTTTCTTTTTTTTTAAATAAAATTCAAATCCATTCGAATCCACAAAAGATTGAGCTTTGATATTTGTTTATTCTTCATATTCTCCAGTGAAAACCAAAAGTCACAACTCAAGAAATAAATAATATTTAATCCCTTTAATTCCTTTTGTTGCCTTTCCATGTATTTCTATTTCATTTCCTTTTATCATGCATTTGATTAAAAATTAAATAAATTTAAATCCACAGAAATGAACTTTTTATTTGAATATATATATATATATATATTCATTATTTTCACAAAACTTTATTAATTAATTACTTCCACATTAAAATAATTAAAATCAACCATTCGCAAGATTCTAAATAAGCATTCATTAAATTTCTTATGATAATAATTATCTTTTCAAGATTATTTGTTCATAACAATTTAAATCAATTTATCTAATAATATCACTTTTACTTTTAACGAATTAATTTGATTGATCATTTGTTCTAAATCATTTGATCTGATTTAATTGATTATTATTTTAATTCCTAATTATATTTTAAATAACCTTGCAATTTCACTTATGATTTAATTAATTATTTAAACATGATTACTAACATATTATATTTTTCACAAAATCAAATAACACATTAATCAATGAAACACACACCAATACTCACACCCAGGTCCAAAGCAACCGACACGGAGGGGTATTACATCCTCCCCCCCTTATAAATCGACTTACTCCTGGAAGTCGAGCTCAATCATAAACATGGTGACACAGCAATATCAATGATCAAAAGGCACCTCAACACCATAAATTAAAACATCAATTAAACATCAAGTAAGCCATGAAAATTAAACAAACCAAAAATAAAGAAAAGATACCAAAACAAAAATGGTGGCAGGGTTGCAAACAGACCAATTTGGCAAACACAAGGACAGATGACGAACTAGGTTGGGGAAACTTTCTTGTCAGTTCCTGTTTTCCACATCAATCCCATTGGGTGTTTATGGTGCTCGTCCTGTCCTGACAATGCAGGTGGAATCGAGGCTTAGTTCCTGCAATCCTGCATGCAAGCAAACGTTGTGCACAATACATATATATCACAAATACATCATGAGAGGAAATCCCAGCATGGTAGGGCACTCGCGAGCGAGTGATACCACACTGTCCCTCCCACCAAACCACACATAAAATTCAAAATAATTCTAGTAACTCGTAAACAATTTTCTTCTAATTAGTTAGGAAATATTCGTATAAGGATACTAACCATAAATCTAATTCCTATACTGTATCAAAATTAATTACTACTTGACATTATAAGTATCTATACCTACATATTACAATTACATTACCTTCGTCATTATGCTTTCTAAAGCCCACTTCTGTAAATCAAAAGCTACCATAGAGCATTGCACATTAGTACCAATAATTCAAGTTACATCTTACCCTCTAGATTCTAAAATCATAGAATAATTATCCACTAAACCTTACATTTTCATTAAAACTCATAATTTTCACACAAAGAACTCCACTTTAACCATTATTCAACACAAAAATTCACATCAATTTCAATAAAAAGGGTAAAATTTTACACCTTCACAGATTCAAGAAAACATAATTCATCACTCAAGGACAACAAAATCGCAAATTCACACACACTTGACATATTCACACACCTAAAACACATCACCAAAAAACACATCACACCAAAACTCAAGGGTCCATAGAGCATCCCCGACAGGAAGGATATCGGTGCATTGCGCACTACACCGAGGGTCCTATCCTTTCCCATCAGTTTCCTGCACCATCGACCCGACACCATCAAACGAAAGAAATTCAAATTTACAACTATGACAAAAGAAAATTGAAACTCAAGACTCATGGGTCTAAACGCAAGGTTACATAGTGAGCACACATAGTGCCCAGTGTATGAACCTAGGCTCTGATACCATGTTGTAATGCCCCATCGTGCGAACCCCAAAGGACAATTAAACAATAAACACAGCACAATTTTTTTTTTTTAAAAAGTAAACATAACATACATGTATTACACATTAAGTCATGACATGAATTTCATTTAAGCATATTCACAACACATACATCCCTTGGGGTACACGAAGAGTCATTACTAGAATGAGATCCACACAACAACAATAAAGAATAAAATCCAAAGATATAATCCATAACAAAATAAACATTAACAAATATAACATATACATGAAAATCATTGATAAGGAACCATCTGAGTACATAAATACAACATATGCATAATTAACTCAACACATTGAATAACAACTGCCAATAGCCACATAAGGTTTAATGTTACATTACAATACAATATTCAAGAAGTACAATGATACAAAAGTGTTTCCAATTTGCAAGGAAACCATACAACAAGAATCATGATACAAATGAATAGATGAAAACTAGCTCCAAGATGGATACAACACTGAAGTCGCTGCAACCGCACCAATCCGCACCTCTCGATCCTCGACTGGGGACCCAATGGGGTGCTTAGCACGTTCCACCCGACCGTGTGAGTCCGAAGACCCACCCCCCGTGCTAGGAGCTAACAAGAAAGAGACCTCAACCAAGAACATCCAAAAAGGAAACCACAAGACTCCACAACATACAAAAGTATCATAAAACTTAAGGATTACAAAGACATAATCAACAATAACCAAGAGTCATTAAAATAACTTAAAATCATACATCTCATCACATAAATCAAAGCAATGACTAGTAACAAGTAACCAAAGGATGATCATGAAACACTTCCAAATCAACTGAATTAATAAACATAATACAATTCCAAATTGCAATACAATAACATCATATCACCACATCAAAAGAGAACAAGGTCATAAGTCAAATATCAATGAGATCATACAAGACCACAAAGTACACCAAAGATATATCAAGACAATAATCATAAATCAAGATAGATCCAAGTATCAACAATCTAAACCAAATCCCATAACCTACTTCCAGAGGAACTCAATAAAGTAAAACACATGGGCAACTAGGGGAGAGTGTCATCGCATAGTCCTACATGGGCTGTCCTGTGCTCTTCCTCCCAACTGGAGGCGCCGGTCCCATCTATGGCTGTCCTGTGCTCTTCCTCCCAATTGGAGGCGCCGGTCCATAGGGTGACTCATGCGGAGCCGCAGACCTCTCGTGAGGACGAGGTCGCGACCTTGCCAACCACGGCCTTCTCAGCCTTCCATTAGTCTGCGGAAGCACTAATGAAGACGAGGCATCCATTTTTAAAATCTTGCAATGATGTTACTACCCAACCCAACCCTCCTAAGTTAATTATTAGGTTTTCACTTAATTACAAACTCACTCGTGGGTTATCCTGTGCTCTTCCCCTTAAGCGGGGCGCCGGCCCCCACGAGGAGCCACTCTCCCTAGAGACCCAACCACATAAAACCAAGAAACCAAGGGTTGTACAACATAACAAGAATATTATATCACAACTGAGAAGCATGCGAGGCATTACCCATCTCGCTATAAATACAATTTCCAAGTCTCAACAAATTCCGTACAACCCTTTTAAAATCATGAAACCAAAACACTTGCCACATCAAGGGCCCATAAAGAGAAAGAACATCAATTATCAATCATCTCAAGCCTCTGGAAGCCAAAAGAATGAAAACCCATAAACAAGGGTAAAGTGAAGCAACATGAGTAATTCTCCAATAATTCAACACAAGGATAAAATTTCCTCAAATATGAGAGTAAATCAGAAAAAGCCATAACAAGGAAAGATTCATCAAGACCCATCTACAAATTAACAATGGCGTCACCTCAAATAGGAAAACGCAAAAGAAAATCAACCTTTAATTCACGAAATCACTAAATGAAACCAAAAGCCACCAACTAGGCATTCCATGGGAGACCTCAATTTTCTCCTCACCAGAATCCCCTTATGATGGTACGCAAATCACTTTCATAAAAACAACAACATAGCAATGACAACAATAATTGCAAGGCCACCAGATCAATTTCAATTCAAATATAATGAGTGAAAACATTGAAATAAGATCAACAACTCCATCCAGACTACATGATCAACTTCGATACAAAAATAAATTAGAAATTCAAGAAGATCAACCATCCACAACTCATAAACCAAAACACGAGTTCCCAATTACATTGCAACAAAATTTAAATGACAAAGGATTCCTTGAATCAAAATTAATCTCCAATGACATTCATACCAATACGGAAATGTCCAAAAACAATCCTTCAATAAAAGAGGTAAAGGCATGCAACCAGGCATCCAAAGGACCAAATTAAAGAACACCTTAAATACTCATTCACTCACAACTCCATCAAACATTCACATAATAAACAACAACCAAAAATTCAAACAAGAACAATATTTATTACCCAATCAATTAACGACCAGAACTAAATAACTTTACAACTTCCATACAAATATTCTAAAAGATTTATCCAAAAAGAGAACTTACAAATTAACCATTAAATGAATATAAAGAAAGTCAATTTTCAAAAGATTAAAATTCCATTTCACCAATAAACTATCCAATTTGAAAATTACCCTAATCAATCTCTAACTATACCCATACATTTAAATTTCCCCTTTCATCATACTCACTTACATACTTCCAAAACTTAAATTAATTGTGAAAACCATATAAGGCCAATTGTCTATACTTTTAAAATAACAATAATAACAATACTCTAAATGCTCAAATTACATATTAGAAATTACCACCTTAAAATCTTAAATCTATCTAAATAAATTTACACACATAAATTCTTTTTAAAACCACTACATATTTATATATATTAATTCTTTTTGATGAAGGAAAGTAGAAAGAGAATAGATCTTTTCTAAAATTTTAACAAATCTACAAGACTTAAATTCGAGAATAAAAATGAAAAGATAACTTATTTAATTTCATAATAAATTCTACTTTTAGAATATTCATACTACAGCGAGAATTAAATAAACCATGCTATCATATATTCGTAAATTGATATTTTCTACTAACTTATCATCTTAAAATTGTAATTTAACAAATTAATAGGAATTATTTTCTATTCCAAAATATTTATTCAGAACAAGAATTAAATAAATCAATGTTGTTTTACCTTTTGTAAATGATTTTTCTGCTAACAATATCCTTTCCAAGTTGTAAATTCAATAAAACAGATTTCTTTCTAATTTACTAATATTTCCATTGTAGAAATCTCTGCTTTATTTTTAAATAGAAAAGAAACAGAATCTAACTGTGAATATCTATTTTCTAGATAACAGATAAATTACAGAAAAATATAATTTTAATCAGAAAAGAAACAGAAACAGAATATATTTATACATCTGTTTATCTATCAGTTAAATTAACAAAATATATATTAATCGAAAAGAAATTGAATATATTGTATACAGAATTAAATAAACAATGGTGTCAATTGATTTTTCTACTAAATCATCATCTCAAAGTTGTAATTTAATAAATCAATAACAAAAGGACACAGATTTCTTTCTATTTTTATTATTCTTATTGTAATCCAAATTTTATTTTTATTTACTGATAAAATCAAATGGTTACAGCAACAGTTAAATAATTGAAATCTGAATAAATACATTAACAAGTATATATATACAAATACAAATAATTATATATATATATATATAAATACATATATATATATACATATATATATATATACATATACACACACATATATATATATAAAAGTAAAATTTTACAATATATAAATAAAACATATTTAAAAAGTAAATTTTTGCACATAAGATAAAATAGAAATTCGCACATATTAAAATCTATATTAATAAATTTAAATGGGCATTTTACACCCATACGCCGGCACGGAAATTTTCGCCGCCGGCCGTGGCAGTCTACGGACTGCCACCGCAGTCCGACGGACTGCTGTGGACAGTCTACGGACTGTCACAGCAGTCTTTCGGACTGCTGCGGTAGCCCGTAGGCTGCCGCACCACCACGGCCGGCTGGGTGGGGTGGTGGGTACGGCCGAGGCCGACCCACCACTCAACCAATATTTAATTTTTATTTTTATTTTTATTATTTTTTTTAAAACAATTTCAATATAAACTTATTTTGGTGACTTTGAACCTTAATTAAAATTTATTTTTCTTTTATACTATCTTCACATTTATATATATATATATATATATATATGTGCATACATATATATAATATATATATATATATATGTATAGAATATTTCGAAGACAGAAATACAATTTAATTACTGTTCAATATCAAAATTTATACACAGAATAAATTTGTAATATTTATCTACAAATGAGGATTCTCACAACCTCGAAATTCTCAAATAAGACGTTATTCTTTACTGGTTTATTATTATTCTTAACTTAAAATTACAGTAACCCTTTCAATTCCATAATCCCAACAAGATTTACTTTAAACGAATAACAATCCCGAAACCCAGTAAGATTTTCTTGAGAAAAACAGTCCAAATTATTTCTAAGGTTTCAAGAATTTTCTACATACATTAAATTACAAAACCAGAAGAAAATTTCATTCGCAACAAGGATTCTTATTTCTTTGATACTAAAGAAAGAGAATAATATAAAAGAAGAAGAAGAACCTGGCATCCTACGCCTGGAGGAAATTGTAGAAGCTTTATCCTTTTACCGATCCAATCATCCGCCAACGAATGTTTCCAGCAATAGCTCCAATATCTTCCCCTCAACTCCAATCTTATGCCTCAATGAATTTACAGAATAATAAAAGAGTGCACACCATAACATAAAATTGACTGCCAAATTTCTCCCAAAAAAAACTGTTGTCAGAGAAAACAACCCCCTTTCCAATCCAAAATAAAAACTCACACAAGAAGCCTCTTCTGTTTCCTCTTCCAGAGAATACCAACAGTCACTTTCTTTCTTTTTTTTATAAATAAAATTCAAATCCATTCGAATCCACAAAAGATTGAGCTTTTATATTTGTTTATTCTTCATATTCTCCAGTGAAAACCAAAAGTCACAACTCAAGAAATAAATAATATTTAATCCCTTTAATTCCTTTTGTTGCCTTTCCATGTATTTCTATTTCATTTCCTTTTATCATGCATTTGATTAAAAATTAAATAAATTTAAATCCACAGAAATGAACTTTTTATTTGAATATATATATATATATATTCATTATTTTCACAAAACTTTATTAATTAATTACTTCCACATTAAAATAATTAAAATCAACCATTCGCAAGATTCTAAATAAGCATTCATTAAATTTCTTATGATAATAATTATCTTTTCAAGATTATTTGTTCATAACAATTTAAATCAATTTATCTAATAATATCACTTTTACTTTTAACGAATTAATTTGATTGATCATTTGTTCTAAATCATTTGATCTGATTTAATTGATTATTATTTTAATTCCTAATTATATTTTAAATAACCTTGCAATTTCACTTATGATTTAATTAATTATTTAAACATGATTACTAACATATTATATTTTTCACAAAATCAAATAACACATTAATCAATGAAACACACACCAATACTCACACCCAGGTCCAAAGCAACCGACACGGAGGGGTATTACATAAAAGGAAAATTGATTGAAATTTTCCTTGAATTGATTGAAATTGAATTGCTTTGATTAACCTAATGGAACTATATGACCTAAAAGGAAAATGCACCCTTTTTGTATCAAATAAACTATAAACCAAATTTTGATAGAACATCTGAGAGAGGTAGAGTTTGGTGTTTTTATCATATAAAATTGGAGATGCTTTGGAAAGACTATGTTGTTAGGGCAACTATGTCATTTTTGAATTGTCTCGGATCTTAAAACATAGTCCTATAACTACCTTTCTGCCCTTTGATTCTTCCTTTGCAATTTTTTTTTGAATCTATAGAGTGATAAATATGGAAATGATATGGTGGGGGTAGCTATATAGGAATTTTCCAAATTCAAACCCCTATTGTGTTATTTCTACATCCACAAATAGCCCATAAATTGTATGATAAAAGTGTGTGTCCTCTTAACCTTAAGTGCATCTAGAAGGTTGTAATGAGCTAAAATACATAAAGCCCTACTTAAGTGCATTTGAGAAGGATTCATAAATGATAGTGGCAAGATCTACCTAAGAGAATATCAAATATCCTTAGAAAAACTAAAACACAAAGATACCGCACATTAGGCAAAAAGTAGAATGAATCTTGATGATGAGAGAACTTTGAAAACAAGTCATTATGTTGTACAAAATGGCCAAGAGCACTTTCCAAACCTAGATTCCACCATGTCCTTCTATTGGCATCAAACTCCAATCACTAAATGGAACTTAACCAAATCTGAAAATATGCTTGAAAACCTATAAATTCAAATGTATTTGGTAGAATGTAATGATCTCTTTTTCTTTTTGTCAAAATTTTCCATTAGTTTTCAATTGGTGTAATGACCAAGTACTTATAGGAATTTAATCCAATTTCCCAAAAAAAAAGATCTTGGTAGTTAATATTTGACATTTGAAATTTAAATAATAAGCTGTTGTCCTTGACATATTAAATTTTGGAGGAAAAATAGGAAAACTAAGTCACCTAGGGTGACTATGTCTTAGACCTATTTTAGGGGATGTAAAGTGTTGGGAGAAAATATTAAATGTTTGCTTAGGTTTTCTACATGCAATTTCTTGATAAATGATTAAATGGGCCACAAAATTAATAATTTAGGAAATTAGGGCTTGATTAGGGGATTTTGAAATGCATTAATGCGAGGGTCACTCAAGTGGATTCCAAGAAGGTATGAAATAGTGATTTCACCTAAAAGAGAGTAAAATTTCTAACATTACATTTAGCCCCTACTTTAGGAGACATATGACACTATGTGCATATGGAAGCTAAAGTACCAAAACTAAATGATATCATAAGATGATACTCAAAAGGATATTGTAGATCATTAGGAAAATGGGAGAATGAATCCACCAAAGTATTAATATGCAAAACCGTAACATTAGAAACTGTATCCTGTAAAATTGAATTGTTATACTTTCAAAGATCATCTTGTATCTACAAATAAACATGTTAGTCAAAAACTTCTATGGAAAATGAAATTTGAGGATAGATGTATGCCATCTTAATTCCACTTGCTTTATGGAGGTTGAATCAAGGTAGAAATCTAACCACATCAAATTTTTAAGCTTGTTGATGAATATTCTTGCAATAGGGTAATGAGAATCATAACACCTATTATCAACAAGCATACATAATGAACAAGAATGAAACTAAAAATCCAACATAACAAACGACATCAAAATCATAGCCTGCTACCTCAAGTTATGTGTAATTGAATGAGATGTGGTATTAAAGTGTAGTAGAAAATTTGAATATAAATTATAGCATAATTACCTTTTCAAAATTCACTTTCATATTTGTTTCTTGAAGGTTTAGAGAGTGTTACCATCTATCGAAGGATTGAGGATGTCAATTCGACAACTATATCAACCCCTGAGGTTCAAGATTTTATGAGCAGATGCTTCATGAGGCATGGTGGTAGTAGTGGTGAGTGTATTTTTCACATTGCCTATAATTTATTTCATCACTTATGTTATTTTTAGGGTTTTTCCAAAATTTGTGATGCCTATGTCCATTTATGGCATCATTGTCTTCTTTGGTTGACCTTGCCCAAGAATGGAGCCCCTGTCCCACATTGGTGCCCTTATCCAACAATGGTGCTAGTGCCCAAATTTAGATTTTTTATGCTTAGAATTTCCTGATTGAAGATTTTGATGCATACTTGATGATTCCTTTTGATTTTTTATAGACCTCACCATGTGCACAACAATGTCTTGGAGGACAATTATTTTCCTTGCTTTGGAAGCAAGCCATGAGACTCCTAATTGATGTATAGTAGCACCTATGTGCTATTGGATTATTTTGGGTCTTCACCATGATGCTATGTTGATGGAACTTGTTGAGTGGTGGGACATGGATACATCCACATTCCATCTTCCAATGGGGTAGATCATGGGTGATATCATAATAATGGTTTACAATTTTTGGCCAAACCAGACACTGAAATTATTATTTTTAACTAAATCTTCACATTCGGACACCTATAGCGACTAAACTGTGAGGAATTTGAAGATAGTGCAAACTAGAGTCTCATCAAATTTTGTCTGTAAATTCTAAAAATATTTTTTTCAAAATTTTTGGAATCAAATTGCACTTCTTTTCCATCTCCCACGAAAATTGATTTTTTAGAAAACAACATTTTTAAAAGTGATGCACACCGATAACGATAACTTTTTTTCATGAAGGATAAAATTCTAATTCTTTAAAAATTTAGATTTGTAACTCTAATATCTAGTGCTTCCACTTGGTTAGATAGTTTTTTATTGAATATTTTTCTCTAATCAAGTTTCAAAGTCAAACAAATTACAATTGGCAAGTATAACGCGTAACTTTTTGTATATGTCAAAATTTAATTTAATTTTTTGTTGGATCAAGGACTTCAATATCTAGTGCACTCATATTTTTCAATATTTTTTTTGATAATCTTCTATTTTTCCGCATGTGAAGAACAAAGAAATTCATTTTCGATGAAAAACCCATGTTTAATAAAACTTAAAAAACAAATACATAACAAAACCAAAACATATTAAAATTATATTCATTGGATAGCTTGTTCTGAGGAACACCATAATCATTTGAAATAAATTTTAAATGAATTCATTTGATCCCCCAAAAGCTAAATCAAAAGTGATTTTTTATCGCATTTTGATAGGTGTAAAGGAGACGCATTTATAGGTATGGTTTAAAACTAGTGAGGTTCTATCCAAGGGGGTTTGATCTAAGGTGATTTGATCAAACCCTCTTCAATTGGAATCCTTAAAATGAAACTTTTTAAGGCTTAAATCATTATATTTTCTAAAAATATGTGATTTCAGCTAAAATTCTTTGCTCTCGGGAATTGTAAACCACTATTATGACAACACCCTCATAGTAAATTTGAGAATGTTCATGAAATATTGAGGCTACCTACATGATGCAAGATCATGTACAATGATGATTTTCAAACTCGTCAAGAGGTCATGAGAGATTAGTTTTAGTGTACCATCAGATAGGTCATGATCTCAAGAGGCATATTTAGCTGAAGTGGCTTCTTCATTTGAGCACTAATGTGCCACTAATTTTATAGATCATGATTGTCATTGTCACTCTAGCCCTAGTACCTGATGGATGAGGCACACACCTTGATGGGGGCCTAGTACACATTATATGGGTGAAGGAGGATGATCAAGTAGTATTTTGCTTAGGATGGAGTATGTTAGCACATATTTATTATGGTCTTGTTCACTTCATTTATCAAGAGGCCAATAGCATTACACTTTATATGATTCTCTAAATATGAAATTTTGACCATATTACCTGCATGAGACCAACCAAATATCCTATGGTAGCCCCATGGACATACCCAAGAGTATTTTATTATATCCACAGATGGCCCTTGTAGTGTGGAGACCTACTATATTGGAATGTCACCTTTGACGAGCTGTAGGATGATAATATTCTTTGGAGACCCTTCAAGAATGGCCAAGTATAGCATGGAAACTAACTAAGATGCACTAAGGTAGATTGTTAATTGGGAAATATGACCACATTATCATGTCATTTTATTATGATCATGTGATGAGATAGTTCAGATAGTACCCACTCTATAGCATACATACCTGAGATCTACTTGTTGTGGTGCTAGACCATAAAACATACCCCATCCCACCATTGCAGATGCCACCTTAAGCTACTCAAAGGATGAAGAATAAGATGTTAATTTGGCATCTGATGAGGATGATATTGGTACTATAGTTGTATATGATAGGTGGTGTAGGATCAAACATCTTGATCATATCTATGATTAGGAATTTTAGATTAATAGATTAATAAAGATTAATATAGATTAAAATTAGCAACATTAAAGTCTTAATCAAGTATGAAGAATAATGAAAGAATAAAATAAAAATGAAGCAATTATACCAATTTATGCACCCATTGAATGACCTCCGTAGATCTTCTCCATTTTTCTGTATGTGATGATGGCCCTCAAATTTTAATCTGCAATGATAAGCCTAAGACTATGCTAGCAAAACTTAGAAGAAAATTTTATCTCAACAGAACAAAAATGTGCAAATTCTAGATTTTATGAGATATCAAAATGATAAATAGTAGTGCTACCTACAGAGAATTGGATGGAAAATGGAGGGATGAGATCAATTGATTTTTAGTTCAATCAATGGTTGTAATTAAGTGAGACAGGATGGGATAAGATTGGAAGTGAACTTGAGCAAGAAGAAATTGAATGGATTTTCAACAAAATCAATTAGTTAAAAGAGGAAAGTGAATAATAAAACAATGGCAGCATTATTTAATTATAGAAGGAAAAAAGGAAAACAATTTTTTTGAAATAATAGTACTTTAATTTAAAATAAGTAAGAGGGAAAGTCCATTTGGAAAATCATTTAAATAAATATTATTTATTTAATTATGGAGGAAGAAAGATAAGTGAATAATGAAATAATTAGCATTAATTATTTAATTAAAGTAGACAAAGAGGTGATAATTGAATAGATTGGATTTATTTAATTATAAGGGACATCAACCTTAGTGACATAATTAAATAATATTTAATTAATCATAAGCTAATGTGAAATAATGTAAAGATTTAATTAAATAATAAAAATCATTTAATTAATAGGAGAGTGATGACATTAGAAAATAAATTTTAGGTGTTTACATTTTCCACTCTTTGATACAGTGTAGTTTATTGCATTGTGTCAAAGAAAAAAATATGCCCCAATGTAAGGAAGAATGACAAGGAGGTAGTGGTATGCCCCTTCAAGAGGACAGGTAGGTTCAAAGAACGCAGGTGTGCTCTCAAAAAGGATGAGAGGACTAGAAGATGAAGAGTGAAAGGATAGAGGAAAATAGATAAGGATGATGAAGATGCAAAATAAAAGAAATTTTAGAGCAAAAAAGATGAATGTTAGCACCAAAAAGATGGATGTTAGCATAAAGAACATGGATGTTGGGATAGTACTAGTTGAGATAATTTGCAGATATATATTTTACTATGCAAGGCTTTTACATGTAATCATCATTGGGTGGTAACATATGGAAAATGGACAACAAACACCATGCTATGACATAGAACAAGGTGTGCAAGGTCATCCATCTATAAAATAGACAATCACATACAAGGAATGTCCCGACTCATACTAAAGGAAAAGTTTCCCTAGTCTTTTTGTCAAGACAAACTGCAGACAACAATCAAATAAAAGACAAGTCATGAGACGTCATCCCTCTAAATCCTTTGTGGGACATCCTCGAGGTGGCTATGAACATGACCAAAGTAAATCCAAAATATAAGACAAAATAGACCAACAAGGTCAATAGCCAATCAAATTGTTTTACAATAAGAGTGTGCTAGTGTGTTAAGTGACTAAGTGAGTGATGGGTGGACTATTATGACAAGGCCTAGTTTTAGGAAAAGAAACATGTCATATAAGACGTCAAGTTTGGTTTCGATCATATAACTACCTATATAAGGAAAATGACAAAGTGTGATGGTGACAAGGTCTAGTTTCAGGAAGGACTCATCTTGTATAAGACCCTTGGTTTTGATTGATTTGATTGGTTTGATGGATGTGACAAATGACTTTTTGGACTTGGAGACTTATTGGCTTGCTTGTCTTGTTCATTCAGGATTTGTGTTTGAAGTTTAGATGATGATGTCATATCTGAGTTGATAATGTATGGTTTATTTTGTCTAACCTGACAAACCTTAAAAGACTGACCTAGGGTGCCTCAGGGGCTCATCAACAGATGGCCTTGCCTACATAGAAATGAGTAGAGACCTCATAGTTCGACATGAACCTTGACTTTGTTTCAATGAAAAAGGATCAAATCATTATTTTATTTGACAAAACCTAAAGGGCTAACATAATGCCTCAGGGGCACATCAATAGATGGCCTTTCCTATGTCTAGTCGCAAAGGCAACGTAGTTTGATAATAAAAAAGACTAACCTAACTGAATTTGACTCTATTTTTGGGATTTTGAAAGAGTTTTGAATTTTTTTGTGTTTTGACATGTTTTGATTTTTTTAGATTTTGAAGTTTTATGTTTTTTTTTGGATTTTTGTGAATACTTGATGTTTTTGGATTTTTGAATGTTTTGATTTTATTTTTTTTGAGTTTTGAAGTTTCATGATGTTTTTGTGTTTTTTTCATTTTGTAATTCTTTTATATTTTTATGAATATTTTGATCTTTTTTGGTCTTTTTGGGAATATTTGATTTTTTTGTCTTTTTAGGAATTTTTGTTTTTTTCTTTGTATTTTTGGGAATATTAAATTTTTTTTGTCTTTTTGTGGATCTCTAATGACAAGTGTAGAATCCAATGAAGCCAAGTGTTAGGAAATTTTCCCAGGCAAGTATAGGACTAACTAATAGGGACATGATGGGATAGGGGTTCATTTTGGATAGAAGATGAAGGAGAAAGGACACAAGATGTCAACCACTTGGAAGTCATGACAAAGATGACAAGGCCTAATGATGGATGCCAAATAGGAGAGGATGGAAGAGAAAGGCATTATTATGAATTGGGATGGAAGACCAAATAGAGTGATAGTAAATAACGAAGTAAAGATAGACTACACATGGCACCTGTTTGCCAAGTTTTCACCATGGTACATATCCAAAGCACCACTAAAATGATTTTCACTATTTTTATGATATTTTGATTTTTTCTTTTTCTTTTTTGCTAACACCAAGATGAATGTTTGCCAGGTTTTTGTCAAGGTAACTATTATTTTGATTTTGTATTTTTTTTATACATTTTTTTAGGACTTTTTCTCATTTTTTTGTATATTTTTAGGACCTTTTCTCATTTTTTTTGTAACTTTTTAGGACTTTTTCTCATATTTTTGTATTTATTTTTTCAAGACTTTTAGGCTAGCTCACTAAAGCTAGGTATAGAACTTACACAGGTGCAAGCTATTGATGGGCTTAGACAAAGATTCCTCTTTAGGCATGGACAATTGATAAGTGCCAAAGCCAAAGGATGTTGTTATGACATATGGACCCAAACATTTGGTCTCAAATTTGTCAGGTTTCTCATGTGTTGCTTGATTTTTTAGATTCTACATCAACACTAAGTCACCAATGCTAGAACATCTGACAAAATCCTTTTTGTTGTAACTATGACAACAATGGTTTTGATATTCCTATAGATGAGTCAATGACTTTTTTCTATGTTCATCAACTAGGTCTAATTCATGCGATCAGGATATATAGTACTCCTCATAATTAATGAGCCCTTTAATGGAGACCCGTATGGAGGGGACTTTGACCTCTATAGGAAGGATAGCCTCCATGTCGAAGACTATGGTGAATGGTGTAGCACTAATGGGTGTACCAATGCTTATGTGATAGGCCCATAGGGAGGGGTTAAGCTGAATGTGCTAGTCATGACCAACATCATTGATAGTCTTTTTAAGAATTTTGATTATGGTCTTATTGGATGCCTCATCTTGGTTGTTACCTTGTTCGTAATATGGTGTGGAAAAGTAGTGTTGGATGTGGAATTTCTCACACAACTCATGGACATCCTAATTTTTGAAGGGACAAAAATTATCAACGATGATGGATTATGGCAGATCATACTGACATATGATGTAATTGAGGATGAACTTGGATATTTTTTTATCGATTATGTATGCCAAGGGAATGACTTCAATCCATTTCATGAAATATTCAGTTGCAGTGATAATGAATTTGCGGCCATTAGATGAGGTGGGATGATTTTTTCCTACAAGGTCGATTCCCCATTGGGTGTAGGGCCATGACAAAGTTATCGATCACAACTCCTATGCAAGTGTGTGGATGAGATCATTGTGTATCTAGCACTGTCAACATTTCTTCAGAAGGTGATAGGCATCTTGCTCCATTGTAGGCTAGTAATATCCCAATTGCATGATCCTTTTAGCTAGAGTTTGACCACTAGAATGGGCTCTGCATATACCTTTGTGTACTTTTCTTAAGGTAGTTTGTGCTTTGTTAATGTCGAGATATATGAGTAAGGTATTGTCTAGGCCATATATATATAGGGTATCAATGATGATGGCATAATGAGCAGCTTTATGAAGGAGGGACTTATGTTGGTTATTGGATAGGTCAAGTGGTAATTTTTAGGAATACAAATAGTCATAAATGTTTTGGTACTAGGTATGTGCAGGATCATCATGGAAAAAGAAAGCCCTTAAGTGGCAAAAAAAATTAGAAAAAATAGAGTTAGGAAACTTGACATAAAAATTTGAATAAGTTATTTATATTATTTTAAAAATATGTAAGAACATAATCAATAGCAAATTTAATATAGTTTCTAAACTACTAGGTTTATTTTTTTTAATAAAAGAAAATCTATTTGGTGAAAATTTGAAATTTCAATGCAGTAGTACTTAAATTTTAGGGAAAAACAAGAAGTAGGTGTCTGTCTGACCGCCCTAACCACAATAAAATGATAATATTTTTTTATAATATTTTAGACATAAGTAGAGGACTTATGTCTAGATGTGATGCATATTTCTATGTAATTTTTTTCCAAGTAAATAATTAATTATGAATTTTTTATTACAACTTTTTAAAAATATAAAAAATCATATGTTTGACCACCTTAACTTGGTCAAAAATTCATGAAATTAATTTTTTTCTTGTTTAATCCTATAGTATGTGATGCATGTTCTAGATTCAAAAAATGTGATACCGTTTGAAAGCTATAGATGTTTTTCAATTAGCCTATCAATGAGGACTTTAGTCATAATTCAAATAGAAAATGAATAATAATAATTTATTAAATTCAAAGTAAAGCATAATTTATATTGGTGGAAAGCTAAGAATCTACTATAAAATCCCTTTTCATTTCATCAATTTTCGGTAAAAAAAAATTCATCAGCCACATACCCTACAAATACCCATCATATCACCACTTTTTGGCCCATCATGATCCTGCGCATACCCTAGTACCATAGGGTATTGGGACCAAAAAGTTCATACACCATTTTAGATTTAGGGACATCAAAGGCAAGGACCAACAATTGTTCCACTAAGAACTCATATTGTGACATATTGTTGGGAATTCCCAAGAAAGATCTAATGGTGGCCATGGCATCAATTGCTTTGTTCTAAATCTATGTGATCTAGAAAAAGTTAATATTGAAAAAATACAGTTTAAAACTATCAACCATTATTTTGTATGGGGTCAATTTCTTGTATTTAGTGTCATTGTCATCATTGACCTGTGAAATGATAAATTGGGAATCACCAAAGAGTCGTCAACTTGTAATTTTCCATTTTATAGCCATGTGCAATCTTGTTAGTAACGCCTCATACCTTGCAATGTTGTTTGTACACAAGAAGGATATTTTGAATGATTTGGGTATATTGTCACCTTAACGAGTGATAAATAATAGTATTCATGCACCTCATCCATGACTAGTGTATGAGCCATCAAAGTATAACTTCGATGTTGTTCCAGTGTCTAGTGCATATATTGACTCATCTAGGAAATTAGAAATCAAGAGGTGATTAGTTTTTGTGGGTGCATCAACAAGTTGTTCTACAATAACCTTTCCTTTTATTACTTTTTATTCCACATATTGTATGTCATACTCCAAAGTATCATTATCCAATTAGCCAATTGTCCTTTACCAATGTTGCCTTGTCGAGTAGGTATTTGAGAGGGTCTATCTTCGCCACCAATCTTTTCTGATGATTTAGCATGTAATATCTTTGTTTCTTAGTTGCAAAAACCATTGTGAGACAAGCATGTTCAAAATAGATCACTTGTTATTTCTCACCATGATCATTTTTTGTAAGTAAAGCCTCTAGTGTGAAAGTAGTAGTTGTTATGTAAAGCATTAATGGCTTACCATATATTGGTGGCATCAAAATAGTAGGCATCAAGAGGTACTCTTTAATCTATTGAAAGGTTGCATCACACTTGTCTATCCATATAAAAGGAACTCCCTAGCGTAACAAATAATGAAAAGGATGAAATTCATCTGTAAGTTGTGCAATGAAGCATCTCATGGACTAAAGTCATGCTTGCAATATTCTGAGTTGTATAATTCTTGTTTGGGGAGGCATATATAATATAACTTTCACTTTTGTTGGGTCCACTTCAATTCCTCTACAAGAAACTATGTATCCTAAGAGCTTTCTTGATGTCACACCAAAAAAACATTTCTTAGGATTTAGGAGGACTTTATATTCTTCAAGCCTTTTGAAAATTTTGTCTACGACTCTCAAATAATTGCCATATGTCAAGGATTTCACTAAAATTTCATCAACATAGTCTTCCATCAATGTGTGCATGAGATCATCAAATATGGTGGTCATAGCTCTTTGATAGGTTGCACCTACATTTTTAACTTTGTAGGGCATGACATTCCAATAGTATGTACCCCATGGGCAAGAGAATTCCATATTATACTAATCTTAAGGGGTGATACAAATGTAATTATATCTTGAGAAGTCATCCATGAGGGACAACATCTTGTAACGTGTCATTAGATCTACTATAATGTCTATATTAGGAAGCAGTAAGTCATCCTTCAGACAAGCTTTGTTCAAGTCATGAAAATCTATGCAAATATAGATTTTTCCATTCGATTTTTTCACTCATATAAGGTTTGAGATCCAATTTGCATAGTTAACATGTCTTATGAAACCAACATCCAATAATTTCTTAAGTTCAACATTGACTAGTAGAGCTATTTGAGGATGCATTTTTCTAAGATTTTATTTGACAAGATTTACATTTGGGAGCAATGGTAAATGATGCAAGACCAATGTAGGGTCCAATCTAGGCATATCAACATAAGACCATGCAAAATTGATTTGATGTTCTATGAAAAAGTTTTGAAATTCTAATTTTTCTTCTTCTATCAAGAATGCTGCAAAGAGAACAATTTTAGGATTCTTTGTTGTACTTATATTTACTTCCATTACTTCTTTGATTAGCATCAAGGATCTCTCTTGATTATCAGGGAGAAAGTACAACCCTCCATCCTTGGGTACCTTAGAGAGGTTTTCACCCTCGGATACTATTGATGGGTGTTTTTGCACTTCTCAACACAGGTAATGCATAGGTGAATCACCTCTCTTGAAAGGAAATATCCTACACATAGGTTGCAAAAATTACCCCAAGGTCTCTTGAGTGTCAGGTCTTTACAATGCTTGAAATATCTCAGTTGGTTGATGTGTTTTGCTAGTAACACAAGGAAGTATTATGTATGAGTTACAAAGCATGGGAAGTTGGGTCTACGAATGTAGTTTCAAAGTGCTGGAAGTGAATGAATAGTAGCTACCCACTCAAAAAAAAAAACTAAAACTCATCAAGTTCATCTGATTTGGCTTCATGGTGATGCTTGAGATCCTACTTTAACAAAGAATTAAAAGAAATAGAAAAAGGGAAAAGGTTGAGAAAATTGTTCTAATCCTAAGTTATAAATGAACAGGAACAATGGATGTTGCTATAGTAGACAAACCGCCTAAATTGGATTTTTCTTGACCAAGAGAACCTATAGCTACACAAAACCAGCGCAAGCTCCTAAGGTCTAAATATTTTCATATTGCACATGCACACCATGAACATGAAATTGAACTAGGTTGCAACAGTTGAATAAAGAAGCCCATGCTTACTTTACACAACAGTTTGTCATCAACAAGTGCTAAAAATATGGGATGAAATTCCATCAGATACCATAACAACAATTTCCCTTATCACATCCACTCAAGAAACAATAACTAAACTAACTTGGAAGTAGAACCATTCATGCATAGTGAACAAAATCAAAAGAAACACCCATAAATCATGCAATGTTGCTTTCTATTGCTGCAAAATGCCTTTCAACCAATTCTCCAATCATTTACAAATGAGATGCAACCCCCTATTTATAGTTTTCCAAAGCCAAAATGAATGGCTAAGTTTAAGTTGCATTATGTGGCTCAAATTTGATTGACGTTAGAGTTTCACCTACTCCCTATTATTTCACATTTTAAAATACATCTTTTGTATTTTCCCTATTTTGTCCTCTTGTGGGAAACACTATAGCAATTTTTTCCTATAGTGACAACCTTCTTTGTTTTAGCTAAAACTACCAAAGGCTACCCCTTACTTGATATGTGGGTAAGTGCACGAAGATGGTTCCCAAAAAGGGGGCTTAAGTGGCCACTTTTTTTCTGAAATCAGGAAATGCTGACCTTGGATGTGAAATTGAGGATAGTTACACTCAAAATTTTGAGATGGAACAAAAACAAGGATCGAAGTGCTCCGAGTCTACTTTCTAAAATACTAATTTATTTTGAAAATGGTTGAGATTAAGGGGTTCAAAAGAGGGATGTACAGAAATTGGTGTTGTTTTTGTCAGAAAAACATAACATAGCAACTCTTGTATGACTTGAGCACGGTGAACTTTTTGTAGTATTTTTAAAATCACTATGGTAAGAAGTTAGCTAATAGCATCTAGTTGGTGCACAATTTTTCTAATAATTTTTTAATGAATATTTGATTTTTTTGAATTTTCTCGATTGGGCACTTCCTAGAAAGCAAAATTTTGGCGTGCTCCCCTACAAATTTTTGAAAATAATTGATATTTTTTTCTTTTTTTAAAAAAAATTGTAGAATGGAGTCTAGTTTCTAGAAATGTAATTTATTTGAAATTTTGATGAACGGTTAATTTATAACAAAAAAAACACTAAACACTGCTTTTTGGCACAAAAAAGACATACAAACAAAAGAAATTATGCATGAAAGGCTTAACATTGTCAAAAGGTGAAAAAAATTACATCGTTGGATAGATAAGAGAGATCCTAACATTACCCATGTTTTTGATTTTGTCAATATTGAACTAGATGCAATCTTGATGGTGAGCACGGACCCGATTATGTGAAAATTTGTATAATTTACAAAAACACGTCTCTGGCCTTATTGGGAATGCCCTCCAAGCCTTTGGATTGGTATTCCAAGGCAAATAATTTCACTTTTTTCTTTGTTTTTAATGCGAAATAACATGTGCGCATTATAACGCACTCGCGTTTTTAAAAAAAAAATCAAAAGTGGCAAGAAAATTGGTACCCAACTTCATGCACCCACCCATGTTTGCAATGTCCTTTAGTGGATCATATGAGCCTTGTTTGTAGATTTGAGTTGTTATGAAATTATTAAGTTTTCCTTGATCCAACGAGACATCCCCTAATGGATCATGATTATTTGATTAAAGAAATAAAAACCCTTCTCTCCTCTGACTTGAGCGAACAACCGCTTGTGTTCTTGGTACTATTTCTCCTTTGCACGCTGTCATTGGTTAGTCTTCTTTGATGAGTTGATCACTATTCATGCAATGCTCCTCCTTTGTAATCTACTACATGCATTATTCGTGAATTAAGACCCTTTCTTTGATTCGGGTCTGTAGGTAATTTCTTTTGACTATCCCATTTCCTTTGCAAACTTGGTGGGCCATGTGCAAGTTCTTCATGTGGATTGTATTCCTTGTGATCTCACTCTCCTTCAATTTCCTGAGATCATGCATGTGGTTCCATGGACACACCTTTAGGGGGGGCAACTCCAAAGGTGAATGCACCATGAGCAATTTCCCTCTATGGTAAGTTCCTTCGATGGTCTTTGATTAGAGTCCTTATGTATATAAGTAGAGGAAAGCAATGGGGTAGTCACACACAAAATATGATGTGGGAGTACCTCCAAAAGTGATGACCATTGGAGATAGTGGGCCCTACAACAAGGAAGTATACTGCTTTTGATAATAAATTATCGCCGCCCAACTTAATGATAGCATAGTCCATGGAACCTGGAAGGAAACTTCTACATAATTGAGTGTGTAGGAAGGAGTGCATGGGAAAAAAAAGTTAGAATTCTCTAGGGTAACTGGTGAAATGTGTACATAGTTTCACCCATCAATTCCTACATTGGGCTCATCTTTCCATTATTGCAAACCTCATGGTCAAGAGGAGGGTGACTTATGAATTACTTGAGATGTTCATTATAAATATTCTCCCATGATCTTTCTTCGTTCCCACCAACGCAATTCACCACATGTCCCTTGTATCCTATGGAAGGTAAAAGGGCATGAACCCCTGGATATGTGCCTGAAAATAATCAACATGTTTCACTAGCACTTCTCTTTCAACGTTTTTTATCCTTCACGATCAACATCTACCACCCATCTAAAACCCATGAGTTGGTCCCCTTCATCTGTTGATACTGTCAACCCTCCACAATGTAAGCATATTTTGAAATAGGCCTTTTATTGATTTAATCGACTCTCCTCATAATAATAAGCTTCTATCCTTGAATGGAATGACATGGGACCACTCTAAGACTATGTCATAAACTAATTTTCCCAACTTTCAATCTTTCCTTTCCTATTATGAGTGCTTCATTCTCTTCATGCTCTTGGCCTTTCACAGTTATTAGTAAAGCACACTTCTCAGGCTTGAGGTAAATACAAAGAAAATTGGCCAAGGCTCACATTTTGAACCCTCACCTATCAACATAATTCGATTACATTCACCATTGCCCTCAAAATCCATTCTTACCCTCATATGCCCAATATTGTTGGATGCATAAGAAGACATGCTATTAGCTCAAGGACCTTAGTCAATAATGCCATCACAGGGCTAGGAATGTGGGGTACCACCATCAGAGTGTCATCATGAGGTTGGGAAGTAGTTGCAAGGGTTGTGAACTCTTCATTGGAAAGAGTTGTCAAGAGAGAGCATGCGGGATGTTGCATCGTGAAAGTTGTGGTTATGACAACACTTGAAAAGTGGAATCTTGCACATGAGGTTCGAATGGGCCTTGAGAAAAAAACACCCTCAACTGGCACCATCAACCACCTCTCTACCTCGAGACTATGCCAAATAGTGCCCCATGACTCTGCTCAGTTTCTTCTATGTACTTAAAACTCCATAGGCCATGTGTTTCACATGATCAATTTGTGGATATTACAAGCTTAAAAACATGGTAGCCCCAAGAGAAATCATCCCTTGCAGGGGTATAAATTATCATCATCCTTCAAGTAATAACAATATTCTTATCTGTGAACCTACATCCAACAATTTTACATCTTCAAAATTTGCATAGATTACATCCCCCTCAAGATAATCATGGCATTGATCTTGACCACAACCTCATTCCTTGTCACTTGATCATCCCTATAGCTTCTAAATATTTCATTGAAGAATCGAGGGTAGGAGTTTTGTTTTTGAATATCGTTCAAGAAGCTTGATGACTCCATAGATCTGCCACAATCTTTCCTCCTTAATAGAAATGTGTGGCTTTGAAAATTCTAGTGTGTGGAGATTTACAGTTTCAAATTCTTCAACATATTCCTGGATAGTCGAGGTCTCAATGACTCAGCTCAGATGAGAGGGGATTCCAAAATATTATACATTTGTAGGAGTTCCCGAGTCAAGATCACTTTAAATACACTCTTAAGACAATATTTATCTACTCATGGAAAGCACGATTATTGTTATGCATAAAGAGTTGTGAATATGGTCCAATGCAAGTGAAGTTGAGCAACTTCAACCTTCAATAGGAGAAACATGGAAATCATGATGCATGTAACAACTTTGTGAGGGGGAAATTAGGAAGTAAGCCATTGGAACGACCGACCCTACACAAAGGACCTTTGCAAAGGGGTTCATGGGAGGAAGGATGCAGAGAGGCATAGGAAGAATGCCACTAAAATGACACTAGAGGAGACATCCATCAAAGAGGTGGGACCCACATTCAAACCCACCACCCAAGGAGAGGCGAGACCATGCACATGGATGGTTGTTGGTAGGTCATCATCATAGCTAAGGCATAGTGGAGATGGCGATAAATGATAGTACTCAAGGATGTGGAACCCACAATCATCTACAGCCATCCTCAACCCCATTTTGGTTCATTCAACTCTGCCAACCCCTACAAATGTTGTATCATCCATTACTAATATTAACCAAACTTCATTGTTTTTCCTACGTGACCACCTTCAAATTGACTTATGCAACTTGATATATCCTCAACTTATCTAAGAGCACCTTATGGGATCTTGATTTCTCATATAGCAGATTTAAATTCCTTTTGAATGTGCTAGGCCAAATCTAAACTTAGCGCATGCACATGACAAAAATGTTAAACCTTCCATGTCCAATTCTTTTCTGGTCACCCCATGCCTTTGATTTGAACGATGCCGTAGACTGAGAAAGAGTAATCCATGATTATGAATTTTATCATGGGCAACATTGGACTCCAGTTCTTTCATTTCTAAGCCTCTCAAAATTGTCAACTCAGATGTCCTTACTTTCCCCTTGCAGGGTTTCCAGTGTAGGGCTCCACAATTAGAGTGTTGTGGGAGAACGTTATTGCACAAAGAGTTACCTACACTATGGGGTGCACAGGTTGAAACTCCATCCCCACCCTTCCATAATCTTATTCATTCACTACTTGCCTTATGCATTTTATCTTCATCGTGACCTTTATAGACCACCTTCACATTTTAGAGATTAGAAGAGCAATGCCGACACAAATCTTTAGAAGTGAATACTACTCTACCTCATAATATCTGCCATTCTACGAAGTACCAGCTTCAACTTTTGCTCCTCATGTTTCAACACTAGAGCACCAAAATACTTGTGTCGAGCCCTATTAATCACTATTATTTCTTCATTCGTGAATGCTCCCAAGTGTCATTGGAAATTGAAGTATTGAAAATACAAGCACCATCCAAATTTTGAGGCCACCACACTCTTTAGTGAAGATTGTTGTCATCCTTAAAATAATCCTTGAGTCAACACATTTCATGAATTCCATGATGTCTTTTAGTCTTTTCACCGAAATGGCTGATAGGCGTGGGGAATAGAAATGTGAATGCTATTGAATGATGGATGAGAGTGAGTTTGCATATGTCAAGCAGGTTGTTACCATGAATGATGTCCTAGTATATGTGGGAACATGTTCTAGAAACTCTTCCAGCTAACTATGACAATACCTCCCCTCCTCATTCATTGTCTTATATTGAAAGCATGCACCACTCAACCATTTGTTCAATAAAACTCATGAATATCCTAGATTCATCTTCATGATGCATGCATCCCAAGTTAATCTTACGAGGGAAACATAACTTTGATATTAATATTTCATGCATTCTACTATGGAACCTTCACACACTTATGTTGTTAAAGAGACGATAGTGGTGGTAGTGGGAACCATGTGGGAGTTGTCCATTAGGAGAATGTGGGCAAGGGTGTGCAGGATGTTGATCAAGGAATGTCATTATGACATTCGTGAAGAAAAATGGTGCTAGTGGTGTTGGCACACGTAACACAAGAAACCATTTTGAAGAATATATGGCCAAAGAAATTGTGTGATCTACACATGGGAATTTTGTGGGGGAAGGCATGTGGAGAGACCTCAAGCGGTGGCCATGTGAAAACAGCGATGGGGTAGCCAGCCTCTACGCATGTAGAACCTACATTAAAGATTTTTTCCCGAGACCATAGGTGCATGAACATGAGTGAAAGTCAGTGACAATGGTGGAACCTGCATAGTAGGGATGTAGCAAAGGGCACTCAACATGTGAAATATGCCCCTTAATTTTTTCTTGATTTTTCACTATTAATTACAATGCAACATGCACCCGTTAAGGTTACCTCCAAAACCAAAATGATGTGGAAAAGTAACTCTAACCAAGAATGCACCCTAAAACCATTGAAGGAAGAGGGGTAGGCATATGGTCAGAGGATCCCTAAAATCTAAATAACTCAATATTGAATTTGATTACAATTAGAAAGTATAAGACATAACTCAATGCCAAGAATGTGCACACAAGATCCTTTTGAAGGCGAGGTGCTAACATATGGCGAAGTACTTATAAAAAACTAAAAGAATTGAGACAATGAATTAGCCATAAATATTTCCGCTCAACCACTTAAACAGTGGGGGGAATACTACAAAAAATTCAACTAATTCATCCGATGTGAATCCACTATTGAGTGGGAATTCTCCACTTTTCAGTGGGTACAATGAGAGTTACAAAGTTTATTCTCCACAATGGTGGTAAGCCATCCAAGGTTTAAAGTATTTGCATTAGAAATCACATGTAATTTCAATAATAATAATGGTTCAATTAGTACTACTAATTCTCAACCTTACAATTGAAAGAATTTGCAAATTATGAGTGTTACAACAATAGAATGAATGCAAATATAAGAAGGATGATTATAGCAATGTTTAAAACTCCCAAGGACTAAAATTGAGGGAAAAATATGAACTTAATCAGGTCTAATAACAAAAACTAGCAGATTGAAACTCTAAACCAACAAGCTAGAAATCAAAGAAATGCTCATAACCTCAAGAAATTACCTCCAAATTGTTTGAAACTGATTGCAATGGCTTTCTAGAAGATTGGTAACTCAAAACAATAAATAAAGTGCAGCCAAAACTTGAGTATTAATTAAGCACAAATTACAAGAAGACCCCAGCATGGTACAACCTTCCTAGAGGGTGATTTCCTTAGATAAAATCGGCAACTCCACAATAAAGTCTGATAATGCACCCAAAGGGGTGCCTCTAGCATACTAACTGAAGGAGTCAATACCCATGTACAAATAAAAATCTCCCTTAAAGTTGTATACAAAATTTACTTTTAGCCTAGTCTAAACCAACAACGTCACAATGCTCACTAACTCTACAAAATTCCACCAAATGGCTTGAAACAAATTGCTAAGCTTTTAAGGGGAATGGCGTCCAAGTTCCAACCCTGAAACCACTTCAAGAAGTTGGATATTATTTGTTGCAAAAATTTCAAGACAACAAGCAATGGTACGGCCTTGAAGAAGTACAACCCTCTCTATAAACTTCATCACTTCAAAATAAATTCCCAACTTTTGTAAGAAGGGTCACCCATTCCTTAAAAAACCATTCCATCAATACCCATAATTCATTAAAATTCATACAAAGAGTTGTATTCAAAAATCACTTTCAGCCATGATAAACTAGAAAATACAAATGTGAAAGTTATTACCAAATTCTCCAACTTTGATGCACAATATGCACTTCTGAATGAAGCACACTCTCAATCCACCATCTAGGGAACCATAGTTTTAGGCTTGAAGAATAAAGTGGAATTGCTAAGCTTTCCCTTAGCTGGATTCTAGATTTCAAACCAGCAACATAACTTTACAATATTTCCAAAGATGATCAAATGTTGGAGCAAAGCTTACTTTTATAGCTTTTGAGGTGACTTTTCAGCTTCCATCTTTTCACCTCCCAAAATGGATGCCCTTTTTCACTTTTGAAATATTTTAATTTTGTAAAACATTATATTTCTCCTCAATATGGCATCCCACTTCAAGGCATAAAATAACATTAGAAAATATTAAATATTTATTTCATGAAGTGTCCCCCCTTCATGTCCACCTTTTAAAACAACTTAAGCTAATGCACTAGGCCAAGGGGTCAACTTGAAATTAAAATATTAATGCCTTGAAATATATAATTTCTCAAAAAATTACACTTCTAAAGCCAAAACCATAATAACTCAACTACTCCAACAAAAGAACTCACTGAAGTGCTGCCAACTAGACCACTGCGAAAACTAGACTTACTAAAAATAGCCAATGCCAAAAATAGTAAGCTCATCTCAAAACCAAATAGAAAGCTGAACTGAGCTGGAAGCAAGAGTTATTAAAAGTGGAAACCCTAAATTTGCACATCTGAGTAGCCTACGGATTCGCGGAAATAGGCTAAATAAAAATGAAGAGCGTATGGCCAAAATGGAGACATTACAATCCGCCTTTCCCAAAATTGCTTTTCGTCAAGCAATTCCAATGCCATCTTGAAATCACCATGCTAAACCAAACTGAAACTGAATATGATCCTTGGGTCCCAAATCAACCTAGGAGAAAGATAACACCTACGAATGTAAGCATTGCACTACTGGATGCCAACAAAAGAAATCACCAAATTAAAATTAAACTGAAACATCATGGGAATAAATTCTAGAAGGCCATCATTGGCTTCATCATCTTCAACTGTTGAATAGAAAACCCAAGTGATACTAGGATTCCAAATCTTCCTCAGGAACACTATTGCTCTAATCCATTGCGCTACTCTAATTAAAACAGTTGAATATCCATGGTGAAAAAACATATCTTAGTTCACTAAAGACAATACACCAAACATGTCAGTGCCTGGGTCCCATATCAGTCTGTAGAACTTGCAAACTTTGCTGACATAATTCTAATCAGCAACATAAATATTTTCAAACATGCCTCTAAACCAATACCAAACCAAGAGCAATGCTCCACACTCCATCCCTATCCAAGAGGATACACAATGTTTCATTTGAAGAAAACTGATTTCACTAAAAGAAATCCCAAAAAATTTCACATACCTCACATCAATCTAGTTTCAAATTGATGAATCAAATCAACAAATAGCTTGTTGTCCCAAAAATTAATGTATGAGTTTGTACCAAAAAATCCATTGTCAACCATAAATGAACAACCCATACCTAAACTTTAACCATATTGAATAATTCCCTTACCCATATGAATAAGAAATTCAGTCCATATAAGAGATGGAGAGACCTGAAAATGAATAAATCAGCTTCCTAACAAGTCTGAACTAAACATCTTAGGATCTGATTTTTGGAAAAACAACATCCAAGAAGACAGGCAACAGTTGTAACACAAGAATATTTCATCAAAATTGACATGATTACTCATGAATAAGGCTGGTGGCACCTTTAACAAGGGTCCCCATACTACCACAAACCAACTTCAGATCATATTTCCTTCACAAATCATCAATTTATGATCAAAAGTAATGATCCAATGACAAAAAAAGAAGGTAGCAGCAATCAAAGGACTAAAATTTTGGGACTTAACTCTCCATAAAACCTTATTTTTAAGCATACCAATCTTCACATAAATATTCTTGAGATCCCACATACTAACTTTCAATTGGAGACATTTCCCAACACATAAGCAAATAATCACAACTACATTATGAGAATAATGTGTTGGTCTACCCCCTTTAGAATTTTCAATATTACCTTCTTGCTGAATAATACCAGGATCCCAAACCAACAACAATGAAGAACCATTTCTTAGACAGAGAAATGCTCTCACCCGAATCCTCTAATTTGCTCATTCCATTTGCATTGATGCTTCTTGAAACTCCAAGAAATACTCAACCAACCTACATTTGTTGAAGAAATAGAATCCAAAATATTGTGACATAATTTTCTGGAAATATTCCATGAATCTTTCATCAAATACAATTATGAAATCTATCACTCTAAGCGAAGATGGTGATGAACTAAAATATGACTAGAGCCTCACAAGCATCCTCATCAAAATATATATAAAACCTTCATCAACATACCCATCAACTCTTTGTTGATGAACAATAAGAATGCCTCCATTTTTTTGTGATCCAAGAGTTACCAATTCTTGCTAAGTGGGTGCACTAGGAGCAGTGGTAGATTCAACTTCATGCAACTCATGTATCAACTCTCCAATGCTAGAAGACAAACTCAAATCCCCTCCTTCAGTAATCTCTGAAGCAATTCCTTCATCATTTTCAAGAAGAGGATTTACATAAACCTTACTTGAACCTTCTTCATATAAGAGATTTTCAAAAGCCTAAAAAACTTGACAGTTTGAATGCTTTGGTCTCTCAGGGCAACATTCCAAATCATATGTTTCTTGTATGAGATCAAGCTCATCAAGAATTACTTGAAGCTCCTTTGCTCTTCTTTTGTTTTCTTGCTCCCTGTTATGCTTTGCATACACGCCCCAACTTTTGCTTGGAAAAGTTGGGGACCCCCTCTTCTTTTCTTCTTTTTCTTTTCTCTGTCTTTGTTGGATTCATATACTAGAACTAGAATAAGAACCTTTCCAAGATTCTTGTTCCTGGTTCCGTCCCGATACAGGTTTCGACCGCTTCACCTTTGGGTATCGTTCGGGTTTGTGTCTCGTCTTGTCCCCGTCTTGTTCTCTATCTCATTCTTTTTGTTTATTTTCTATGTGTCATCATTTTTTTGTTTTGGTCGAGAAAATAACAAAAAATTAAAAAATTACAAAATACAAAAAAATTAAAATTTACAAAATACAAAAAAAAATACAAAAAAATTGTAAAATATGAAACTTTAAATATTTAAATTTATTATTTTTATTATTATTTTTTAAATTTAAATAATATAAATCTTTTATGTATTTAAAATATTTATAAAGTGTAAATGTAAAAATAATAATAAAAATAATAAAGGGATTTAAATATTTAAAGAGTCTTAAATAAACAAACTAAATAAATTTAAATTTAAAGTATAATAAATAAAATGAAAATAAGCTTCATGATAATCCCGATCCCGCCTATCAAAGGAGGAGTGAAATTTTTTAATGTGTGCACAAAAAGAGGTAGGTGTGAGTGGAGCTGGGTTTGGAACAAATCATGAATCTGGCACTTAATTTTAAAAAAATTAGTGTCAACTGCCATGCTACCCTTGCGTCATCATCGGACCCGAATCCATGCTAGCACATACACTAGATGTAAAAAAAATGTTCCTAGTTGTTGGATGGTTCTGTCCCCACTCAAGTCTGGCTCCGACTCCGCACTATTCTCATCCTGCTCCCACTTCTGCATACAAGGACAAATGAGAGGTGTGATAAAGGATCTGACACCAGGTTGGTGTCAAAAATGGTCCCGATTGCACCAGTCTCTGCCAGCCTAAAGTGGAAATAAGGCGCATGAAGGGCATAGGCTACGGAAGGACACTGAATGGATTTGATGAAATGGTTTTTGGAAGAACACACATAAACTGTAGTTGTTGATACGACTTAAGAAACTCTTAGGCGATGCAAAACCAAATTCATAAACCTCTGTCAATGCCCTCCTTGCTAGGCCAAAGCAGGAGTTTTGAAACAAGAATGAAGGAGATTCACCTATTTGCAAGATGCCCTGGTAATTGAGAATACATGTGGGAATATGCACATCACGTGAATCATTTGACCAAATGCCTCTAAAAAATGTGGTCTCATGGTTTGGAACGATTGCAGGCTCTACACAAAATGGATTTTGGTGAAAACATTTTAGAATCTTCAAGTAAATACGACCTCAGTAAACATACATGCAAGAATATCGAAGCATAGATGCGGGCGGGTATGTGCAGGATCATGATGGGCCAAAAAGTTGCAATATTATGGGTATTTGTAGGGTATGTGGCTGACGACTTAATTTTTACCCAAAATTGATGAAACGAAAAGGGTTTTTAGAAGACATTCTCAACTTTCCACCAATATAAATTATGCTTTAATTTAAATTTAATAAATAATTATTATTCATTTTCTATTAGAATTACAACTAAAGTCCTGATCGATAGGCTGATTGAAAAACATCTATAACTTTCAAACGGTATCACATTTTTTGAATCCAAAACATGCATCACATTCTATGCTTCACATACTATAGGATTAAAATAAGAAAAATTAAATTTCATGAAGTTTTCATTAAGTTAACGTGGTTAGACATATGAGTTTTTATATTTCTTAAAATTTGTAATAAAAAAATCATAATTAATTATTCACTTGGGAAAAAAATACAAAAAAATATGCATCACATCCAGACATGATTCCTCTAATTATATATAAAATCTTATAAAAAATAATTATCATTTTATTATGGTTAGGGTGGTCAGACAGATGCCTACTTCTTATTTTTTCCCTAAAATTTAAGTACTACTCCATTGAAATTTTAAATTTTCACCAAATAGATTTTATTTATTTTTAAATAAACCTAGTAGTTTAGAAACTACATTCAATTTTTGACAGATTCTATTCTTACATATTTTTGAAATAATATAGATAACTTATTCAATTTTTTACGTCAAGTTGCCTAACACTGATTTTTCTAATTTATTTGCCACTTAAGGACCTATTTTTTCCATGATGATCCTCCACATACCCAAGCATGTGAATTATTTAATAGAATCCCTCGATGAAATGTGATCTCTCTAAATGCAACTGGAAGTTACAAAGCATAGGCAAGGTATGCAGACTATTTGACTGAATCCTTAAAGGGTTACCATCTTATGAAATACAATGATTGCGGAATGTGCAAAAATTGGATTCGTTGAAAGGCATAGGAAACTCCAACCAAATGCATAGGCATAAAGCCAGATTCCATAACATTGTTAGCATCCTCCCTACACATGCAGTGAATGTTTGAAAAAATGCTCCAAATGAGATCTCATCCCCTATAATGCATGAACGCATGAGAAGCGCGCAAGATGTGGAAGCATAAAAGGTATGTAAACTATTTGACAGAAGCTTCCTGGTAAGGATGCATGTGCAAGAAGTGGGAGCATTTGACAAGGCACATAAACTGTTGGGAAAAATACCTTTGAAAAAATCATCTCCTAGGATGCAATGTTGCAGAATACGTGCCAAATGAATGATGTAGTTGTGACAGTCCTGGAAGAAACGATGTATGTAAAATGCGAAAGTATATACCAAGCATTGATCTATATGATAGAATGCCTCAGAGAAGAATGAAATTCTTTGATAGAACACTTCAAAGAGGTGCCATCTTCTGGAAATAGAAAGGCATGCATGCAAAAATGCAGAGACAAGGCGCGCAAACTGTTTTACAGAATGCCTCAAGGAGATGTCATCTCATCATGAAATGATTGCAGAATATGCATAAAGCGGATTTGTTGATAAGGCTATAGAAAATTTGAAGCAAAATGTAATGATTGCAGGATATGCAAAGTGGAAGTAATGAAAGTTTTTATAGACTTCAAGCAAAATACAGTTGGCGGGTTTAAAAAAAAACATAACCCACGATTTTGATTAGAATCCTCTATGCATATGTGCATTGATGCCCATCAAAGCATGAAAGGTATGTAAACTATTTGAAAAGCTGCCACAAAGATCTTGTGATCTCTTGTTGTGCCATGATTACAACGTATATACAAATAGATTGGTTGCAAAGAATCTTGAAACTTTCAAGCAAATGCAATTTGCAAGTGTGAAGCTAAATTCTAGGATCTTACCAACATCCTCTATGCACAGCTGGAATGAGAAATGAGGGCATCAAAAAAGCACATGGTGCACATGACATTAGGTAGAATGCCCCAAGAGAATTGTCATCTAAGGGAATATGATGATTATGGGATGCGCACCAAAATAGTTTTGGCAGATTTTTCTTGTTAAAGGTAGAAGTTACCTCTGCCATGGTAAACATGCATATAAAATATGGAGGCATTGATAGGGTGAGTGAATTATTATAAGAAAGGTCCCAACAGAGATGCCATCTCAATGAATGAAATGAAAGGTAGCGTAAACTATTTGACAGTATGCCTTAATGCAATGTTAGAGGGGTATCAATGGGATTGATTGTTAAATCAATTTTGGAACTCCCAAGAACATACAGTTGGCAGAGAATTTAGGGTACGAGAATTCCTCAAGATCTGAGATTGAAGGAGTATTGGCCATTTAGGAGGTAGATAACATGCTCAACATAGGGTTTGAGTACCAGATTTTCAAATGGTTGAAACAATGGATATGCCATTTATTGGTAAAAAGGCAAGCATTATTGATCAGTGTACAATGTTTCCAAGGAAAGTCTGGAGATTGACAACATATTTTCTTTCAAATTATCTCTTGGATTCAGTACAAATCTAATATCCAAAATGATTCGATGTGAATGGGACCAACATCAAATGACACATAGCATTATTTTTAATGTTGTTTATTGAAAATAATATTAATTTAAGGATTTTGTTATTGTTTCAATTCTGGAATGTAAAATTTCATTGTATTTTATACTCCATTGAAATAATCTGAAATGTTATTTAATTGATTAATTTTATTCATTAATTAACACTTTTAAATGTCTTGCAAGAAATTTTGTGGATGGAGGGATAATAAATCAAAGTTGATTTGCAAAACTCACATGCAACTGAGCAAGATTCTAAAAAGATCATCAACTGAAGTAAGCTGGAGACTTAGTGAGCCCACTTGAGTTTATTTCTAGGAAAGATATTTTTGTTCATTGTGCAAAAGGGGAACTCAAAGTCAGATTGGAAACTGCAGTTGTAACTAAGGATAGACTGGGGAGTGGAGTTTGAAACTAGAATCAGTTGAAACCAAACTAAGAGCTGAAACAGAAAGTGATCTTTCTGATTGAATTGTGTGCACAAAAGGCTACATCTTTTTTATGTTTGAGTTAAAGGAGGAAATGATGGAATTTTGAGCTACAAGTTGTCAAATCAAGCTCATTGTAAATGATGGGTTGGTTAGACACTTAGTAAAATAAGTTAGAAGTTTTACAGCTTAGCAAATTAGAAGTTTCACAGTAGGATAGGTGATGTATTTTTCTGTAATTCTTAGTTTACATGGAGGTAATATGAAGATATGGGTTTCTATACACTAGTGATTTTTCTAGATTTGTAAATGCTACTTATCTGTCTCATTGATAGTAGAAGTAGCTAGAGTCAAACCTGCTTTACATTATGCTATGGAATGATGTTTGTTTTATTAGTCATTTGATTTGGAAAGCTTTCAAGGAATGCAATTTTTTCTTGTCTTTTGTTCAAATTGTGGTTTGACATATGATATTAATATTTGCACTGTGAATGAATAGTTGTGTATGGATTACAGGTTGATTTATTTTGCAGTTCTGGTTTGGGGATTCCTTGGAAAGCAATAGGTCTGATTAGTGGAATGAATCAACATTCATTTTCTTTCTATGTCCCTGGTCTATCTTTATCCTTTTCTTTATACCCCCTATTAGAGTAGGTTTAAATTAGAATTCGATCTCACAACAATCAAAAAGCTCAATAACCAGCAGGCCCCTTGAATATTACAATTACATTGACCATTGAGCAATATTAGCACAGTTGAGAACCAACTACCAGGACCTTGGGAATTAGATTGCTATATGTTGTCTTTCTTTGTTTAGGAGAAATAAAATAGAGATATTCTGTTTAAATGTTCCTGTGCTATTTTGACCATCAACAAGACTGGCCCTAGAAGGAGGGCCCTTGAACAATTTTGGATATTGTTAGTTGGAGTGGGTTGAATCTTTGAAAACCCATCTCTGATGGGCAACCCTTTATGCATACCTAGATTTATTCTTGAAATCCTTGGTCACATGTATGATAGGCTTCCTTTATTTTTCCCTGACAGTGGACAAAATGCTTCTAAAGTTGTCAATATTTGCAGGGAATTAACTATTTTTCTCCATATTCAACATGAGGATCTAACGTTTGTCAATTGTTCATCAAAACACTTCAAGGTACAATGAGGCAATGGTATGTTAATTTTCCACCAGATTCTATTTGTTCATGGATAGAATTTAAAATCTTGTTCTTAGATCAATTTGATCCTTATACACATATGCGAAACACATCACTTCAATTTACAGCCGCGAGAAGGTTACCACATGAATCAATTACGCAACTCAATTACAGATTCCTTCTTATGTTTAAGCGAGTTACAAATTCAAATCTAGTTATTCATGATTGTGTGGTAAAAGAACATTATTATTGGGGTTTGCATAATTTACTGGTAGAAAGAATTAAATGTTGTGGTAAAATCACCACTATATGGGATGCATTTAACAAAGCCCTCTTGCTCACACAATCTGGACAAGACATTAGAAACATGCCTAATCAAAGTAAGAAATATAATGATCTTGTACTTGAAAACTATCACCCTTCACATCTTTGCACTAGTTTATCCACAATTCCCACCCACATGAAAAGTAAGGCTCTGTAAAAGGCAATGACAGAGGTAAGTATTCCACTTGCCAATGAAGTTGTGACTATATCTACTCTTTTTGGTCATACCCCAACACATGATCCATTACATGGCAACAAAATTGCAAGTGAGAGATTTGATGAGAAAGTATGTCAATTTGATGTTTTATCTGACAAAGAACATGAAATGGATACAAAGTTAGAACATAATGGAAATCTCATATTGGAATCTAGTTTCATTGGAAACATTAATACTAATAGTGATATTGAAAGAAATAAGATATCAACACAGGACTGTTGTCATGAGAAATCATCAATACCTTCCAATGCTTTGAACAACTCTTCTGATCGTCAGGAGAATCAACATGATGAAGGATGGAAAAAGAAGCATGGTTAATTTTGGCTAGATATCCCACATGCACAAAATTGAACAAGGAAGAAATTGGAAGAATTAGGAGATCTAAAATTATTATAATTTGTTAAACCAATTGGATGTGGGATACATCGAACAAATCAGCATTCCCAGATGGATTGGCATGTTTTCCTAGGTAGGATGGAATTATATTTCATACATTAGATCACTATTGAAGGAATACTTATGGAAGATCCTTTGAGTACGTATCCTGTCAGTTTGGAAGATGAAATAGTTAGCATACATAAAAATGATAATGACTTCCTTCAAAATGATGAGAATAATTGTGAGAACATGTTGAGCTCTTCCCCATCATCTGATGAACTTTATCCTTCCAGCAATATGGATTCAAAAACTACGGAAGCTTCTTTACCTTGTGAAGATCTGCTCGATATGGAAAATGAGTTTATCGATGCATTCATAGGTTCTTTCATGATGATTAATAAGGGAGAAACACCCTTTGATAAGTTAACACAAGAAAAAAACTCTGCTGATTTGAATAATGAACATATAGAAACTGAGAACAACATGATTACGAATGAGGCTGCAAATGCATCTCATGGTGAAGGACACAAATTTGAGTGTCAAATTGATTCTTCAAAAGAGAAAGATCAAATGGATGTTCAAGTTATTCAAGGACTGCCTAATAATCATTCATATCAAACTTACCCTTGTCAGGAAAATAGATTGGATTTCAGTGCTAATCAAGTTACTAACATTGATGAAATTAGTGGTTGGTTGCAACAAGGAATGAACGAATGGTGACTCCGAATAATATCAAAAGAATATCAAGAAAGTGACCAAGAGGTTGAATCCCTTCAACATGATGAAGAGAATGAAATGAGAGAGTATTTTCTTGGTTTTGATATTGTTTATTCAAATGTGATGTTTGAAGAAAATCCTTGCTTACCATGCACTAGTGAATTTGATCTTAACAGTGATGAGCTTGACACTAACTTGCACATTCTAGTTGATGATAGGAAAAAACGTGAATTGAAGAAATGTTTTCTTGAATTTGATTAGGCTTACTCAAATGAGCTATTCGAAGACAATACTTGTTCGCCTGGTATTGGTATTTTTGACATCAATGGTGATGAGTTGGATGCTAATTTTCAAACTCTTTTGGGTGACATGTTTGGAGAGAATGTTGACAATGATGCTTCAACTCTGGAGGAAGTAGGTTTGCGAAACTTGCAAGCTGACAACACAAGTGATTTATTTCTTAGTCCTTATGAGGAGATCTAGGTAATTTGTGACTTTGTGCCTAAGATGAAAGCAACAATGTTGGCACATAATTGTTTCAATTGTGTAATGAGCCTTGTTGTAGATGACTCATGTAAGATTCATCCTCCTAGTTCACCTTCTGAGGTAAGTGGTTCTGATTTCTTGTTGTTCAGAAAGATTGCAAGCTTAGGTAAAGAAAATCTTGAGAAAATTGTTTTAAAGGTTGCGGAAGCTGATCCTTTAATTGATGTTGTATGTGAGTTAGGAAGCATGATTGATATTGATAGTCTCTGTGAAATCAAATACACTAGTTTGTTGTTAGAACCTAGTGTTGATTGTGATAGGGATATACATGAAAATTTTGAACAATGTTTAGATGTCTTGAATGCTAATGGAATATTGCTAATGAATGCCTTTTATGTTGACATGCATGTACTAGAGCGGAATGAAGTGGTGTTCCATGAGTTAAGACCTCGTGAAGAAGAGATCATACAACACAAGTCTACACTGGCAACTGAAGATCTTTTGAATTAGGTTGTCTTTCCATTATCCTCTATTTTTTAATGATTTTCAGTTTGATTATGATGCCAAGGATAGTAAAATGTGTTTGTGGGTAAATCATGACAAGGCTGAGAACCCACAAGTATTAATATTTCAAACTTTATACCCTCAAAATGAATTTATAGCACATAAACTTTACATTTATGAGTATAAAGATAAATTTGCTAGGTTTAGAACTGTACATAGTAAGTTAACGCTTTTGCACATAATGGAAAAAATAAATCCAGTTCATGTACAATTTTTTATAGTTTTTATGTCTGTGGAGCTCAGTTTTAGAGTTGGTTTAGGATTATGATTAGTTAGTCTTGTTTCTCTTCTTGTTTCTGGGTTTGTTTGTTTTCTTTTGTTTTGGTCTTTTGTTGTTTGTTTGTTGTTTTTGATCTCATTTTTTGTTTTCATTTTGCTGGTTTGTGTGTCTGTTCACTCTTTTCTTCTATTGTTCCTCTCTTTTCTTGTCTGTTTCTTTTCTTTTTGGGGGTTCCTCTCATTGATAGTGGAAGTTGAGTTATTGTATGCAAGTTATGTCGAAAGGTGGATCTGTAGAGAGTTTGCTATCTATATTTTCAAACACTTGATCAGTCAGTAGCTTTGAAAACTTTGATTTACTTTCATCCATTTCAAACTGGGGAATGTTAGCGTGAATTAAAACTTGGTATATTATACAGTTTTGGGTAGTTTTTGAAAGTCTAACATGATTTGCACAACTTAAGAAATCCATCTATTAGTTTACATCGGGTGGGGTAGCTCTATTCCAAGTGAAAAATCTAAAGGGTTACAATTTTTTTTCATGATGTCCACTATGGTTCTCAACCCGCTACTTAGGCTTCATTGCTTAAGGATTGAGAGAAATGAGAAATTGTACTTTAAAAGAATTAGTATCTGAGAAAAGAGAAAAGAAAGAAAGTCTCAAAATGAACTCAATCAGCAAGGGTGACTCGAGTATCTCTACCGTGGCTATAGAACCCTGACTGGCAGTAGATCGATGCTTAGAGAGAACCAGAGGTATCTCTGTCGGGGATATAGATGCTCGTCTGGTAGCAAAGCTATGCCCAGGATATCATTGCATATTTGAAATGTGACTCACAACTACGTAGATTGGGTAGAGTCTGGTCCATTTTGATCACAAAAACGCTTATGGAGGGGAATGAATCATTTGCACACACAAACAGGTTTCAGTTTCATCTCAGATCTATGTCATTTCCTAGTTTGATTGTGTTTGCACTTCTTAGATTGCCTTGAATGAACGTAAATTAGAGATTTTGGGTATTGGGAGGGTTGCACATTTTAAAATGCTTAGAGCATTTTCCTAGCTGAATCGCCATTTGATATGCTTTGCATACATGCCCCAACTTTTGTTTGGAAAAGTTAGGGACCCCCTCTTCTTTCCTTCTTTTTGTTTTCTATGTCTTTGTCAGATTTGGATACCGGAACCATAACAAGAACCTTTCCAAGATTCTTGTTCCCGGTTCCATTTCGATCTTGGTTCCTCCCACTTCGCCTTCGAGTATCGATCAGGTTTGTCTCTTGTCTCATCCCCGTCTTGTTCTCTATCCCGTTCTTTTTGTCTCACTTCATCTTTCGTCGTTGCATTGTTTGTTTGTTTTCGTCTCCCTCATTTCTTCGTGTCTGATTTTGTGTTGTTTGTTGTGTTCTTTTTGTTTTTTTTCTTCGTGTTGTCATTTTTATGTTTTGGTTGAGAAAATACATAAAAAATTAAAAATTACAAAATACAAAAAAATTAAAAATTACAAAATACAAAAAAAAAACAAAAATATTAAAAATTACAAAATACAAAAATTGTAAAATATGAACTTTAAATATTTAAATTTATTATTTTTTATTATTATTTTAAATTTAAATAATATAAATCTTTTATGTATTTAAAATATTTATAAAGTGTAAATGTAAAAATAATAATAAAAATAATAAAAGGATTTAAATATTTAAAAGTTTTAAATAAACAAACTAAATAAATTTAAATTTAAAGTATAATAAATAAAATCAAAATAAGCTTCATGATAATCCCTATCCCGGCTATCAAAGGAGGAGTAAATTTTTTAAATGTGTGCACAAAAAGAGGTGGGTGTGAGCGGAGCCGGGTTCAGAACAAATCACGAATATGGCACTTAATTTCAAAAAATCTAGTGTGAACTCCCATCCCGCCCCCGCATCATCATCAGACCCAGACCCATACTCGGATCCACGTTGGCACCTACACTAGATGTAAAAAAATGTTCCTAGTTCTTGGATGGTTTCGTCCCTACTCAAGTCTGGCTCTGACTCCACACTGTTCTCATCCCGCTTCCGCCTCTGCATACAAGGAAAAATGAGAGGTGTGATAAAGGCTCTGACACCACGCTGGTGCCGAAAATGGTCCCGATCCCACTAGTCTCTACTAGGCTAAAGTGGAAATAAGGCACATGAAGGGCACAGGCTATGGAAGGTCACCGAATGGATTTGATGAAATGGTTTTTGCTAAACACGCACAACCTGTAGTTGTTCATAGGGCTTAAGAAACTCTCAGGCGATGCAAAACCAAATTCATCAACCTTTGTCAATGCCCTCCCTACTGCACCAAAGCAGGAGTTTTGAAACAAGAATTAAGGAGATTCGCCTGTTTGCAAGATGCCCTGGTAATTGACAATACATGTGGGAATATGCACAGCACGTGAACCATTTGACCGAATGCCTCTGAAAAACGTGGTCTCATGGTTTGGAACGATGGCAGGCTCTGCACAACATGGATTTTGGTGAAAACATTTTAGAATCATCAATTAAATGCGACCCCAGTAAACATACATGCAAGAATATGGAAGCATAGATGCAGTCATGTGAATTATTTAACAAAATCCCTCGATGAAATATGATCTCTTCAAATGCAACTGGCGGTTACAAAGCATAGGCACAGCACGCAGACTGTTTGACTGAGTCCTTAAAGGGTTATCATCTTATGAAATACAATGATTGTGGAATGTGCACAAATTGGATTCATTGAAAGGGATAGGAAACTCCAACCAAGTGCGCATATGTAAAGCCGGATTCCACAACGTTGTCAGCATCCTCCCTGCCCGTGCAGTGAATTTTTGACAAAATGCTCCAAATGAGATCTCATCCCCTATAATGCATGAACCCGTGAGAAGCATAAAAGGTATGTAAACTGTTTGACAGAAGCTGCCCAGTAAGGATGCATGTGAAAGAAGTGGGAGCATTGGACAGGGCACGTAAACTGTTGGGTAAAATTCCTTTGAAAACATCATCTCTTGGGATGCAATGTTGCAGAATACATGCCAAATGAATGATGTAGTTGTGACTGTTCTAGAAGAAACAACGTATGTAAAATGCAAAAGTATATACCAAGCATTGATCTGTATGATAGAATGCCTCAGAGAAGGGTGACATTCTTTGACAGAACGCTTCAAAGAGGTGCCATCTTCTGGAAATGGAAAGGCATGCATGCAAAAATGCAGAGACAAGGCGCATGAACTATTTTACAGAATGCCTCAAGGAGACGTCATCTCATGGCGAAATGATTGCAGAATATGCATAAAGCAGATTTGTTGATAAGGCTATAGAAATTTTCAAGGAAAATGTAATGATTGCAGGATATGTGAAGTGGAAGTAATGAAAGGTATTATAGACTTCCAGCAAAATATAGTTGGCGGGTTTTAAAAAAAACATAACCCATGATTTCGATTAGAATCCTCTATGCATATGTGCATTGACGCCCATCGAAGCATGAAAGGTATGTAAACTATTTGACAAGCTGCCACAAAGATCTGGTGATCTCCTGTTCTACCATGATTACAATGTACATACAAATAGATTGGTTGAAAAGGATCTTGAAACTTTCAAGGAAATGCAATTTGCAAGTGTGAAGCTAAATTATAGGATCCTACCAACATCCTCTATGCACGGCTGGAATGAGAAATGAGGGCATCAAAAAAGCACATGGTGCACATGACATTAGGCATAATGCCCCAAGAGAATTGTCATCTCAGGGAATATGATGATTATGGGATGCACACAAAAATGGTTTTGGCAAATTTTGCTTGTTAAAGGTAGAAGTTACTTCTGCCATGGTAAATATGCATTCAAAATATGGAGGCATTGACTGGGTGAGTGAATTGTTATAAGTAGGGTCCCAACAGAGACGCCATTTCATTGAATGAAATGAAGGGCAGTGTAAACTGTTTGACAGTATTCCTCAATGCAATGTTAGAGGGGTATCCATGGGATTGATTGTTAAATCAATTTTGGAGCTCCAAGGCAAATACAGTTGGCAGAGAATTTAGGGTACAAGAATTCCTCAAGATCTGAGATTGAAGGAGTATTGACCATTCAGGAGGTAGATAACATGCTCGACATAGGGTTTGAGTACCAGATTTTCAAATGGTTGAAACAATGGATATGCCATTTATTGGTAAAAAGGAAAGCATTGCTGATCTATGTAACATTTCCAAGGAAAGCCTGGAGATTGACATCAGATTTTCTTTCAAATTATCTCTTGGATTCAGTATAGATCTAATATCCAAAAGGACTAGATGTGAATGGGGCAAACATCAAATGATACATAGCATTATTTTTAATGTTTTTAATGAAAATAACATTAATTTAATGATTTTGTTATTGTTTCAATTATGGAATGTAAAAGTTCATTGTATTTTATACTCCATTGAAATAATCTGAAATGTTATTTAATTGATTAATTTTATTAATTAATTAACCCTTTTAAATGTCTTGCAGGAACTTTTGTGGATGGAGGGATAATAAATCAAAGTTGATTTGAAAAACTCACATGCAACTGAGGAAGATTCTAAAAAGATCATCAAACTAAAGTAAACTAGAGACTTAATGAGCCCACTTGAGTTTATTTGTGGGAAAGATATTTTTGTTCATGGTGCAATAGGGGGACTCAAAGTCGGATTGGAAACTACAGTTGTAACTAAGGATAGACTGGAGAGTGGAATTTGAAACTGGAATTAGTTGAAACCAAACTGAGAGCTGAAACAAAAAGTGATCTTTCTGATTGAATTGTGTGCACAAAAGGCTACAAATTTTTGATGTCCAAGTTAAAGGAGGAAATGATGGAATTTTGAGCTACAAGTTGTCAAATCAAGCTCATTGTAAATGATGGGTTGGTTAGACACTTAGGAAAATAAGTTGGAAGTTTTACAACTTATCAGATTAGAAGTTTCACAGTAGGATAGGTGATGTATTTTTCTCCAATTCTTAGTTTAGATGGAGGTAATATGAAGATATGAGTTTCTGTACATTGGTGATTTTGCCAGATCTGTAAATGTTGCTTATCCGTCTCATTGACAGTAGAAGTAGCCTGACTCAAACCTGCTTTACATTATTCTCTAGAATGATGTTTGTTTTATTAGTCATTTGATTTGGAAAGCTTTCAAGGAATGAAATTTTGTCTTGTCTTTTGTTTGAATTGTGGTTTGAAATATGATATTAATATTTACATTGTGAATGAATAGCTGTGTATGGATTACAAGTTGATTTAGTTTGCAATTTTAGTTTAGGGATTCCTTGGAAAGCAATAGGTCTAATTCGTGGAATGAATCAACATTCATTTTCTTTCTATGTCCCTGATCTATCTTTTGCCTTTTCCTTATACCGCCCTGTTAGAGTAAGTTTCAATTAGAATATGATCTCATAGCAATGAAAAAGCTTAATAACCAACATGCCCCTTGAACATTACAATTACATTGACCATTGATCAATATTAGCACAGTTGAGAACCAACTACCAGGACCTTGGGAATTAGATTACTATATGTTGTCTTTCTTTTTTCAGGAGAAATAGAATAGAGATATTCTATTTAAATGTTGTTGTGCTATTTTGACCATCAATACTCCCATGAAAATTGAAAAGAAACAATCTAATTTTTTGCTTCAATTAGAGTCTCATGCACTTCGTTCAACCTTGCCTTGGTAAGCTCATTCCACTCCAATGCCTTGTCAGCAATATTTCCCACTATGTCTTTGTCACGAATGATGTGCAAAAGACTAGATTTAATCTCCACCAAGGAAAATTTAATAGACTTCATGTCATGAATAGAAATGCCACATAAAAATTCTCCCCTAGGCACATCATGAATCAAATGTTCTACTTGCCTATGAATTCTATCATATTTTGACAAAACTTGGATACCATTATCAACAATGTGTGAACTTGAGCTGCAATCTTCATATGTTGAGTGAGATGATGTAGAACCACTTTGATGGATAAAAATTTCAAAAATGGTTTGAGTTGTATTCCTCAACTTGTCTCGCATGTGATGAACACTCTTCATCATTCCATCCATAGTGCCTTCCAATTCCTTAGCTTTTTTCCTTAGCTTGATTTCAGGTGAAGAGAAATTTTCCTTATAACTACTAGAAGCTTCACCTTCCATGTATTCTACACATGATTCAAAATAATTAATCAAATCAGCTTTGAAGTAGGAAGAGACTTCAACTTTCTCTTTCTTCTTCTCCTCCTTGACTTGGCTTTCAAACAATAATTCTCTAGAATTGTGAAGAAGCAAATTGCTGATTGAACACATATCTTCAACTATTCGAACTTCTTCCTCATATGGATCAGCACTTATGGTCTCTTCATGCATCTCTGTTTCAAATTTTGTTTCTGAAAGTTTTTTCTTTGAATCTTCAACATGAGGATTCTTAACACAAGCCAACTCATTTTTCTCCTTTGTAGAAAACAAGAGTACTTCACTAGTCTTCAAGACTTCCACTGACATATTACATTCTTCTACAGAATTCTTGGATGAGTGCAAATCTATAGATTCCCCTTAAGTCTTCAAAGGGATTCCATCTTTCATCCTCCTTTTTAGCTTTGGAAATCTCTTCTTTGTTCACAATAGTCTTCTTCAAAAATGGTTTCAACTTATCTTCACATTGACTGAATTTTTTTTAACTAACAAATCAGCAATGGGAGAAATTTGGTCTTCATGTTTATAAGCATCCATGAGAAGAGTTTGGACACTTTTAGGAAGAGAATCAACTTCTTTTATGGTGTCAATTAGAACATTCTTAACAGTTGCAAACACATCTCCTTCCTACTCTCTCCAAGTCGAAGTGAAGAGATAATTAAACAAATGGTAAATCTGATTTTCCACCTCCAATTCTATCAATAAGATGCAAGCACCAACTTCAAAAAATGTCTTTAAAATAGCTGCTCTTCTTGAAAAAAAGCTACTAACAGTTTCATCCAAATCCTAGAAACTATCCACTATCATATTTAATATAATCTTCATATATTCATCATCATAGGGAAAATGGGAATTTACAGTTCTTATTATCTCCATGAAACAAGAAGAAATCAATAGCTTGGTTTCTTCATCAAGATGCCCCAACCAATAGGGCTGATTCAAAGAAATCACTACAGGAGCTAGTGCCAACTCCATTTTCTGTGAAGGTGATGGCTTCACTTGTCTCAAAAATTGTTCTAACAAATGAAGAATGTTTTCTTCATTTTCTCTTGACTGAAATTATTTTTTAAATCTATTTCCAGCCATATATAGTGCCTCTACTAGTTTAATCTATTCTACATTAGCCATGCCTATCTTCCAACTTCTAGATACCACAAGGAACTGAACTATAATCTATTCTAACTTTTGGTGTAGTACTAGAGATCTCTATCACTCGAGTGTCTAAACATGAAGCTCTGATCATAGGATGGCAGGATAACTTGGCTCTAATACCACTGAAATATGCCCCTTAATTTTTTCTTGATTTTTCAGTATCAATTACAATGCAACATGCACCCATTAAGGTTAGCTCCAAAACCAAAATTATGTGGAAAAGTAACTCTAACCAAGAATGCACCCTAAAACCACTGAAGGAAGAGGGGCGGGCATATGGTCAGAGGATCCCTAGGATCTAAATAACTCAATATTGAAATTGATTACAACTAGAAAGTAAAATATATAACTTAATGCCAATAATGTGCACACAAGATCCTTTTGAAGGTGAGGTGCTAACATATGGTGGAGTACATATTACAAAACTAAAAGAACTGAGGTGGTGAACCAACCATAAATATTTTCGCTCAACCACTTAAACAATGGGGAGAATACTACAAAAAAATTGACTATTTCATCCATTGTGGTGGGCATCCACTCTTGAGTGGGAATTCTCCACTTTTCAGTGGGTACAATGAGAGTTACAAAGTTTATTCTCCACAATGGTAGTAAACCATTAAAGGGTTAAAGTATTTGCATTAGAAATCATAAGTAATTGCAATAATAATAATGGTTGGATTAGTACTACTAATTCTCAACCTTACAATTGAAAGAATCTAGAAATTATGAGTGAACATAGAACAATAGAATGAATGCAAATATAAGAAGGATAATTATATCAATGTTTATGTAAGAGTTGGCTATGAAGGTAGCCACCCAAGATCTAGAGGCCTAATAGAAAGCACAAGCATAAGAGAGATAGAAACAATATGACAAGAATATAATCTATTATTATCAATGAATGTAAATATGATGAGCAGTACAAAAGAACATAGGAGACCCCTTGGTTATATAACCAAGGTGAGAATAGAGAAGGGAAAAAGATTATGACAAGTGTTGTAATCTTATGACATGAGACAACTATGAAAAGCTATCACTCCACCTAAAGTGGAAAAGTGATAATGTGATAATCACCACAAAAGGTGGATCAACCACAAAAGGTGGAAAGATAATCACATGATATGTCCATAAAAGGTGGAAGTGATAAAGTAATCACATGTCAAGTCCACCAAAAGTGGAAATTCTCCAACAACCTCCTATGTGGTCCCTAAGTAAACTTAACTAAGGTGTAACCATGACCTAGGACAAGGTACAACACTTTTAATTACACCAATAGTTTAAAACTCCCAAGGACTGAAAATGAGGTCAAAATCTGAACTTAATGAGGTCTAATAACAAAAACTAGTAGACTGAAACTGTGAACCAACAAGCTAGAAATCAAAGAAATGCTCATAACCTCAAGAAATTACCTCCAAATTGTTTGAAACTAATTGCAATGGCTTTCTAGAAGATTGGTGCCTCAAAACAATGACTAAACTGTAGCCAAACCTTGAGTATTAATTAAGCACAAATTCCAAGAAGACCCCAACATGGTACAACTTTCCTAGAGGGCGATTTCCTTAGGTAAAATCAGCAACTCCACAATAAATTCCAATAATGCACCCATAGGGGTGCCTCTAGCATACTAACTGAAGGATTCAATACCCATGTGCAAATGAAAAACTCCCTTAAAGTTGTATACAAAATTTCCTTTCAACCTAGTGTAAACTAGCAACATCACAATGCTCACAAACTCTACAAAACTCCAAAAATTGACTTGAAACAAATTGCTAATCTTTTAAGGGGAATGGTGCCCAAGTTCCAACCTTGAAATCACTTCAAGAAGCTAGATATTATTTGTTGCACAAATTTCAAGACAAAAAGTAATGATACAGCCTTGAAGAAGTATGACCCTCTCTATAAAAATCATCACTTCAAAATAAATTCCCAACTTTTGTAAGAAGGGTCGCCCATGCCTTAGACAACCATTGCTTCAATACCTAAAATGCATTAAAATTCATACATAGAGTTGTATTCAAAAATCACTTTCAGCCATGATAAACCAACAAATACAAATGTGAAAGTTATTACCAAATTCTCCAACTTGGATGCACAATATGCACTTCTGAATGAAGCACACTCTCAATCCACCATCTAGGGAACCATAGTTTCAGGCCCGAAGAATAGAGTTGAATTGCTAAGCTTTCCCTTAGCCGGATTCTGGATTTCAAACCAGTAGCATAACTTTACAATATTTCCAAAGATGATTAAATGCTAGAGAAAAGCTTACTTTTATAACTTTTGAGGTGACTTTTCAGCTTCCATCTTTTCACCTCCCAAAATGGACGCCCCTTTTCACTTTTGAAATATTTTAATTTTGAAAAACACTATATTTCTCCTCAATATGGCATCCCACTTGAAGGCATGAAATAACATTAGAAAATATTAAATATTTACTTCATGAAGCGTCACCCCTTCAACTACCTTTTAAAACAACTTAAGTTAATGCACTAGGCCAAGGGGTCAAGTTGAAATTAAAACATTAATGCCTTGACATATACTATTTCTCCAAAAATTACACTTCTAAAGCCAAAACCAGAATAACTCAACTGCTCCAACAAAATAACTCACTGAAGTGTTGCCAACTGGACCACTACCAAAACTAGACTTACTAAAAATAGCCAATACCAAAAATAGTAAGCTTATCTGAAAACCAACAGAAAGTTGAACTGAGTTGGAAGCAAGACTTATTGAAAGTGGAAACCCTAAATTTTCACATCTGAGTAACCTACGGATTCTTAGAAATAGGCTAAATCCAAATGAAGAGTGTATGGCCAAAATGGGGATATTACAATATGAAATAGCATATGGTGAGGATAGGTCGTATGTAGAGACATGCGATCATTTAGGACCCATGCCATTTTGTGGTGATAGGTCAGTTATCCTAGGGTAATGAAAATGATGGGGACAACAGGGCCAGTGCAGAATCTACCTTGCAAGTGGTAGTTGAGGGCCGACTGCAAGTGAATGGTAGAACACAATGGAAAAATGAAGGGGGGAATTTGCGAAGCTTAATGGATGCCAAGTGAAAAGCAAATGGAGGGTCGTAGGAGCTGGCCTGAAACAAAAATGACATGGTGAAACCTAGGTACCTTTGGCTAATGGAAAAATTATCATTTTAAGGCATATGACCAACTTGATCCTGGATGAAGGGGCACACAACATAGGACAAGAGAAAAATGACCCATCAGGGGAAAAAAGATGGGGTCCTTGCCGTCGGCAGGGCAGTTTCACAAAATATGCAAAACAAATGGTGATTAACTAGGGAAATGCTCTAGAGAATTTCAATGAAAAATTGGAATCATGAACTGAGAATCTCTAGTTCTAATCCTCATGCTAGGGAAAACAAACCAAACAATCAACCAAAGGATCAAAACCACTAGTCAACCCAACCTTTACTATGCTAAAAATACAAGTGTGTGCAATTACGTTAATTCCAATCCTTCATTTTCTACAAGAGCCTAAGCTCCATCAAATTAAGATACATAGTTTATTCTAACACCAAAATCGTTTGAGAAATTGCCTTGCTACCAATCAGGTGTCATAGCCCCAACAAGGTTTTCAATATGATCCTCCCAAGAATTGCTATACTGTCAGTCCATAGCCCCAGTAGAGTTACTCAGATCCCCCTAAAAAGTTGAATTTATTTCTTTTGATTTTCAATGTTTTTCTTTTCTTTCTTTTTTAATTTTCTATTTCCAATTCTTTTCATTTTAACTCACAGACAATGAAGTTCACACTTAGGGTTAAGAATCACAGTGGCGCTAAAGCAAAATTTTAGATTGTTCACTTAACTAGACTTCGATAAAGGACCTACAGTGACCTCCAGATTCTTAAGATATGTAAGAGATGTAATATTTCAAAATACATCAGGAATGAGACCAACCAATAGCTTATCCTCTTCGACTCAAACACTCAGATCACTTGACACTAACAGTAGACCCTCACCATCCACTCTAAAAATTTGATTAGATTTTTATGAAGAAATACATAGAACAAACCTTGGAAATAAGGTGATGATTGTTGCACACACGAATGTGGCTGGCTAAAAGTGGAGAGACCCTAAGCAAAGCAGTAGCAAAGTGATAGCAAAATAGAAGCAAGCATAAAGAAAACACCTAAAATAACCAAAGCAGGAAAGAAATTGAAAAAAAAGGGAAACTAACCTAAAACAAACCTAACCTACGACAAACCAACTAACCCAATGAAAGTAGGAAGGAAATATTATATACACGAAGTTGTGGTATGTACATAAAACCTACATTACTCAAAATAGACTATATACAAAGATATTTACAAAGCACTATGTTAAGCAGGGAAAATTGACATTTACGTTCATTGTATTTTGGAAGGCATGCACTAGTAGAAGGCCAGTCATCATAGCTGTAAGCCATATTTATCCTTGTGTTCAAAAAAATAATGTTTAACATTGTAGCATTTGAATATAATCACATATTTAGGAAAAATCAGCAATTGAGGTGATTCGTTAAACCCATGTTTAATCCATAAGCTAGTTTATCTCCCCTCATTCCCATAATCAGAATGATAAACAAAGTTGCAAGTATGCAGAGGAGTAAGGAAAGATAGAACTTGGATGCCATTATGCAGATGTGGTAGTGTTTGACAGTCAAGAGCGAGCACTACATTGTCAGATGTGGCATTGGAAACCTCGGGTGGAGGCACTGGATGATGTAACATCTTTGATTCTAGGCTTGCAAAGGGTTGGGAGGATGAGGCAATAGACATTTCTCCTAATCTTCGTGTGGAATCCATACTTCCTACCAGTTGTTCTTTCAAGAGAAACACTTCATCATGTTTATCTTATGTGGTGCATGACTCCACCTAATTGTTGTCTTCAAAAGATAGAGTGATGTCCCATCCCCTTTCCTAGGTGTTAACCTTATTTTTATGATCAATGTCATGGGATGATGACATGCAAAAAAAATTCCTAATATTTCTCCTTGAATGTGAAGGAAGACCACCAATGATCAAGGCAGCAAGACTCCTAGTTGCATCTTGTGGTCGGTTGGGTACATCATACTTGTTAATGACCATGAAAGCACCTCCACCTTTGTCTTCTTTTTTTTTTTTCATGTATCTCCTCATGAAATTAAACTGTCTCCTCTTTTTCACTATCATTTTAGATGGAGAAGGAGTTCCTCTACCATTTCAGATACTAAGGTTTCTTCATTTGAACACTCAGGTAGTATGTCTTCATCAACACCATCTTCTAAAATAGACTTGTCTTTAGTGTTGGAGTACCTCTAGAGTATAGCTCCCAATGGGAAAAAGTCATCAATGGAGGGCATCTCATCCAGGGGGCCAAGATTTACTATGTGATTTCCCTCCAAGGATTCCCCATAGAGCCAATCATCCATGGCATATAGATGCTCTTCATGAGGAAAAGACTCTTGATGTCTGATGGACAACCTCCTTATTTGTTCTGCTTCATTGCTTGGAGGCTTGAGACTATGTTTTTCTTCTTCCATTGCTACCCCAACACCTTTTTGAAGATTTTCTTTAGCTGAGTTTCCACTTGGGTTTGATTCTTTATCCTCTAATTCAATCCTTCAAGCAGCTACAAGAGGTAGTCCACTAGGCTATTCCATTTGTTCTTTAACTTGTTTGATTGCCTCTTGACACAGTTGATATGTGCACTTTGAATGTGGAAAGTCATGGAGCCTACACCATATTGATAGTAGTAACACTTCCAAATCCACTTGATATCTCTACTCGAACCAATCCCTTACTAGTCTTGATACTAGCTCATTATATCTTTCCAGTATCGGGTCCTCATTGCCACTTGAGGAGGAAGTCTGATGGTAAGTAGTTGTGACCTATGATTGTTCATGCTCCTCTAAATCTTAATTTTTAGATCCTTTATCACTATCATTCATGAAGGAGAGGCCCTCTAATATGATATTTTTATTCCTTTACCATCTCTTTCTTCCGCTCCAAGGCTTTCAGCCTCTTCTTCCTTCTGATTTTCAACGTCTACGTTGGTTTTCCTAACACATGCTATTGCAGACTCTATTAATTCATTGCCAATTTCCAACTATTACTCCTCTTGTGTAGAAGGCGCCCTTTACCATTGAAGGAAAATATTTCTACTTCTATTCAAACTAAAATTTTATCAGAGCTTCTTGTTGTCCCAAGGAAATCAACTCCTTCCTTTTGATTTTCAGCCTCAATATTTGTTGACTTAGCACTACCTTCTGTCAAATTACTTGGCTCAACTTCAATGTGCTATCCTCTAGATGTTAACAACTCGCTAACCTCATGGAATGACTTCTCCTCATTGGGAATTGACTATTCCAACTTGTTCAAACTACTCTTGACTTGGGTGATAACATCTGCACATGATAGACAAGTAACTTTAGAATGAGGCACATTGTGAAACCTACACCAACTAGACATCAGTACCTCTTCAAATCTTAGACCATCCTTGTTGCTCAAGTGTTCTTGGCTCAACTCCTTGAATTCCTTGGCTTCCATGTTAGCAAATTCTGATTATGGATCTAAAAGGGCCAATGGTTGATAAACTTCCCAAAAGGGAATTTCTCCTTGCAAGACACTTTCAATTCTACTCAAGAAAGTTGGACATCCCAATTCATTGTGTCCATGAGTGTAATGGATTCAACATTTTTCCACCAATGCAAATTTCTGCAATGGCCTCCTCAATCCTCTATTCAAATCTACATGTAGCTATGTGATGCTGATTTGCAAATGTTGTTTCATTTCACCTCAGCTCTAGCTTGCCTTCAAAATTCTAGCAAATGATGAGATCTCCCTATCTCAGATTTTAACAGGAAAGGTTTTTTCAATTTCCAATTTTCAGCTTTGTAGCCTCAACCTCAGGCAAACCCTCCTTCTAGTGCTAGTTCTATTCAAGGGTTTTTTTTAGTTCTCAACACAGGTAATGCATAGGTGCATCACCTCTCTTGAAAGGAAATCACCTACACACAAGTTGGAGAAAATTACCCTAAGGTCTCTCGGGTGTCAGGTCTTGACAATGCTTGGAATATCTTAGTTGGTTGATGTGCTTTGCTAGTAAGGCAAGGTGGTCTTATGTATGAGTTACAAAGCATTCAAAGTTGGGTCTGAAAATGCAATTTCAAAGTGCTAGAAGTGAATGAATAGTATCTTCCCACTCAAAAAAAAAAAAACTAAAACTCATCAAGTTCATCTAATTTGGCTTCAGGGTCTAATCCTAACATATCAATGAAAAGTAACAATGGAGGCTACTATAGTAGACAAACTTCCTAAACTATATTTTTCTTGACCAAGAGAACCTACAACTACACCAAAATTAGTGCAATATCCTAAGGTCTAGAGATTTTGAGAATGCACATGCACATCAAGAACATGCAATTGAACTAGGTTACAACAATGGAATCAAGAAGCCCAGGATAAATTTACACAAGAGTTTGTCATCAAGAAGTGCTAAAAGTATGGGCTGAAAGCTCATTAGATACCATAACAATAATTTCCCTTATCACATTCACTCAAGAAACTACAACTAAACTAACTTCGAAGAAGAACCATGAATGCATAATGAACAAACTCAAAAGAAACACCCATAAATCATGCAATGTTGCTTTCTATTTCTACAAAATTCCTTTACACTAGTTCTCCAACCATTTACAAATGAGGGGCAAGCCCTTATTTATAGTTTTCTAAATCCCAAATGAATGGCTAGGATTAATTTTCATTGTGTGGCTCATATTTGATTTACATTAGAGTTTCACCTACCCCCCATTATTTCACATTTTAAAATGCATCTTTTTTTCTTTTTCCTATTTTTTCTTCTTGTGGGAAGCACTGTAGCAATTTTGTCTTGTAGTGACAGCCTTCTTTGTTGTTGCTGAAACTAAAAAAGGCTCCCCATTACTTGATGTGTTTGCAATGTCCTTTAGTGGATCAGACGAGCCTCATTTGTAGATTTGAGTCGTTATGAAATGATTATGTTTTCCATGATCTAATGAGACATATCCTAATGGATCTTGATTATTTGTTGAAAGAAATAAAACACCCTCCTCTCCTCTGACTTGAGTGAATAGCTGCTTGTGTTCTTGGTATTGTCTCTCCTTTGCACACTATCATTGGTCAGTCTTCTCTGATGAGTTGATCACCATTTATGTAACACTCCCCCTAGGTAATCTACTGCATGCATTGTTCATGAATTAAGATTCTTTCTTTGATTTGGATTTGTAGGTGATTTCTTTTGACTATCCCATTTCCTTTGCAGAATTCGTAGGCCACATGCAAGTTCTTCATGTGGATCATATTCCTTGCAATCTCACCTTCCTTCCCTTTCCTTAGATCACACATGTGGTTCCATGGAAACACCTTTATAGGGGGAAATGCCAAAGGTGAACACATCACAAGCAATTTCCCTTTGTGGTAAGATCTTTTGATGGTCTTTGATTAGAATCCTTATGTATATATGCAGAAGGAAGTGTTGGGGTAGTCGTGTATAGAAGCCGATGTGGGAGAACCTCCAAAAGGGATGACCATTGGAGACCATAGGCCCCACAACAAGGAAGTCTACTACTTCTCAAAATAAACTTATGGCCACCCACCTTAACGGTGGCATAGTCCACAAAACCTGAAAGGAAACTTCTACGAAATTGAATGTACAGGAAGGAGTATGTGGGAAACCAAAGTTAGAATTCTATGGGGTAACTTGAGAAATGTGTATGTAGTTTCACCCATCAATGCTTTCATTGGGCTCACATTTCCATTATTACAAACCTCGTGGTCAAGAGGAGGGTGACTTATGATTTTCTTAAGATGTGGATTATAAATATTCTCCCATGATCTTTCTTTGTTCACACCATAATAATTCACCACTTGTCCCCTGCATCCCATCGAAGGTGAAAGGGAATGAATACCTAGATATGTGCCTAAAAATGATCAATGCCTTTCATCAGCGCTTCACTTTTAGAATTTTTTATCATTCACGGTCAACATCTACCACCCATTTTAAATCCATAAGTTGGTCCCCTTCATATGTTGACACTGTGGGCCCTCAGTAATGTAAGCATCTTTTGAAACAAGACTTTTATTGATTTAGTTGACTCTCCTCATTATAATAAGCTTCTATCCTTGAAGTGAACGACATGGGATAGGTCGAAGACCATGTCATAAACTAATTTTCATAACTTTTGTTCTTTCTTTTCCCATTGTGTGTGCTTCATTCTCTTCATGCTCTCAGCCTTTCCAAGTTATTAGTAAAGCACACTTCTCAAGATCGAGGGGACCAAAAAGAAAATTGACCAAGGCCGACACTACGAACCATCCCCTATCAATATAATTGGATTACAAACATTCATCATGACCCTCAAAATCCATTCTTATTTCCACATGCACAATGATGTTGGATGCATAAGAAGATTGGCTATTGGCTTAGGGACCTTAGTCAATGATGTTGTTTTGGGGCTAGGAATTTGAGGTGCCACCATTAGAGTGTACTCATGAGGTTAGGAAGTGGCTACAAGGGTTGCATACTTTATAGTGGAAAGAGTTATTGGGAGAGAGTGTGCGGGATGTTGCATCATGAAACATGTGGTGATGGTGGCACTTGAAAAGTGGAATCCTGCATATGAATTTCTGATGGGCCTTGAGAAAACAACACCCTCAACCAATGCCATTGACCACCTCTCTACCTCGAGACTATGCCAAAAATTTCCCCATGAATCTATTTTATTTCTTCTACGTACTTGAAACTCCATAGGCTATGTGTTTCTCATGATCAATTTGTGGATATTACGAGCTTAAAATCGTGGCAGCCCTGGGAGTGATCATCCCTTGCAATGGTATAACCTGTCTTCATCCTTTATGTAATAAAAATATTTTTATCTATTGGCCTACATCCAATAGTTTTACAGCTTTAAAATTTGCATACATTCCATCCTCCTCAAGATAATCATGGCGTCAATCTTGACCACAACCTCATACCTTGCCACTTGATCATCCCTATGGCTGCTAAATATTTTTTGAAGAATTGAGGGTAGGAATTTTTTTTTTTAAGAATTCAAGCAGTTCAATGACTCCATGGATCTGCCACAATATTTCCTCCTTGATACAACTGTGTGGCTTTGAAAATTTGAGTCTATGGAGATTTATAGATCCAAATTCTTCAACATGTTCTTGGATACTCAAGGTCTGAATGCCTTAGCTCAGATGAGTGGGGATTTTGAAATATGATACTTTTTTAGGAGTGCCCCACTTTAAATACACACTCTTAAGACAATGTTTATCTGCTTATGGAAAGCACAATTATTGTCATGTGTAAATGGTATCATGAAAATGATGCAAAGCGAGCACAGTCGAGAAAGATCAACCTTCAGCAGGAGAAACACAGAAGATGTGCAACATGTAATGATTCTGTGAGGGGGTGGTCAGGAAGGAAGCCATTGGAATGGAAGACCCTATGCAAGGGACCTTTTTAAATGGGGCTACAAAAGGAAGGATTTAGGGAGGTGTAGGAAGAACACCATTAAAAGGACACTAGAGGAGACATTCGTCAAAGAGGTGAGACCCGCATTCAAATCCACCGCCGAAGGAGAGGTAAGGCTATGAGCGTGAATGGATATTGGTGGGTGGTCATCATAGCCAAGTCATAGTGGAGACAACTATAACTGATAGTACTCAAGGATGTGAAACCCGCAGTCATCTACAACCATCCTCGGCCCCATTTTGGTTCATTCAGCTCTGCCAACCCCTGCTAATGTCATATCATCAATAAATATCTAATTTTAACCATATTTTATGGTTTTCTACATGACCACTTTTAGAGTGACTTATGCAACTTGATATATCCTCAACTCATCTAATAGCACCTTATGGGATCCCAATGTCTCATGTAGTGGATTTTAATTTCTTTTAAATGTGCTAGACTAAAATTAAACTTAGTGCATGCACATGATAGGAATGTTAAACCTACCATGTCTAATTCTTTGTCGATTGCCTTGTTCCTTTGATTTGAACAATTTCACAGACCAAGAAAGAATAGTCCATGATTATGACTTTATATCATGAGCAACATTGGACTATAGTCATTCTTTCACTTTTGAGCCTCTCCAAATTGTCAACTTGGATATCCTTACTTTCCCCTTCTGGGGTTTCCAGTGTGGGGCTCCACAATTAGAGTGTTTTGGGAGAACGTTACAACACACAAAGCTACCCACACTACGGGGTGTGCATGCCAAACTCTTTCCCCACCCTTATGTAATATCATTCATTCATCACCTGCCTTATGTATTTTATCATTATTATGACCTTTATAGACCACCTTCACATTTTAGGGATTAGAAGAATAACATTGACACAAATATTTAAAAATGAATACTACTCTGTACCTCATAATGTCCATTGTTCAATAGATTACTAGCTTCGACTTTAACTCCTCATGTTGCAACACTAGAGAACCAAAAGCCTTCTGCCTCCCTATTAATCACTATTATTTCTTCTTTCATGAATGCTCCCAAGTTCCATTGGAAATTTAAGTATCAACAATGCAACAACCACCTAAAGTTCAAGGTGACCACACTCTTTAGTGAAGACTACTATCGTCCTCAAAATAATCCTCGATTCAACCCATTTCATGAATTCGATGATGACTTTGAGTATTTGAGCTGAACTAGTCAATTAGTGTGGGGAATAGAAATGAGAATGCCACTAAATGATGTGTGAGAGTGAGGTTACAAACGTCAAGTAGGTTGTTACCATGAATGACATCCTGGGATATGCAAGAACCTATGCTAGAAACTCTCCCAGAGTAGCTATGATGCTACCTCCCCTCCACATTCATTATCTTATATTGAAATAGTGCATCAGTTAATCATTTATTCAATCAAACTCATGAACATTCTAGATTCATCTTCATGATGCATGCATCCCATGTTAATCTTACAAGCGCAGTATAACTTTGAGATCAGTATTTCATCCATGTTGTTGTGGAACCTTCACATGCTTGTGTTATTAAGGAGACGACAGTGGTGGTAGCGGGAACCGCATGGTAGTTGTCCTTCAGGAGAATGTGGGAAAGGGTGTGTGAGATGTTGGTTAAGGAATGTTGTTATGGCCTTCGCCAAGATGGACAACGCTAGTGGTGTCGGTACCCACAACACAAGAAACCATTTTGAAGAATAGACAGCTAAAGGAATTGAGGGATACGCATATAGGAATTCCATAGGGGGAGGCACATGGAGAGACATCAAGTGGTGGCCATGTGGAAATGGTGATGGGGTAGCCAGCCTCTACGCATGTGGAACCTGCATTAAATATTTCCGCCTGAGAGTGCAGGTGCATAAACACAAGCGGAAGTCATTGAAATGTCATCACAAAATGAATAATATCGATGACGGTAGAACCCACATAACAAAGATGCAGTGAAGGGTGGTTAATATGAAACAATGCCAGACGAGGGAAAGTCATACGCAAAGACACGTGATCATTTCAAACCTAGGAAATTTTGTGGTTATAGGAAGGTTATCCTAGGGTAATGAAAATGACAAGGACAGTAGGGCCAAGTGTAGAATCCATCCTGCAGGTAGCAGTTGAGGGTTGGTCACAAGTGAATGGTAGAGTGCAATGGTGAATGTGATGGGGAAACCCGCAAAGCTTAATGGATTCCAAGCAAAAATGAAACAGAAGCCTACAGGAGCTAGCCTGTAATGGAAAATGACTTGGTGAAACCTAGGTACCTTTGGCCAATGGAAAATTGATCACTTTAAGGCACATGACCAAATTGAGCTTGGATGAAGGGCCACACAATGTAGGAAAAGAGAAAAATGACCCAGCTAGGGTGAAAAGAGGGGTTCATTTCCTTCGGTGGGGTAGTTATGTAAAACATGCACAACAAATACATCCTTTATTTTTACTTTTTCTTGGTCAGAACACACCTTGTGGTTTCTACATAAACGTCATTGATTTTTTATTTTGTTTTTTTCATTTTTGTGACTAGAGGGTGGTATAGTCTCTCTGAAATATGTCACAGTGTCAAGATCAATTGTGAAAATAGCCTTATGGTCCCCTTATGCTATGCCTTCTTGTCATCCCATGAATTTGGTGACGGCATCATCATTTTCAAATATGTCAAAGGTGGGTGGATCTTGTGTGTCCCAATTGACCAATTGTGGGTAAACAAGGGAAATTTTATCATCACATTTACTAAAGGATGTGGAAGCAACAAATAGGGTAAAGATGGATGTATATTGGTGTCCCAAAATAAATTGACATAGATATTAATATGATCCATTAGGTTGGTAAAGGATGGATGGGGTATATTAGACTCATTAAAGACATGGTCAAGCTCATAGTCACTGGTGGTACAAGAATCCTACCCATATTCATTAGAGTCGATGTTGATATAATAGATTTCAATAGAATTTTACAAATGTCTCAATGTCTTTTGAAATAATTATGTCCTTTTTTGAAAGAACCTTAGTACTTAAAGTACAAATCCTAATTGGTACAAACCCTAGACCCAAGTTCTTTAGCTATTTAAGATGCATCAAGGGTTCTCTCCTTCCATTTTTATGTATGTGGAGTCCATTGATTTCATCATAACCCTTTTTTTTCATGAGCTCAAAGCCTTACAATATTATTTTGTCAATAGTGGTTGCAGATCTTCCTCATCTTTATAAATCTAATCTGAAATATCATCAATGTCCTTTTTGTAACTCTCCCTAGTCTGTGAAGGTGGTGGTGTGAGGGATTTTTATGAAAACATTAGGATCCATCTTGTAGATGGGCTTACCATAGGACTTTGGAGACTTTGGTAGCTTAGTCATGCAATAGGAAGTGTTGATATGATACTCTCCACACCCCTAGTCTTTGATTTGAATATTGGGATTAGTGGATGGAATGGTGGGTGTGGAGGATTTAGTCAGAGTGGATGGAGTGGACACTGTAGCTTCACAATTTATAGCCACTTGGTCTTCAGGGACCCACCTCAAATTGATACAATATTGAAAGGGGTTAGGATCGCCAATAATTATGATTTTGGTGCCATCGTAGTGTAACTTTAGACATTGATGGAAAGTGGATGGAATGACTTGCATGGTGTGAATCCATGGTCAGCCAGGGATAAGATTGTATGGTAGTTCAAGATCTAGGGCTTGGAATGTGATATCTAGTACTATCAGTCCAACTTTGATAGGTAGTGTAATAATGCCCTTGAAAGAATGTTCTTCATCATCATAGGCTTTGATGATAATGCTCTTGTGGACACAAAAAAAAATCCCTTTTTTCTTGCTTGATTTAGGATTAATTAATGATAAATTAAACTTAATGAGGCCCTACTTTAGTGTTGTGAGGTTTCTTTTTCTTCCACACTAAGTATTGAACCCTTGCAAATGCATTTATCAATGTCTTGTAAAGGTGTTGTAAAGTGTGTTAAAAGACATTCACACCTCTCTACACTTAATGGACCTATCTTTCCCCTAATTCAATGTTATAAAATATATTTAATGATATTATCACATTAATCTAGAAGGGTTGTAAATTTAATTTTACTTTAATCTAGTGTTGTAATGTGTCTTACACATTCACATTAGATTTTGTGCCTTTCAAGGCTAAGTGGACCTCATTTTAATGTTGAAAATTTTATTTAATCATACTTTCACATTGAATTTTCTGTCCCAAGCCCTAATTACCCTTTACATCATCATTAATAGGCCCCTATGACCCTATATTATGCATCCTGAGGTATAATTTGATCAAATAACTAACAAAGTCACCATATAAACTTGATTTCCTTACATATCGGTGTTCTAGCTAGTAGAATGGACCCTTTGGGACCCATTAGAAATTAGGGGTGAATCAATCCCATCCAAGTTAGACACATTCACCCTTTATGGTGAATGAGTCCCATTTGATCCATTTTTGGGTTTAAGCAGGAAAAAATAGGTTTTAAGTTTAATTTTTCTTCATGCTGGCCTTGGGGATCTTAATAAGAAAAATAGGTGGATTTCATATAAAAGAAATCTTCTAAACCCTAACTCATCATTCATTACACATCTAATCATTCATTCATCATTTATCTTCTATCTCAAGTCAAGCAAGCTAGGGTTTTAACATTCAAAGTCATTAGATAGCTTTTGAGGACATTCAAGGACATATTCTTCATTCATTGCTACAAAAACTCAAGATCAATTATCATGGTGAGGTATTAATTCAATTATTTAATGTTCACACTTCATATTATTTCTTCATTTTTTTTAATTACCTAAAAGGGGTTTTACCAAGGCAACCCCCATGCCCTAACATTTAACATTTCTCCTTGTCCTCTTGTGTGTTTGCAGATTTAGATATCTTAAAGGCTTGGAAATCATTGAAGGATAAGTTGTAAAGTTTTTGAAGACATCTCCTTATTGAACAATTTTAGATATCAACAAAAAGTCACTTACAGTGCCAAAAATTAGAGTTTCAGAAGTGGACACCTATTAGGAACCAAAGTACAGACTAAGGGCTTCTATTTCCACTTTTAGATTTTTAGAACTTCAAAAGTGGACTCATTTTCCATTAGTGGTGAATGAGTCCCACTTCCAAGCCCTAAAAACTATTTTCTACAATTTTGGATACCCATTTGTGCAAAACAGGCTTTGAAATAGTTTCCCAAATTTGGGACTAATTCACCCAAAATGGAAAATGAGTCCTTGTAGGCTGAATTTTTAGGATCAACAACATTTCAAAGGTAATTTATAGTCTCCAACAAGTTCTTAGGTGCAGACATTCAGTTTTACATCTTTCTATTTTGTTTCATGATCATTTCTAAGTCATTTAGCATATGTTTTTATACAACATTGTGTTTTCAAAGAACTTACATTCCTTAGGTTTTACATTAATAATTCACATAAATTTTTACTTTATTACATTTAGACATATTCCATCCATTATTGCATTAATCTTGAGTGTAGACATTGCCCATTTTTTTCCCATCTCTCTCCTTTTAGGTGAAAAATCCTTGAAGTGCAAGAAAGACCTTAGGTGCCAAAAAATTTCTTTACATTTTGGTGAACCTGACTTTTGAATACTTTTTGTGAATGGTAGCATTAGACCTACTCAAACATAGACAAAAAACACAATTTTAGTCATCAAACACATCTAAAACCATCATTCCCCATGCAATTCATTTAAACACCAAGAACAAGAAATAAAACATAACTAATCAAATGAAAGATACTAAATCTTGGTGAAGACATTCAAACCCTCAATCCCATGGGAGAATTGGTGCTACTTTGATGTGGAAAGTATCCCTTTCCTAATTACTTCCAAGATTTGATGAACTTTGATGAAGATTGGTGCTCCTTGATGAAATTTGACCATAACCTAGCTAAGATGGATGAAAATTATGAAAACTTGGATGAAGTGTTGATGAATTTGCTCAAAACCTATAGATAATAACCTTGCATAAAGTTGTGGATCCAAAATCAATAGAAGTGGTCAACATGCTAGTGGAGAGAGGTGGAGCACATTTTGATCAATGTGCAAATAAATGGAATTAGGTGGAAATTTGAAATTTGAAAGTTGGCTTGTGGAGGAAGAGATGGAAGAAGACCAGTGCATTTATCGAACATGTGCATTTATTTAAGCCTCTTACATGTCCTTTTTTGTTATTTTGAAAGTTGGCTTGATGGAGGATGTAACACCCCTTCATTTTGTTATTTTGATCGAACAGTGTTTGTCATGTATATTTTGCCTTGTTAGTACGTTGGTTATAAACTTGGTTACTTTTGATCACTAATTATTAAGCGATGTAAACATTATGTTTTGATGTGATGGTACTTTTATCAGATGATGTTATTATTTCATGTTATGGATTAAATTATCATGTATGTGAATTATTGATGCTTCATGTTTTGATTTTGCAATTGATGGTTAGGGATGTCAGTTAGCGATATTGTATTGGTGAAGGGGATGGGATCACATCACTTGCACACGAGTGCCCTGTGATTCCGCGACTTCCTCTTCACGGTGTGTTTTGATGTTTATATATATATGAATGCATGTTTGACACTCGGGTTGTGTGCAGGATGCAGGTATCAGACATTGACTCCACCTGACTTCACAGGTCTGAGCATGTCCCTTGTTCAACGGAAAGGATTGGGAGATAGTAGCTTGGGTTTCTATGTCGTGACATCACCCTAGCCTAGTGGGTCGTCGGGTTGTTAGTTGGGTTAAGTTGTTGGTCTTGTCATCTTGCCTCCCTTTGCATGCATGATTTAAATTTCCTTTTGAATCGGCGTTGCTTTATTTAATTTTACTGCCAAAAATGCATTATAAAGTGCTCATTGATTTATTAGTTGACTTAATGCAATTGATGAATAATCCAACCGTGAATTAAATTTATTGTGGATTAAGAAAATTAAGTCCAAAGGTGTTAGCATTATTAAATAATGAGACAAAAGAAAATATTTATATTTCAAAGTTGTATTGCATTCCTAATGTAAGAAAATAAAATTAAAAAAAATGATTTATTTTAAATGCAATAGTTGGATTAAATTTTGGGTAATAAAATAAATTTAGCTAGCATGGTGGAATAAATGAAATTTGAATTTAAATGGGCTTATGCATTTAAAAAGGGAAAATAGGATTGTTTTATTGTTTTCAAAAAAATGAAATATCAAAAAATATCTAAGTTTACAATAACTTTGGTGGGTGGCCAAATTAGGGGTTTGACCTTTTTTTTTGGAGGCCATAAGGAAAATGCATGGGTTTTTTGGAATTATCTTTTTTTAAAATTTGGAAATTTGAGAGAGAGGAAGAGGAAAACTTGAAGAATTTTTGGAAGAAATTGTTGAAGAGGATTTGGAAAAGCTTGGTGGAGGAGAAGATTGGAAAGAGCACAAGCCTCCATTGAAAGATTTTAGGGTTGGAGAAAAAAACAAGGTGCTGGTTTAAACCTTATGCAATTCCTTTATTTTGAAAATAGTTTAGAAGTTGTTCAAAATGTGTAAATGGAAAGGAAAACCCATCAAGCAATTTCATTTCAACTGGAATCAAAACTCTCAACAAAAAAAAATGGTTTGAATTAAAACATGGGGAAACTCTTGTGAAATTTCTATGTGTTTGAATAGAGCTTATTTTAAACTTTTTAGAAATTTCTGTGGGTATGAGAAAAGCTTCATTTAAACTGAGAAAAGAATGAAAAAAAAAAGAAGCCATCAGATAGTTGGAATAAAATTCTGGGTTTTGCATAATACTATTTGTTTTTTTTTCTCTGTCATTTTAAACTTGTATAAGTTGAGAAATTCAGTGTTTTTTTTTTTAAAACTATAAGTCTGTAGATGTTGTTTATTTTTTTATCATTTTATTTTTAGTTTCTTATGGCTCTGTTTGAGATTTCTCCCAGAACAGAGCAGGGACAGGGCTTCCCCTGTTTTCCGTCCCTGTTTGCATCAGTCGAAATAAAATCAAATTAAAATGAAACTTTATTTATTTATTTTTTTTCTATGGTAATGGGGAAGGGGGGGCGGCACTGTGGCCTACCCAGCCCGCCCCAGGGGAGGGCGATGCCATGGCAGCTCCTCCCACGGCTGTGGGAGGCGCTGCATTGGGCAGCGTCGCCCAGGGTGAGTTGGGCGCAGCTCACAGCTGCGTCCCAGCCTCCCTTATGTGCATTGACTTTTATTTTTATTTTTTTAAGTTAAGTTAGATATTTTATATTATATTTATTAAATGTAATATATATATAATGTGATATATATTATATATTATATTTAATATATATAAATATAAATTTGGTTATTATTTTATTTTGTTTTTTTATTTTTATTTTTAATAATTAATTAAAATATGTAGGTTATAATATATTTATATTATATTTTAATGGGTGCATTAGGTGTTAACTATGGTATATGTTAATATCAGTTATATATGTTTTTTTTTTATATATGTAATTGTATATATATGTATTGGATATATACATATATTTATATAATTGCATAAGATATTTAGTATTTATATATAGTTATATTTAAAAGAAGAAATTTGTTTACAATAAATTATTGAGTGAACAAAAAGAGATGGATTTAAATTGTTAGATGGATCAATCCAAGGAGAATAACATATAGCTAAACCATTTTGAACTGTTAGTATGATTTGAGCCTCTTGAATCTGTGCAAGCTTATGATGTGTTAAATTAGTTAAGTGCACTACGTCACTGGGTGAATTGGATTTACGAAATCCTAATTTTAGCTTTTATTTAAAATTGCTTATAGTGCTTACTTTTGATGTTTGGCATAAATTCTAGGGGTGGGGGAAGTCTAGTCAGTATTATGTAAGTCTTCCAGATAGTTTTGTTTCTTTTATGTGTTTTGGGGTTGCTATCATGTCGGTCGACCTTGTTTGCCTTGGGTAGTGCTTAATGGTGTCCTATGTTGTACTCGGTTATCATGAACGGGTTACGTTGACTTTATGTCATGTTAGGAATTCATTATCCCTAGGTTGCACCTGAGTACCCTTTTTGTGGTGGCAAAGTTCCACGTGTTGTCTTAGAGAATTGGCTTGCATTGAGGGCCAGCACACAAAGTGGTGCCAGGAGATCTCAATGTAAGTTGGTTAATTCAGTGATAACTTAAACCAATTAATTAGCATAGGTGGTACCAACATTTAAAAAGATTAGTTTTGCCTCGCTCATGGACGCAAGTGCTTGCATAGGCTTGGGATGAGACGAGAAGGCCTGGAATGGCAAGATCGTTATCTTGTCCCTTCGAAAGATAACTGATTCCGCATTGGTTTGCATGTGGGGCTGGGAGTCGTTAGAGGTTACCAGGATATCCTGAGATGGGGGCTAGGACCTAGGAAGACTTGCCAGGATATCCCATGCGGCATTGTGATGACACTTCTCTTAAGACAACATTATGTTTGTATTCGTGATGTGTTCATGTATTTAGAATCTAGAAGCATTGTTACCTATATGTCATGTGATATCATGTTCGTATCCTTTCCCGTTAAGTCATGTTGTCTATGTATAAAGGTTGTTGGTCATGCCCTGAAACTCTTGTTACTATCTCCTAGCATGGGGGGTGAGCCTTCGGGTATCACATGGTTGGGTGGAACGTGCACCATACTCCGTTGTGTTGGCATTTCTTTTGTAGACGAGACTTTTGTGTTGGAGAGCTCATGGGATTCCAATTGCTACCCTGATTTCTTTTATGCTTGTGCTTTTGTATTTTAATTACGCCTCATTTTATCGAGGTGGAAATTGTAATAAACAATTATGTCATTGATTTACCTCATTCTGGGAATGAGAGATGTAAATGTAATTATATCACTTTTGTCTTGGAACTGCGAAGGATCTCATGGTCTAAATGGAAATCTCATGTATGGAATGTATGTGCTTACATTAGATTAAGTGAATGTTGTTATATCTCATTTCATGTATGTTGTTTTAAATTATGAATTATTAAATTGTGTCTCGCAACCTTAGGGGATTGTTGGCATTGTGTTGTTATCATACCTGTAATTGTTATTAAAAAAAATAATTAAATAAATTGTAGTGAAATTGGTTATAGTATGCAACTTCCCCTAGGGTTGCGTGGCGGGGGCATTACACATGGTATCAGAGCCTAGGTTTAAACACTGGGTACTCTGGGATTATGATGAGCCCATTAAGCTTTTAGGTGTGCGGATTTTATTTGTGTGTTGTGCTAAATGTTTTTTGTGTCTATATAGGATAATGCCTCCCAGACGTGGAAGAGGAGGGGGTCGTAGATGTGGCCGTTTAGGCAGTCGCATTGAGGAATAGCAAGACCCACCTCCACATGTTCCACTTGTTTCTGACCATGAGGAGCAATAGGCTTCTCAGAATATTCAGGGAGATGGCAATCAGAATTTGGATCCACCCAGGATCAAAGATGCTCAGTTGCATCAGTTGTTAGAGGAGACCCTTCCCTGCCTTGGGCCTAGGCAGGAGGTAGAGCCAGTGGTGGTTAGAGAGAGAGAGGTACCAGTTCACTCTGATTCAGAGGTAGTAGCCCATATGAGGGATTTTCTTAGAGCACGACCACCTACTTTCGATGGATCAGGCAGTGGTTTGGAGGCAGAGACATGGCTCATTGACTTGACTAGGTGCTTTGCTATGCACCCTTATGGGAGCAACACTCGAGCTAGGTGCACTATCATGCACCTGAGGGGATTTGCCTCCACTTGGTGGAGATTAGAGGAGCAAAAACTCCATCTGGACATTGGTACAGTTTCTTGGGAGTTGTTCCTAGAGTAGTTTTGGGCTAGATTCCTTTCCGAGCATTGGAGGCAGCGTCGAGGGGATGAGTTCCACACCCTTCGATAGATGACTATGTCAGTAGAATTGACGAGCTCAAACAATATGCAGGCATAGGCGATGACGAGGGCATGTTGGTACATCATTTTCTCAGGGGCTTAAACGCCTGTATCAGTGGTGGAGTGCGGGTTTTCGAACCCAGGACCATGGAGGTGGCGGTCGATAAGGCCAGGCTCATTGAGGAGAACCTAGCGATGGCCTTAGGTGGTCATGTAGGAGTGCAGGTGGGCAGTGGTTCAACAGCTGGGACTAGTGCTCAAGGGGGTTAGCCTCAGGGAGGTGCACCTTCTAGAGCTTAGCAGGGTCTGTCTCAGGGTGGTCAGCAGCAGCAGCAGGGTTCCCAGGGGAAACGGAAGGGTTTCCAGTAGAGGCAGAGGGACAGGAGTTGGAGGCACATGAGACGCTTCAACTCTGAGCAGCCAACGCAGAGTTCTCATTCTTCTTTCAGGGGTAGTGCGCAGCAGTCTAGCGCACCACCTGCAGGAAGGGGCTTTGGTAGAGGCACTAGATGTTTTGCATGTGGCCAATAGGGTCACATAGCGAGGATGTGTCCCAATAAGGGCGCATCAGGTTATTCTTAGGGACCAGCGGTGTCAGAGCCGACTGTAGGTGATGCAGGCCAAGGGCATCGAGTATTCGCAGCGGTTGACAACCGCCAGGCAGAGCACCAGGGTACAGTTGTTGAGGCCTATGGTATGTTGGGGGGTAACCCCGTTTCTATTTTATTTGATTCTGGAGCGTCAGATTCCTTTGTTTCTTCATCGGTCGTGGCGCGATGTAGAATGGATGCAGTAAAGCAAGTCGATAGGTGGCAGGTGGAGTTAGCTTCGGGTGCAAAAGTTGCATCCCTTTCCCTTGTGCCGGAGGGTAGGTTAGAGGTTGGACCTCTCCAGACTACCTTGGACCTTTGTGTTATTCCATTGGGTTCTTATGATGTTGTCATAGGAATGGATTGGTTAGAGGCCCACAGAGCAATCATTGATTGTCGACATAAGTCGATTAGTTGCATTGGGACATCTGGTAGAGAGATAGAGGTAGTGGGGATTCAGAGGCCAATCTCCTTGAGGATCATCTCAGCTATGCAGTTGAGAAGGTGTTTACGGCAGGGTTGCCAATTGTTCACTGTTACCGTGGATGATTTGGGCCTAGGAGGTGGAGAAGAGAAAGTTTCTCTTGATAGTCACCCCATCCTTTAGGAGTTTTCCGATGTCTTTCTAGATGAGATTCCAGGGATGCCCCCTCAGAGGGACATTGACTTCAAGATAGACTTAGTACCTAGATCGGAGCCCATTTCACGAGCTCCCTATCGCATGACTACCCAGGAGCTGAAAGAGCTTCGATTGCAGCTTGAGGAATTGTTAGAGAAGGGTTTCATTCACCCTAGTGTTTCTCCATGGGGAGCACCTGTCATCTTCGTAAAGAAGAAAGACAGTTCACTTCGGTTATGCATTGATTACCGACAGTTGAACAAAGTGACCATCAGAAATCGGTATCCTCTTCCTAGGATTGGCGATCTATTCAATCAGATCAAGGGTGCTACCATCTTTTCGAAGATTGATCTCAAGTCAGGATATCATCAGCTTCAAATTTTTGAGTCAGATATTCATAAGACCGCATTCCAAACGCGGTATGGTCACTATGAGTTCACAGTTGTACCATTTGGGTTCACGAATGCACCCTCAGTGTTCATGAGTCTTATGAATGGGGTATTTCATACATACCTTGATAGGTTTGTTCTTGTGTTCCTAGACGATATTTTGGTATATTCTAGAATAATGGAGGAACATGAGGAGCACTTGTGACAGGTATTGCAGTGTTTGCGAGATAATCAGTTGTATGCTAACTTGTCGAAGTGTGAATTCTTTAGGACTAAGGTCCAATACCTTGGTCATGTGATCTATGGAGAGGGTATTTTAGTGGATCCTGCAAAGATCCAAGCGATCTTAGATTGGCCTGCGCCCACGAATGTGGCTGAAATACGTAGCTTCATGGGGCTAGCGGGTTATTACAGGCATTTTGTGCAGGACTTTTCGAGGGTAGGGCATCCTATCACCTCCCTCCAGAGGAAAGGAAAGAGGTTTGAGTGGTCTGAGAAGTGTGAGACCGCCTTTCAGTGTCTTAAAGGGAAGTTGACCAGTGCACCTATACTTGCAATACCAGATCCTATTGGGGACTTTGTTGTTTGTACAGATGCATCCTTGGAGGGATTAGGTGCAGTATTGATGCAGGAGGGTCGCGTAATTGCATATGAGTCATGAAAACTCAAGGATCATGAGCTAAACTATCCTACCCATGATCTTGAGTTGGCAGTAGTGGTCCATGCATTGACAAGATGGAGGCACTTTCTGCTTGGGCATAGGTTTGAGCTGCATAGTGATCATAGGAGCCTTCAGTATATCTTCACGCAGCCTAACCTTAATGCTAGGCAAAGGCGATGGATGGAGTTTCTCTGTGAATATGACTTTGAGGTGAAGTATATCCAAGGGAAGGAGAATGTGGTTGTAGATGCCCTCAGTAGGCGAAAGCATGGGATATCTGAGTTGACTCTTATTGTTGATTTACGGAGTCAGATTCTCTCTGCCCTTCCAGCTGACAGTTGGTATCAGGATGTTAGATCGGTTATAGAGGCTGGAAGACCCATTGAGGGTAGATATTCAGGATACTCTCTAGATGCTGATGAGATATTGAGACACACGGGACGTATATACGTTCCCCCATCATGTGAGCTTCGCGCTTTGGTCATGACTGAAGCACATCATGCACCTTATTCAGCCCATCTAGGGGTGAAGAAGATGTATGCTGATTTGCGTCAATTATATTTTTGGCCAGGGATGAAACGAGACATTTTGGATTTTGTGTCGAGATGTCTTGAGTGTCAGCGAGTAAAGGCCAAACACCAACATCTAGCAGGGCTTTTGCAGTCACATTTAGTGCCAGAATGGAAATGGGATATAATCTCATTGGTTTTCATTATTGGTTTACCCAACTCTTCGAGATGACATGATGCAATTATGGTTACAGTGGATAGGTTGACGAAGGTAGCACACTTCTCACCTATACATTCTTCTTATACCGCATCATCTGTAGCTAGAGTGTTCATGGAGGATATAGTGAGGTTGCATGGTATTCCACGTCGGATTATCTCTGACAGGGATCCAGTGTTCACCTCAGCTCTATGGATGTCATTACAGCATGCGATGGGAACACAGTTGAATTTCAGTTCAGCTTACCACCCAGAGACAGATGGACAGACTGAGAGGGTCAATCAGATCCTCGAAGACATGTTACGTATGTATGTGATGGAACAGACATGATGGGAGGACTATCTCTATTTGCCTACGGCTTTCAGTGGTCTGGCTCCATTCTAGGAATGTATGGGCGAAATGGATCTCCCTTGAGTTGGGATGCTACAGAGTAACTTTGGGCCCGAGATTGTTTAGACTTGGGTAATAGCATGTGGGTCTTGTCTTCTTGCCTCCCTTTGCATGCATGATTTATTGCATTTTCCTTGCTGAATCATTGGCGTTGCTTAGATTTAATTTTACATGAAAAATGCATTATAAAGTGCTTCAATGTGATTTATTAGTGTTTTCATTAATTTCAAGTTGAAATAATAATCCAACCGTGTTTTTTTTGGAGGGAAGGTTGTCCAAAGGTGGATCTAATTTTTTTTAAAATGCAGCATGTTGGAGAGGGGAGAAAACTTGAAAATAGGATTGCAAGCTTTGGCTTGGATGGTGGAGAGGAATTGGATAACTGAAAGAGCTAGCTTCAAGCCTCCATTGAAAAGACTTGGTAAATTTGGAGAAAACACAAGGTGCTGGTTTAAAAGCTTATTATAATGTTTTTTTGCACTAACTTTTGGAGGAAACTTGTTTTTCCTTACTCAAACCCTTGGATTATGCAAAATGGAGAAGCAAAATACTATATTAAAAATGCTTTAAAAACTTTCAAACAATCAAACAAATGCAATTTGAATTCAACAAATTTAAAAAAAATTGCATATCTAGGGTTTCAAAATTAAACAAATACATTCATTTTGAACTAAAAAAAAAAGGAATTTTAAATACCTCGTGCTCAATAGTGGTCGATATGCGAATTGGAATGATGAAGTTTGAAAAGAGGACCCCAAATTTGCTTTCGCCGGTGAGAAATTTTGTTGGGTCGCCATTCGGATTTTGTTCGCCGCACGCAGGGACAGTGACTGACTGGTAATTCACAGTGAAAGTGTGAAAGTGTGAAAGTGAAAGCACTTTTTCTGGTTTTGTCATATTCAAGGGGTTCAGCCGAATCCAGGTTTGGCTGAACCACCTTAAATATTATTTTTTATTGGGCTCGGTTTAGAGTTCGGTAGAGCCATGGGTTCAGCCGAACCAGTCAAATGGTTCGGTCGAGCCAGATGGTTCGGTCGAACCACTTTGCTATGAAGAGTGTGGAAATTTCAAAATTTCCTTCCTCCACAAAAGTGTAAACCACTTATGTGGCTTCACCCTATGCCTTTTGTTGAAAAAAAACATGACGCAAACACAATGCAAACATGAAAAAAGGGCTATGACAATCATAGACTAGAAATTTCTATAGAAATATTACTATGATTGATACTCATGGAATTCATGAGTCATAGGCTAGCAAAGTCTGATATTTTCTATGTAACCCATGAATGAAAGCATCACAAGCTAGTGAAGTCTGATATTGATTAGGTGAGCTTGATAAGACACAACACAAGCTATTGAAGTTGATATTCACTAGGTTAGTTTCAACCATACTAGAAAATGATAATACACAAGGGCTAGTGAAGTCCGATGTTCACTAGGTGTATTCCCATACCAACCATAGAAATAATTATAGTCCCAATCATTCTAATAAAACACTATAAAATTATGAAATGGAGTGAAGCATATAATGTAATGTATGACCCCACCTTAAACAAATTCCTATCACTAATCAAGAGAAATTACATTTAAGGTGGAATAAAATAACAATTGTAAAAAGGCCATGATATTTTATTGAAAAACCCTATGCAAAATGATATATTCTTGAATAAGCTAACTCATTACGATGGGTTTCCCCGAAACCAAAGCCACATTAATGAAAATACAACATATATGGGATCCACAAATTTGGAGTCAACATAGACTAGAGATAATATATTGTAGTGTTAAAAATGATACTCCCTTCTTGGAGATAGTATGATTCACACTTAATTTGGACCTATTTTATTACCCCTTCATTCATGTCCCTTAAATTCTCATTAATAGGCCCTTAAGACCCTTTATTATGTATCCCAAGGCTTATTCCAACTGAAATCCTGACAAATTCAATAAATACATTTAATATTTCAACCCTCGACATTCTCTCACCCTGAAAAATCTATGGTGGGACCCATAAACCACCTTGGGTGTATAGGGCCCCCTAAGTCCCATATGCCACCTTGGGTGTATTAGTCCTATTTGGGGCCCTTTTAGGGTTTGAGTACGAAATCAAGGTTTTGTTTCAATTTAAATTTTGTAAATTTTTCCATTTGGGATCTAATAAACGGTTAATTAGATAGGATTCCTATAAAATGTAAGTCTCACATTCATTTTTTCAACTAGATAGAACAATAAAACAAAGAAAGTAAGGAAGAGACTACAAATATTTACATTCAAGAGAAAGGAGCAAGCAAAGTTGAAGTCTTGGAGCAACATTATAGTGTTTCTAGAAGTCTTCAAGCTCACTTTCATTTCAAGATCAAGCAATGCCAAAGATTGATGATGATTTCATGCTTTCAAGTTTCTAGGGTTTGTGCATAAGTGTTTGTATTTATCATTTGAAGCTTCATTTAATGGTGAACCCCCATCCAATTAGAATACTAACACCCTATCAATTTCTCAATCAAGCTATTTGATTAAGGGATCTAGGTTTCCTAATGAGCTAAAGTGTGAAATAGGTCTAAGTCCATCTCCCAAAAGGTTGAATGCCTATTCTCGATTGTGTTCATTTTGGGGAACCCAAGCTTTCAACCCTTGAATTTCTGATTTGGATAACATTGTAGTCCTAGATCTAGATTGCATTATTTGCATTAGATTTAAATTAGTTGAATTACATTGAGGAATTATAAATCTTGCATTAATGAAATGTGCATATAGCTTGCATTTGCATTTTGTATCATTCAATTTCACTATAAATCTGTAATTGTAAATAGTAAATTGAGCATATAACTTAGACACATTAAAATCAGCTCATAATTTTTTCATTTAGGCTTAAAAACCTTAATATGGGACTCATTCACCCACCTAGGTAAGTTAGTCCATGTATAGGTGTTTTTCCCAGATTTTAGGGTGCTTGTCTATTTTTCACTCTTTTTACCTTTCAAAACTTGTAAGTGGGACTCATACACCCAATTAGGTTTATTAGTACCTAATTAGGTCTAAATATATATTTTACAACATTAAAATCTTTTCATTTGTGTTTCTAGTTGCTATCTTTAGATTACTATTTCAATTTGAAAAATTACTATCATTTGCAATCTCTTCATAATTAGTTTCATTTCAAGTACAAGTTTTAATTATGGATTGAATTATATTACTGCACTTTTGTTTCCTTTCTAGCATTATTTCATAAATAAAATTAGATTACATTTGATATTCATTAAAAAAAATTAAATAAAATATAAACCAAAACAACCATAAACTGATGAACCCCTTGGAGAAAGCATAGTTATTTGAGTATGTCAAATCTCTTTTTCCAAGTTAGCCTAAGCTTCAAGACCTTTAGTAGAGATTAATTTGACATGTTAGATGAATCCCTTGAGGATTTCATCTCACAAGGTTTATCCACTAAGGCTTCTTATAACAAACCTTAATAAATAGAATTTATTGTTGTCCAACCTCAACTCATCCTTTACCCACCCTCAAACCAATCTCAAACTAAAAACAAAACCATTCTCATCCTCAAACCACCTAAGAATAATGTTTCATAGAAATCGATTTATAATATCATTTCTCATACATATAACACTAGAAAAAATTCACAACCAAGACAAACAACTTCAACATCCCTCCCTTTGCCTCAACCCATCTTGCCTAGTGCTCCTTGTTTTCCTTCGCATAGTGGGAAGGAGTATGATCTTGTTGAACAACTTAAGAATACTCCTGCAAAGATGTCCCTATGGGATCTAGTTTAAACTTCACCTAGTTATCATACTATGGTTCAAACAACATTGGAACAAGTTATGGTTTCCTCTAGTGAAAATTGAAGTAATGTAGCAACTCTAATTCATGGAATGAATGTAGTTAATGTTGACATTACCTTTCATCAAAATGAGTTACCTCCCTTAGAAGTGAGAAAGAAAAATGAAGCCTTCATGATAGTAGCTATTTTAAATAGGACAGGGATAAATCAAACCATTTTCAACAATGGCTCGACTCTTAATGTGTGTAGTGTAACCCTTTTGGATAAACTTGACATGGATACATCAAGAATTGAACCTAATTCCTTATCAATTGAAGTATTTGACAATGTAGGAAAGCAATGAATTGGTGTAATCAATTTTCCTATTATAGCTAGAAATACCATATTACAAACTCCTATCCATGTTATGCCTCATCATCTTTCATACAATATTCTTTTAGGAAGATCATGGATTCATTAGATGCATGTCGTATGTTCAACTCTTCCTCGTATCATGAAGCATGTCTATAATAAAAAAGTGTACGAAAAAAAAAAGATCTCGATCTCAAAATTTTCTTGCAAATTGAAAAAGGAATGACAAGTCCTCTAAAGATATTAATACCACCTTCAAAGATATAACCTATGAATGAAGAGAAACAAGAGATGGAAAAAGTGTCAAAGTTATTGGAAAATGATTGGGGTTCACTAAACTTCACACCTTCATTCATGGGAGAGTATAAATTTCAATAAAAATGGAGAAAGAAAAAGAGAATACAATAATGTCAATGTAACACATGGAAGAACAATCAAAGGGTGAAGATTCAACTTGCAATAAAAAATACAACACTTACACAACCAACTGTGAAGAAATCAATTGTAACTCACCACCAACATCCAAGGAAATGTATGAGATTTATCGGAAAATATATCAACTCTTTAAAAAATTAGGTTAAAATGGAAAAGGATGTGGTATCAATGAACAAGGAATTCATGTCCTTATAGAACCTTGTTTGCATGAAAGCACAATAGGTCTTGGATATTGTCCTTCAAATATTATAAAAGCATAAAAAAATCCTTCACTTAATGTCAACATTGTCACACAAGATACTCCTTAAACAACTCTTACATGTTGGACTATCCTAAATTGATAGACATAAGAAGTAATGATATGAATTTAGACTAGATTCAAAATGATGAAGCTATAGCACAATTTCTAGGATTTTATGATCATTTATGAAGGCATTGTCACAAGAAATGAAATTGTCATGCTTTAAGTGCACAAAAATCCTTTGCAAATAATGAGGAAATAAGTGAAAATGATGGAAAAGAAGATGAACAAATAACATAAAATCAAAATCAAAGTGCATTACTTATAGGAGATAAAATCAATGTGCCAATGGATGTAACTAATGAAGAAAAAGTGATTCTAAAAGGAAAATTCCTTGATGATGATGAACAAGAAAGTCACGCAGCATTGTTACAAGAATTTTATGAAATATTTTCTTGGACTTATTTAGACATGCCTGGTATTGATCATAAGATAGTGATGCACAACATATTCCTAGAAAGTGATGCCAAACCAATGAGGCAAAAGATACTTAAGATGAATCATAAAATATATTTGTTGGTCAAATACAAAATTGAGAAGCACTTAGATGTTGGTTTTATTCAACCTATAGATCATTCATCATGGATTTCAAATATTGTAATGGTGGCTAAACCCAAAAATTGTATTAGGATGTGTCTATATTTTTGTGACTTGAATAAAGCATATTTAAAAGATGACTTTCCCCTTCCTAATATTGACATGATAGTTGATTCAACTATAGGCCACACTTTATTATCATTCATGGATGGTTTTTTATGATATAATCATATTTTTATCAACCTTCAAGATCAATACAAGATAGCTTTCATGAAACCTTGGGGAACATTTTGCTGGGTTATAATGCCTTTCTAACTAACGAATGCTAGTGCAACATATAAAAGAGATATGAAATTGATATTTCATGATTACATACATAAAATCTTGGAAGATTATGTTGATTAAGTCTTATAAAATCATTGACTCATGAAAAATATGTTAATATTCCTCAACAAATATTTGAACATATTCGCAAGTACAATATGAGATTGAATCAAAAAAAGTGTGTTTTTGGAGTTGAAAGTGGAAACATTTTAGGTTTCATCATGTCACATAGAGGGATAGAGGTAGAAATGAAGAAAATTGATGTCATAATAAACATTCCACCTCCTACAAATATTTAAAAATTGTGTAGCTTGCAGGGAAATATTCAAGCTATCTATCGGTTTATTGCATCCATGGCAGATCGAACCTTACCTTTTACTCAACTTATCAAGAAGGAAATGAAATTTAATTGGAATGAAAATTATAAGAAATCTTTTGAAGAATTAAAAGAGTACTTATTCAACCATCCTATATTACAACCAATCAACCAAGGAAAACCTTTTGTTCTTTATATATCAATGTCTACTCACACTCTTGCAACATTCTTGGCTCAAAAAGATTAACTTAATAATGAGAATCCTATTTATTACATTATCAGGATGTTGATCGATTATAAAACTTGATACACCACTCTAGAGAAATAATGCTTATCTATTGTGTTCACCACTAGTAAATTGAGACACTATTTGCTTAATGTCAAAGTACACGTGGTGACTATGTTTGACCCTTTAAAACAATTCTTCAATAAAAGAAACTTAATAGGACACTTAGCAAAATGGGTAACGTTGTTAACTAAGTTTGACCTTAAATTTATCTTACAAAAAAGAAATTAAGGGACAAGCCTTGGATGACCATTTAGCTAAAGCTCCTTCACCATCAACATCACATAATATGGACTTTTTCTCTGATGATAATGTGTTGATGATTGAATCTAACACATGGGAGTTATATTTTAATGGCTCAAAGTGTAGAATTTTCTCTAACACGATGGTTATACTAGTCCCACCTATAGGAAATTCTATTCCCTTATCTTACCAGCTAAACTTCCTATTCACAAAAAATAAAGGAGAGAATGAAGCTTTAATTGCTAGAATGGGTGTTGTTCTAACTCTGGGAGCTTGAAGTATTAAGATATTTGGTGATTCACAATTATTCATTAAGCAAATAAATGGATCATATCAAGTAAAGCATGACATGTTATCAAAATATAAATATCTCACAATGAATCTCTTAAACAACTTTGATTCATATACCATTGATAATATTGTTATCCTCGAATCTAGCTATGCCAAATTCATAGGATAACCCCCTACGAAGCTTGTTTGTTTCTTATTTTTGTGCACTTCAAGCACACAAAATAAGGAAATTTTCAATTCACCTCTATGCATGGTCCAAAACCTCAAATAGTCTATTTGAGTGTTTCCCCCTATTAGTCTTTCAAAGAGCTTCGAAATGAGTATCTTCGTTAACTCCCAATCCATCAGAGTTAGTCAATTTTTGACTCATGTTGGAGAAATGATTTTCAACGCTTGTACATGAGCCTTAACTTGCAAAAATCAACATGAAGTGTTGTAGTGCTGAAAATTAGCACTCCCACAGTTCGTCGACTTAGTCTTTTCTGCATAGGTGAATATTTTCATAGCTACTTTATTTTCTCCTATTGTTAATTCTTTAGTGCACAAGTGGTAAAAATCACTACTTATAAACTTTTTTTTATCAAGTCATTTACATGCACAAGTAGTAAAAATCACCGCTTGTGCGTCTTTCTCACCTTTGTGTCCTCCGCAATTAACACAACTCAAAGTTGTATTAAAATGATAATTTCTAATTACTTAATAAGCATTTTTTAGACTAATATTCCCTCATTCCTTTCTCCAAACTTCTTCCTCCTCATACAGATTATCCTTCAACCTCCTATGACTTGCATTTCCAGATTTCTCCAAACATTTGAGTTAGGGTTTCTACCTTTCTTCTAGGTGTGTTGTTTTTCCTTCCTCCTCATCACATTTTTTGCTTTCAAAGCTTTGTTTAATTTAATAAATCTATTGCCATACATTTTTTAGTGCTAGGGTTTCAATCTTTCCCTTTTTTTCAAATTCTCCTTCCTCTTTTTAGAAATTTTGGCTTTTGATGCCCTAGGCATTTCTCTCCACACACTATCCTCACCATTTTTGTATTTCTAAATAGCTTTCCATTACTTCTCCCTGTGTTTTCTCATCCTAGGTCAAAGCATTGAAAGTTTTAGTGTTAGCAAGTTGAAATAAGTGAAGCTTCAATTTTTTTTGAATGATCATTCTTCTAAATGTTCAAGCGGTATTTTTCACTACTCAAACATTGAATCTATCTTTCCTTACTTACAAGAGTGGTGAAATTGTTCACCACTAAACTTTAGATTTTCACCAACTCTAACATGTAGGAGTAGTAAAAATCACCACTCCTACATGAAGTGTCTTATCCCAAAATCACAAAGCGGTAAAAAATTCCGCTTGTGAAATTTACTCCAAAAGCAAAATGATATGCTAAAGCACTGATTTTCAGCACTCGAGCATGAAGTTACACTGCCTCCAAATGCGCTGGAGCTAATGTTTAGCACCCTAACACTTCTTTCACACCAAACCTAGAACATGTCTAGGAGTGCTAAAAATCAGTACCCTTACATGTAAAATCACTATCTCAAGAAGTAGGAGCATTGATTTTCAATGCTCCTACACAAAAAACTACTTTTTCCTCTAACACTCTAAAATCACTATGCTTGTGCTATGAACCTCATTCCTTCACCAATGCTCTATTTCCCATGCAAAATACCTCATTTGCAGTTTCTCAAAACTTCCTGCTCACTTCATGATTTACAACACTACATTTTTCTCCTAACATCTATTAATATATTATTCTTGCAATTCCTATCAAGTTATGATTAGGTGATCCTTGAAAGTGATATTCCTTGGTCTTGATATTTCTATATGACAGCCAAAAAGACTCTATCATCTTCTAAGAAGGAGGGAAAGATTAAATAAACATATCAAGATGTATTTCCACCTAATATGGTGATCTCAAAGGGGCATGAAATCAAAGAAACCAAAATTGGTCATCAAGACCTAGAAGATTTTGTAAAAATAACTCAAAAAAAGACCTTAGAGGCCAACATGAGAGCCATTGTTCACAGAAACTTGCACCTAATGTCTAGATTTCCAACTTATGTTCATAACATAAATTTTGTGCTCTAAGGTTCATCTCATTACCTCTGAGATGATATTAGTGTAATATTTTTCTCATGACAAGTCAGGATGAGATTAGACCATGAATTATTTGATATTGTTTTCCAGGTTCCACACATGGAACAATAGACAAAGATCTCAATTCAAGAAGCACATGAGGTCTTTGATAGTGATCCCAACAAAGCTAAAACATTGATTAATACTCAATGATTGAAAACTTCAAGCCCTACCATTTCAAGATTTCCTAAAGGGATTCCTAGGAGTGATTTCAAAGAGGATGTGAGGGATGTGATTTGGTGCAGGAGCACCTGGAAAAGTTGGAGCACCTGGCAAGGTTTAAGCTTTATTATAGTTTTTGGTTAAAGTTTAATTTTGTTGTGTTATGTAAGGTCTTGAAACACCATCTTCATTATGTTTGAGGACCTTTGCTTCTTATGTTAGAAGTTGAATAAGTTTTGCAATCCATTTTGTGGTTGTTTTCTAATCTTGAGACCAAGGTTGTTAAACACATTGTGTTTTCCAACACTCAACTTTTGGTCATTCTTGAGCTCGAAAAAGGAAACCTAATGATTTCAAAGCATTTAAAAGGGAGCTCTAGACCTGTTTGAAAGGTTGGAAGGTTTGGAAAATTTATAGTTTTTTATGAGAATAACAAAGAAACAATGATTTTGGTGTGGAAGTTCCTATTTTTCTATTCTTGTTGTGTGACACCTGCTATATGAATTGAAAGAGGAATTTTGTAGTTTGGTTTGGCATGTAGTGAATCATTTGGTAGTTTTTTTTTTGGCACATTAATTAGTTAATTCATCGCTTTCATCCATTCTTGTAAATTCTTTGTTTTCCCCTTATTGTTGTTTTGACTAGAAACTATATAAATATGGGGTTTTAGGCTGCATTCCCTTCGTACCAGGTAGTATGGACTTGATGGGAATATGGCCACAATCCTCTCCTGTACATATATTAGTTGTAGAATTTAGTATGAATTCTAGAATCATGATCAAAGTCTTTCCCTAGGCGAGTTTGTGGATACCTGGTTTGGGAAGATAGTGAAACACATAGTCCTAACGTGGTAGGGGTGATGAATTTTTGATAAAGAAATGCATGTAGTGGTTGTAGGAGCCTTCATAAAGGTTTTCAAGAAGGTAGAGTTCTTGAATAATCATTTGGAGGTTGGAAAGAGCAGACAGACCAAGAAAATGGCCAATAAAACCCTAGTTTTTGGAGAAACTTGAGTTCTGCCTATGTACAGATAGAGAGAGTTCCAAAACCTAAAAATATTAAAGAGCTTGGAAAAAGAACTAGGGTGTCAAAAGGGATTTTGGCACAATCTCATCAAAGTGAGGAGTTCTAACTAGTTTACTTGTGTAAGGAGGCCTAATAGGGGCTCAAGGCTAGTAGCCTTCCCAAACCCTAGAATAGGGTTATATGCTAGCGATAGAGAATTGAGGTTTGTAGGTCAACCAAGGACCTTTGACAGATGATTTTGAAGCCAAGTAAGCTAACACACACCCCTGCAACAAGGTTGGTGAGCATTGGAGGTTAGTTAGTCTTTAACTGTATTAAGGGCTAGGGATTGCTTGGTTAAGGCATTGTAAATGATAGCAGGGTTGGCTAGTAAGACCAGGGGTTCTATTATCAGGGATAGGACTTATAGGTTAGGGTGAAAAAGATCCCTTAGGAGTTCTCAAGGTGAGGACTCAGAGCATGGAATGGTGAGAGTTTCCATCCAACCCTGTCCCTATCAGATTGGTATCAGAGCAAGTGAAAAATTTGGGAAATAAATTTTGCATGTTAGACATTGAGTCAAGTGATTCTTCCATCATGGTGATCAATGCAAAACTGGAAAAGATGGTTGAAGAGTAAGAAGAAGACAATAAGTAGTTGAGGGAAAGAATAGCCCAACTTGAGACAGCGGTGAGGAGTGCACAGTTTGAGGGAAGAATTCCAAAAGAAGAAGATATAGCAAAGGAGGATAAGACCCCTATACCTGACCCTATTTTGAAGGAGGAGCCTTTCTTGAAGGCATTGAAAGCCTTGAGTGGAAAAGCACTTGAAGGTATACCACTTTTTAGTAAAAAGATGGAACTGACTTAGTCATGGACTGGATAGAAGGCATGGAGAATCACTTTGAGTGTGATGGAGTCACAGAAGCTTAGAAGGTGAAGGTTGCTAATTCAAGATTGAGAGGATCAACCTTGACATGGTGGAAGTTCATTTAGACTAAAAGGGAGAAAGAAGGCAAACAACCCATAGCAACTTGGAAAGGAATGGTTGCTAAAGTGAAAGAAGCCTACATGCCAGATGATTATGAGATTCAACTACACAAGAAGAGGCAAAGCCTAAGGCAGAAAGACCAAGATGTAAACACTTACACTGAGGAGTTTCAAAAGCTTTGTATGAGGTCTAATGTGAGAGAGGATGAGAGCCTCAAAGTGGCTAGGTATCTCAATATTTTGAAGTGGAATATCCAGGAGGAAATGGCCTTACTAAGTCCCAAGACAGTACACCAATGTTATCAGTTGGATATCAAGATTGAGGAAAGGAACAAGAGGAGGCAAGATCAGTCTTCTAGGGGTAGAGGAAAAGGCAGAGATCAAAGAGATCAAAGAGGACAGCATGATGGTTACCAAGGTAGAGGTAATGATCAAAGAAACCAAGGAGAATCTAAGCTCACTGAGCATGGAGGTGAAACATCTTCAAGAGGAGGATTTAACAGAGGAAGAGGACCTCAAGGAGGTTCAAATAGAGGAAGAGGAGCAGGTAGGAGTAATTCTTACTTTGCAAACATGAAGTGTTATCATTATAACCAAATAGGCCACCCTGGTTATAGGTGCCCAAAGAAAGCATCCTCTTCTAGCAATGAGAAAAGAGTGGCCTATACACAAGAGGACACCATGAATCCTAAGGCAACTAAGATCAGTCATATAGAATCTGAAATTGGAGAGAGTCTGATGTTTAACAGAGTGTTGATTAGACAACCAGTCAAGCAGGAACCTAAGCAAAGAAGAGCTCTTTTTAGAGTAAGGTGCAAAATACTTGGTAAAGTATGCAAGGTCATTGTAGATTCTAGTTCTACAGATAATATAATCTCAGAGGAGGCAGTAACTAAGCTGAAATTGTAGAAGGTACCTCATACCAACCCCTATAAGGTCACATGGCTAAATAAAGGGCAAAGTGTTTTGGTGAATGAGCAAGTAACCGTGGAATTTTCAATTGGAGGCTATAAAGACAAGCTGGTTTGTGATGTATTACCAATGGATGCATGCCATTTTCTACTGGGTAGACCATGGCAATATGATAGAAGTGCCATTTATGATGGGAAAGAGAACACCATCTCATTCAAGAAAGATGGAAGAACCTTCAAGCTGTAGTCATTGACAAAGGAAGATGAGGGACAGTCAAAGGTACCTAACATCATGTTGAGCAGCGGTAAAGAGTTCCTCAAGGACCTACACCAAGGGAATGAAGGATATGTGACCATGATGCAGACCAAAGAAGAAGAAAAGGCTGAAAGGAGATTCCTACCAGAAGTAGTCCAAAGGTTACTTGATATGTACAAGAGCATAGTGAGTGATGGAACACCTACAACTCTACCACCAAAGAGAGAAATAAGTCATAAAATTGACTTCATACCTGGAGCCTCATTGCCTAACAAAGCAGCATACAAGCTCACTCCAGAGCAAAACCTAGAGGTGGCTAGGCAAGTTGAAGAATTGTTGAATCAAGATCTAATTCAAAAGAGCATCAGCCCATGTGCAGTCCTGGTGGTTTTGGCAACTAAGAAAGGAGGTAAGTGGAGACTTTTTACTGATTCTAGAGCAATCAATAGGATTACAATCAGATATAGATTCCCTATCCCTAGAATAGAAGATTTAATGGATTGCCTTAGAGGAGCACAATATTTCACTAAGTTGGACCTCAAGAGTGGCTACCATCAGATTAGAATTAAGGAAGGTGATGAGTGGAAGACAACTTTTAAGACAAATGATGGGCTATATAAGTTGGAAGTGATGCCATTTGGCCTCTCAAATTCCCCTAGCACGTTCATGAGACTAATGAATGAAGTGCTTAAGGATTTCACAGGGATTTTTGTGATAGTCTATCTTGATGACATACTGATTTTCAGTAAGACAGTAGAAGAAGATTTGAAGCATGTGGAGATGGTTCTTAAAAGGTTGCAAGAAGAGCAATTGGAAGTTAACCTTGAGAAGTGTGAGTTCTTCAAAGAAGAACTTGTGTATCTAGGCTTTGTAGTATCCCAAGGAACATTGAAGATGGATCCAAGCAAGGTGGAAGCCATCCTAAACTAGCCCACACCAACCATAGCAATAGAGGTAAGGAGTTTTCATGGTTTAGCTCAGTTTTATAGAAAATTTATAAGGAATTTCGGCGGCATATGTGCACTAGTCCTAGATACTATCAAAGGTGGTCTAAAAACAAAGTTTAAATGAACTCAAGAGGCTGATAAAGGGTTTGAAAAACTAAAACAAGAAGTGGCAACTCAACCCATTCCGTTATTGCCTAGTTTTGATAAGTTGTTCACAGTTGAGTGCGATGCAAGTGGAGTAGCAGTAGGAGGAGTACTTAGTCAAGAAGGTAGGCCTATAGCCTTCTTTAGTGAAAAGCTCAATGAAGCCAAGCAAAAGTACTCTACCTATGATCTTGAGTTATATGCTTTAGTGCAGTCTCTTAGGAAGTGGAGGCATTATTTGTTTCCCAAAGAGTTTGTGGTCTTCACATATAACCAGGCACTTAGTTATATCAACACCCAAGAAAAACTAAGTAATAGGCATTTGAAATGGATGGAATACATCCAAGCTTTCACTTTTACCATCAAGCACAAGAAAGGGAAAATGAACAAGGTGGTAGATGCATTAAGTAGAAGGTTGTTGACAGTCCAAGAGATACAGCTGAAAAGCATTGGATTAGAGATTTTCAAAGACCTCTATGGTGAGGATGAAGACTTCTCAGAAGCCTACAAGGTATGCTCTAATTTTGAGAATCATTTTCATAGTCAATATGTTGAGTATAGACTACAAAATGGACTGTTATTTAAGGGTAATCTATTGTGTGTTCGAAGAGGGTCAATGAGGGAAAATTTGATTCAAGAAAAACATAATGGCATTCTTAGTGGGCATTTTGGTATTAATAAAACTTTAGAGCTAGTTCAAAGGTTCTATTACTAGCCTAAGTTAGCAAGAGATGTCAGAAAATTTGTGGAACAGTGTCTTGTATGCATGAAAGCTAAGGGAGGAGCTAGCAATGCAGGTTTGTATCAACCCCTGCCTATTCCTAACAGACCATGGGAGTGTGTGAGCATGGATTTTGTGGTAGGTCTTCATAAGACCAAGACTAGGTTTGACAGTGTTTATGTAGTTGTGGACAGATTTAGCAAGATGAGTCACTTTATCCCTTGCAAGACTACACATGATGCAAGTTACATAGCCCATCTCTTCTTCAGGGAAGTTGTAAGAATCCATGGATTTCCATTGAGCATTGTATCAGACAGGGATGTGAAATTCATGAGTCATTTTTGGAAGACTTTATGGAGTAGATTGGGTACCAATCTATCATTTGGATTAGCATACCATCCCCAGACCGATGGACAAACAGAGGTGGTTAATAAAGTGTTAGGAAATATTTTAAGATGTTTAACCAAGGAGTATGGAAAAACATGGGATATGGTGATTTCCAAAGCTGAATATGCCTATAATGACAGTGTCAATAGAACAAGGAAAAGTCCTTTTGAGGTTGTGTATGGGATGCACCCAAGAGGAATTTGTTAACTCAAAGACCTTGGATCTATGGAGAATAGGAGTGGACATGCAAAATACTTCACTCAGACAATGAAAGAGATCCATGAGCAGGTCAAGCAAACAGTTACAATAGCATCCCAAAAGTTCAAGGAAAAAATTGATTTGTCAAAGAGAGATGTGTAATTTGTAGTTGGGGACTATGTTATGGTCCACCTCGACAAATACAGATTGTAGAAGGGAATGGAAACCAAGTTACAGATGAAAAGAGTGGGTCCATGCAAGGTGTTAGCCAAATATGGCAAGAATGCATATAAGGTGGAATTACCATCAGATTTGGGCATCTCTTCAGTTTTCAATGTTGCTGATTTGATCAAGTACAAGGGATCAGTCAATGATGAGGATCAGAACAGTAAGAAAATATTCAAGGACAACAGTAATGTGACTCTTCCTCACCAAGATAAGCTTCAGGTAGAGAAGATCCTACAGTCAAGAGTGCAGAAAGCTACAAGACATAAGGTGTACATGGAGCACCTTATCAAATGGAAGAACAAACCAGAATCAGAAGCCACTTGGATACATGAAGATCAGTTCAAGAAGTTTGGTGTTGACCTATCATTGCTCTCTCCTTCCTCTCCTTAGTTTTTTGGGCTGAGAGGGGGAGAATGGTACAGGAGCACCTGGAAAAGTTGGAGCACTCTGCAAGGTTTAAGCTTTATTGTAGTTTTTGGTTAAAGTTTAATTTTGTTGTGTTATGTAAGGTCTTGAAACACCATCTTAATTGTGTTTGAGGAACTTTTCTTCTTAGGTTAGAAGTTGAATAAGTTTTGCAATCCATTTTGTGGTTGTTTTCTAAGCTTGAGACCAAGGTTATTAAACACATTGTGTTTTCCAACACTCAACTTTTGGTCATTCTTGAGCTCGAAAAAGGAAACCTAACTATTTACAAGCATTTAAAAGGGAGCTATCGACCTGTTTGAAAGGTTGGAAGGTTTGGAACATTTGCAGTTTTTTATGAGAATAACAAAGAAACAGTGATTTTTGTGTGGAAGTTCCTGTTTTTCTATTCTTGTTGTGTGACAGCTGCTATATGAATTGAAAGAGGCATTTTGTAGTTTGGTTTGGAATATAGTGAATCCTTTGGTAGTTTTTTTTTTGGTGCATTAATTAGTTAATTCATCGCTTTCATCCATTCTTGTAAATTCTCTATTTTCCCCTTATTGATGTTTTGTCTGGAACCTATATAAATATGGGGTTTTACGCTGTATTCCCTCCATACCAGGAAGTATGGAATTGATGGGAATGTGTCCAATATCCCTTCTTATACATATCTTAGTTGTAGAAGTCAGTAGGAGTTCTGGAATCATGATCAAAGTCTTTCCCTAGGCGAGTTTGTGGATACCCAGTTTGGGAAGACAGTGAAACACACAGTCCTAACGTGGCAGGGGTGATGAATTTTTTATAAGGAAATAAATGTAGTGGTTGTAGGAGACTTCATAAAGGTTTTCAAGAAGGTAGAGTTCTTGACTGATCATGTGGAGGTTGGAAAGAGTAGACAGACCAAGAAAATGGTGAATAAAACCTAATTTTTGGAGAAATCTTGAGTTCTACTTGTGTACAGACAAAGAGAGTTCCAAAACCTAAAAACCTTAAAGAGCTTGGAAAAATAAATAGTGTGTCAGAAGGGAGTTTGGCACAATCTCATAAAGGTGAGGATTTCTAACCAGTTTACTTGTGTAAGAAGGCCTAATAGGGGCTCAAGGCTAGTAGCTTTCCGAAATCCTAGAATAGGGTTATATGCTAGCGATGGAGAATTGAGGTTTGTAGGTCAACCAAGGACCTTTGACAGATTATTTTGAAGCCAAGTAAGCTAACACACACCACAGCAACAAGGTTGGCAGGCATTGGAGGTTAGTTAGTCTTTAAGTGTATTAAGGGCTAGTTGGTGAATGTGAGGAAAAGCACCAAGAATTGCTTGGTTAAGGCATTGTAAATGATAGCAGGGTTGGCCAATAAGACCAGGGGTTCTATTATCAGGGATAGGACTTATAGGTCAGGGTGAAAAAGATCCCTTTGGAGTTCTCAAGGTGAAGACTTAGAGCATGGAAGGGTGAGAGTTTCCATCCAACCCTGTCCCTATCATGATTACTCTCCTAAGGAGGGTTAAAGGATTTCCTACTTCATGCAATTTTCAAGATTGGATGTATGAATACAATCTCATAATCAAAAGAAATAAAACACATATTGATTGGGGGAATCAGATCAGTGATGAAATCCATGAACTATTGATTAATGTTCCAACCACTCTAAAATTTTACATGACTTTTTATTTGGTATTTGTTGCTACAGTAATGAGGCAATTTCTAGGGTTGTCTATAAATGGAAACAAACATTTTGTACCTGTGTATGAGTTCTATTATTAGTTGAAATTGATAGAAAGTATTCATCATTTCAAAAGAGTCATATATGTCTTCTTTGCACCCTTTTTGTTGACTTTGGATTTGTCTTGAAAGTAAAAGAGTATCAGATGAAGCTTACAAAGTAGTTAGTGAGAAGTGTTGTATCGTTTTGCAATTTCCAACTTTCACCTACATGAGAGTTGGTTGCTATACTGGGTGTCCATAGATGTTTCCCAGATATACCTTAGATAATTGGATACTAATGGAGTTATGTAGATAGTTGGTTTCAATTCACAATGAATGCCATAAAATATGCAAGCTAGGTTTCAGGTTTCCACTAACAATTGAGAAGTATATTGTTCATGGTGTACAAAAGCAAAGTAAGTCTATGTAGAAATGGAAATCATGACTATCAGAACATATAAATATATATTTGGCATTCACTATCGAAATGTGAAATCATTGACATGTCTACCATTTTGAAGACATATGGATGGAATGTAGAGTAGAAGAAGACATCCACATAATGAATTTTTGAGGGTTAACACTAGACTCGATACGAGATCTCGGTGTAGTTGATCTACTAGAGGATTTCATAGATCCTAACAACATCCTAAATTTTGCTTATGAAGAAGATGAGATTGGTAGGAGGTCATTACCTCCAATACAATGATTTGAAAATGAAAGTGTCTCTATTAGGGAAAGACTTGCTCCAATCTTGCACAATGCAACAGAATGGTTGCATAAACATGGTTTCCAAATGAAAAATTTTAGGACCAAATCAGAAGGAAAGTCACCAGTAGCAGAAACTAGACAACAACATGAAGTCCACTCAAAAAATAAACAAGTGGATACTTCATCTTCTTCCCAAAGAGGTCCTAGAATCATGTTCACCATTGGTAAGAGTGTTACACAAATGGTTGATGAATAGAAGTCAATAAAATTTGAACAAACACATGTAGAGGGAAAGGATCTTGCTTCTGAGGAATAATCTTCTAAAGAAGAAGAGAACGAGGATGAAGAATCTGATGAGGATGAATTTGAAGAAGATGAAGTTGAAAAAGAAGGTAATGAGGAGGAACTCATGCATGATGATGAAAAATCTCTATCTCCACATGAGAATGTTGTTGAAGATCTTCCCCAGTTATCAAAGCCTGCCACTTCAAATATTCTTCATACTCCTACAAATCCAACTACTCCTCCACCTCCTCTTCCCACCTTACCTCCTCCTACAACAATTATAGGTGCAATGAATTTTTCTATTCTCCCTATAGTATGAACCATCCTTGCCACTCCTCCTACCATTTTAGACTCACAAATTGTTGATGTCTTGTTAAGATCTCCCTCATCCATCCCAAGTTTGTCATCTCCATCCTTTGATATCTCTTTTGAAACTGAATTCAACAGATTCATGAATAATTCTTTGCAGAGTCAACTTGGTTTGTAGTCCAATAGAGCAATCATGACAAATACTACCCTGATTATTACAATACCAATCATTTCTATAGAAGTATCTACAATGTAGGAATTGACTATAAGTCAACAAGCATATACTTCTTCCCTTACTCTTTTGCTGATTTCTCAAGTGTCAAATCAAAATAAACAAATGATCTACCTAGATGACCTTGATCTTGAAGAGATAGCTCCTCCAAAATCCAAAGGGAAGAAAAATGAAAGAGTTCATTCAAGGCTTCATGTTGACAAATATGTTCACAAGTTTCTCTAGATTGGTCTACCTCCAACAAATGAAGGTGATATAAACATGGAGGATTGCACTATTACAAGAGTCCAACTTTGAAAAGTGACAAATGTAATTGCAAAGGCAGATGCGCAAGTGGTTCTGGATACATTATCAAGAAGGACTGATATGGTGGAGTAGGAAAAAAATATGTATAAGGAAAAATCTAAGTGTTATGCAATAGTTTGAGGAACATTTTAAGCTCTTCCAGGGATGTACAACCTATTGCCATGGTAAACATTGAGGAACCAACAATACAAAAGGTGGAGAAATTTTCCTCCAAGGGTAAGGTGTTATATGATTTCATTGATGAAATGATAGAACATGGTTCACATGTCATAGCTATAGTTGACAAGAGAACTACTAAGATAGCCAAGATGAAATTAGAGCTTGAAAAAGAAGAAAATATACTTTTCAAAGAGCTAAAAGAAATGGAAATATGTCTCTTATTTTTGTCATGAATGAAAGAGACAAAGCTAAGTAAGTTGGTGGAATTTACGGTAATTCCCAACAAAGAGAAGTATGTGGAAGTAAGAGAATCTCTCAAACACCACATAAAAGAGATCAAATATCCTAGTGAAGACATATGCCATGTATAAGAAGATGTCAAAGGACATCATGTTATCCTAGTAAATGGAATGGAGGAGTTACTGGGTAAGCTACTTCATGACGATCATAATTTCCTCCCGATCTGTGAGATAACTTAGATATTCAAGGAAGTTGTCATGAAGCAAGTGGAAGGTGAATTTTTTTAAGACTTCCACACTATATGTGATATATGGATTTCTCTTGTTTGTCTCAAAATGCATCTAGAAAGAAGCAAGAAAATATGCTGGTCTACAAGAAGATAAATCACAAGATTTCACATCATTGCGGATTATACTTTTAGTCCAGATGAGGCATTCATACTCGAGACAAAGAAGAGATATGAAGAATTCCACCCCCAATGCAAGGAACCATGAAGACTTCTTTTCCTCTCTATTGTTAGATAGTTTTATGCTTTCATTTATTCCTTTAGTAAATAGTTATCAACATCTTACATGTCTGTTTCCAAGATGTAATTACATGTAAAAAAAATTATGTTTTTCCTAAAAAGATGGACATCATTTTTGAATAATTCAACTTGCTAGGTGATATTTTCCTAAATTTTCTAACCTAACTTTCCTAGATTCTCTCATCTACTTTTCCTAGATTTTCTCTTCCCTCTCTTTTATGAATATGAGAGGATTCTTTTGTAATCTTTATCTTTTATCTTTTGCACTGAAGTGCTGCAAATTTTGGGAAGCAAATACATGACACTTTGTGTTCATCTTTGTGAATATATTTTGATCAATAAAGAAGTGAGTTGCATACCAAAATTTGTGTTGGAATCACTTACTTTTGGATTTGATTGAGATTGGCAGTGATTAGTGATTGAGATCTAAAGGGATTTGAGTAAATCTATGTAAACTTTGTATTATACTCTTTTATTCGAATTTATGATATTGATTGAATGTTGCTAGTGAATTTTATAAAAGACTTCGTGCTTGTATTTATTCACATTGTTCGTGGATTTATCATGGAATATCTAGAAGACTTTGTGCTTCTAATAAAATAATGGTTACATATCTCAAAGGATTCATTGGTAAAAGTTATGAAACAACTTTGTGCCCTCATGTGTTTTCTCGTTTTATCATTTATCATTATTATGTTGGTATTCTTGGTCTTTTCTTTGACAAGATAAGAATATTGGAATTATTAATTTGTTTCTAGTTTGAAGTTGGATTGAATCAAGAACTCAAAACCATAAAGCATTCTAAAACATATTCTCTAAAAAAGGAGAGAATTATGAATGTGACACACCCCCAACTCTTAATTGTAGTGTACATCATTGTGAATAACTAATTAGTTTTAGTTAGTTTCAACAAGCAGTAAGAAGGGAACCTCCTGTTTCTGAGAGGAGAGATTGTATCTCACACAAATGTGGATGAAATCAATTTTTATGATCTATTATAGGGATTCCATAATTTTAACCCAATAATTTTTTTACAGCTCTATTGGGGATTAACACATGCAATTAAAGCCTCATGCTATTGATTGAAGTGAATAAGTTTTCTAGTATCTTATTGTGATCTTTCATCTTCTTATTTTTAATATCACTTTGGTTTCCATTTACATTGTAGCAGTTAGAAGCTATACATGAGGTTTGAGGGCTCAAGGAGTAGTTGATCCACTTTTTGAAGACTTGTTGCAACATATTACTCCACCTACTCTTGCATGAGTAAGGTCACCTCGCATCGCAAGTTATCCTCCATGTAGGCTAAGATCTTCTCTTTCAAGTGAATCCTCTACTTTCCATAGAGTTCTAGTGCAAGTACCTATTGTGTAACCTATCATGGCCACACCACCTGTAGGGCCTTGGGGAAATGCTTTCGGTCCCCTCAATTTGGTCGCACCTCTACATGAACTTCCACATGTCTCAAGAAAGCATATTTTGAAGTTTCTAGGTGATGAAAAAAAACATCCCAAAGAACACATTGTTTCCTTTTACATTGTTTGTGGTGTTTTTGGCATATAACATGAAGATTTTTCTATGAGGATGTTCATCAAATCTCTACAAGGAGTTGCTATTGAATGGTTTTATACTCTGCTAGCTACTTCTGTCACTAATTGGAAAAATCTTCACACCAAGTTCAAAGAAAGTTTCAAAGATAATGAAGATGCACATGCCTTATTGGAATAGCTTACAACTAGGTGGAAAGAGGCCCATGAACCCATGTGTGAGTTCGTGGCGAAGTTTAATAAGCTAGTGACAAGAATCCCAAATGAGGTGAGACCAACAAATCATAATTTGAAGTGCTTCTTCATCAATACACAACTTCCCGAAGTAAGTTTTTTCTTGCATAGTGAAGCTCTTGCCAATGTTGAAGTGGCTCAACAATTAGCTACCAGTCTTGAAGATGACATGATCCTTGCTAGAGAAATAGGGATGAATACCAAGAACAACAAAAATATGCAAGCATCAGGATCTTCAACTTCTAATGCTAATTCTAATTTTGTTAATCCCATGGTTCAAAGGTTAGAAAATTAAATCTTGGATTTGAAAAAGAAAATTTCCAACAAAAACACTTACAAGGATGTTCCAAGAAAGACTTTTCCTAACTATGCTAGAAATAGCAATCAAAATCGTCTTCCAGCACCACAAGGAAGACATGCACTTGAAGCTCCACCTAATAATACTGTCACAAGATACTATGAGGCTAAACAAGATGAATATGCATAGCCAGATTCTCCCATGGAAGAAAGTGTTGATCTTGTTTAAGATGAAGAAATGGAATTTGTACTAGAAAAAAAAAAAGATAGAAATTATTGCAATCATGTTTGGGATTGCATTGAAGCATTTGATGATTTTGATATATCTATTGTTCCAAGGGAATACAATGATAGGGGTGATTCTTTAGTAGTTTCAGCCACTCTCTTGATACCACATAAAGATTTTCATGGTTCTACCCATACCATTGAGTTCGTCTTCCACCCGAGTGTTCCTAATAATTCAAATAATTGGTAGATTTTCAATGACGATAATCAAATTGCTGCATTTTTGGAGAAGGAAATTTGTTTTGATGAGTTGTACTTTTAAGGAAGTGATTCTCCACATCAAGAATCTATTTCTTATATGGATCAAGTTATGGGAAAAGAGTTCTTACAAATCAAAGGGAATGAAATTCCCAAGCGGTTGGTATCTCTTGAGAAACTTTTCAATAAGCATGATCGCTATGTCAAGAAACAACTCTCAGATTTGGATTTATCTATTGAGTTTCAATAGATCAACTTAGAAACTAAAGCAAATCATAACATAGTAAACATTGGTAAGTTTTGCACAATCGAAGAGAGAAAGCAATTTTCTAAGTTGTTAATAGAATAAATGGATTTCTTGGCATATTCATATGAGATTTAAAATCCTTCTGACCAAAGGATGTGCAACATGAAATTCCCCTTAAGATTGGAGCATTGTGTTATAAAAAAACAAAAATTCAATATAACCCAAATATTTCTAGAATGATCCTTACGAAAGTTCAAAAAATGTTGAATTCCTAACTAATATTCCCTATCCATCATTCAACGTAGATAGAAAATATTTTTCACATTCGTAAGAAAAATGGTGAAATTGTTATCTGTTTGGATTCCCAAAATCTGAACCAATTATTGCTCAAGAATAATTATCCTCTTCCAGTAATGGATAAAGTCCATCAGAATGTGACCAAATCTAAAATGCTCTCCATGCTAGATGGTTTTTTTGATTACAACCAGATTGAAGTCAATTCATGTGATGAACACAAGAATACCTTTACAAAGTTGTGGGGTACCTTTGCACATTGTAGAATGCCTTTAGGCCTGATCAATGTTGGTGCCACATTTCAATGAGCTATGCACTTGGCTTTTCGTGATATGCTAGGTAAGTTCATTATGGTGTATCTTGATGATCTTATGGATTTTCTATAAAAAATCTCATGAACATTTTTACCATCTAAGGAAAATCTTGGAGAGATGCCAACAACATGGTATTTCCTTGAAACCAAAAAAGTCAATTTTTGGGGTCATATAAGGTAAGCTTCTTGGTCATGTGGTGTCCACAGAAGGTATCAAGATTGAATCAGAAAGAGTTAAAAGTATCAAATCAATCACTATGCCATGAAGCAAGAAGATTGTTCATTCTTTCTTTGGCAAAGTAAATTTTCTATGAAGATTCCTTCCATATTTTGTAGAAAAGACTCATCATATTGTTAATATGATGAAAGGTACTACCACTTTTCAACGAAAAATAGAAGGAAAAGTTGCGTTTGATGATATCAAAGAGGCTATCGCTCATGCACTAGTGGTATTATGCCTAGAATATACAAAGGAATTCATCATGTATAGTTATTATTTTGAGCATACACTCTCTACAATTATGGTGCAAGAAAACAGTGAGGGTTTTAAATCCCTAATTGCATTAATGAGTTGTCCTTTAAAAAATTATGAATTGAAATATTCTCAAATGGAAAAAAATGCCTTTTCCATGGTTAAAGTTGTTAAACATTTTTGGTTCTACATTCTTAATAGCCATGTCAAAGTCCTAGTTCCATATTCAACTGTTCAATCCATCTTAACATAGCAAGAGTTTGAGATGAAAAGAGGAAATTGGATAGCAAAGATTCTAGAATATGAAATGGATATCAATCCTAACAAGTTGATACATGGGTGAGGTTTGTGTTAGCTTATTGATGAAAATAATCCTAAAGAAGAAATTTTAGAGACTAGGGAGTTAGAGCCAAATGAACTCCCAATGGTGTTATTTGTCATTACTATTGATGAGTAGTATTCCAACATTGCCCATTTGATCAGTTATGGGGAATTTCCTAATCATTTGAATCAAAAGGAAAAAATTTACATCAAAGTAAAGTCAACAAACTTTGTCTTGTGGGACAATGTTTTGTACAAACATGCATTGGATGGAACTTTCTTATGATGTGTTGATGAAGAACAATAAGAAAGATTGTTGAAGTCATATCATGACTTAGCATGTGGAGGACACTTTTATCACTAGTTACTTCTCACAAGATCCTCAGAGAAAAGTACTACTTGACTACACTCTTTCAATATGTGTACTCTTGTGTACATAAATGTGAACTATGTCAATAGTTCATAGGTAAGCCAAAGTTGGCAACTTCGCCTTTGAAACCAGTTGTTATTTAAGAACCCTTTCAATAATGGGGAATTGATTTCATCACTATAGTAAATACAAATTCAATTGTGGCACACACCTATGTCCTAACTATAACAAAATACTTCACCAAGTCAGTGGGAGCAATTTTGGATAAGAATGCTATTTCTGAAGTTGTGTGTAGTTTCTTGAAAGAAAATATCATTTCCAGGTTTGGTATGCCGAACAAAATTGTTGCTGACAATGTCATTGCCTTCTTGTCTAGCAATATAACTAAGTTTTTTTTTTAACATGGAATAACATTGTCTCATTCATCTGACTATTACCCACAAGGTAATGGTTAGACCAAATCAAGCAATAAAAACTTGGGGACTATAATCCACAAGCTTGTGGAGGATAGTCAACATTTGTGGCACAAAGCATTGTATGATTCTTTGTGGGTAGACAAAATAACTCCAAAATGTGTGATTGGTATGTCTCCTTTCCAACTATTGTATGGGTTGAATGCAAAAATTTCCATAACCTTAGAACTTCAAGCCGTTAAATTGGCTAAGGCCATTCATCATGAGACTTTTGATAATTTAGTTGATAAGCGAATAATGTATCTCTCCAAATTGGAAGAGAAATTAGTTTAGGTGGTTAAGTGTACTATGGAGCATCAGGAACAAGTCAAGAAGGTTTTTGGAAAGAAGGAAAAGTCTCATGATTTTCAAATTGGTGATCTTGTTCTCTTATGGGAAAAGCAAAGAGAGCCAAAGAGTATGCATGGGAAGTTTGACTCACTATGGATGGGACCATTCAAGTTTCATCAACTGCAAGGTGAAAGTAGTTTCCTCTTGGAATATAAGGATGGAACACCATTTTCTCTTCGTCATGGTGGGAAACATCTGAAACACTTTACAAAGTAAGGTGACAGGCTGGTATGTGCAAGATCATAATAGGCCAACAAGTGGAAATATGATGGGTATTTGTAGGGTATGTGGCTAACAACTTTTATTTTACCCAAAATTGATGAAATGAAAAAGGTTTTTAAAGGAGATTCTTAGCTTTCCACCAATATGAATTATGCTCTATTTTGAATTTAATAAATAATTATTATTCATTTTCTATTTGAATTACGACTAAAGCCCTGATTGATAGGTTGATTGAAAAATATCGATAGCTTTCAAATAGTATCACATTTTTTGAATCTAAAACATGCGTCGCATTCTATGCTTCGCATACTATAGGATTAGAAAAAAGAATATTGAATTTCATGAAGTTTTGACCAAGTTAAGGTGGTCAGACATATGATTTTTTATATTTTTAAAAAGTTATAATAAAAAATTCATAATTAATTATTTACTTGGAACAAAATTACAAAAAAAATATGCATCACATCTAGACATGAGTCCTCTACTTATATCTAAAATCTTATAAAAAAATACTATCATTTTATTGTGGTTAGGGTGGTCAGAAAGACACTTCTTATTTTTTCCCTAAAATTTAAGTACTATTGCATTGAAATTTCAAATTTTCACCAAATAGATTTTTTCTTTTAAAATAAACCTAGTAGTTTCGAAACTACATTCAATTTTCTATAGATTCTATTCTTGCATATGTTTGAAATAATATAGATAACTTATTCAAAATTTTATGTGAAGTTTCCGAAATCTAATTTTTCTAAATTTTTTGCCACTTAAGGGCCTGTTTTTTCCATGATGATCCTACACATACCCAGGTGTCCAAATGTAAATTTTTTTATTTCAGTCTTTGTATCTTTTTGTTTTTGAGTCTTCATATTTTCGTTGCTTGAATCTATGCCCAATGGATGGATAAAGGAAATTGAATTCTAGAGTTCTTCTCCCTTCAATAATTTCTAAGAATGACTAAAGAAATATCCCCAGCTGGAGCTAGTTGTTATCTTTTAATCCTACTGTGCAAGATTCATAGGATAACCCCCTAAGAAACTTGTCCATTTTGTAGTTTCGTGTACTTCAAGCATGCAAAATGAAGCAAATTTCAATTCACCTTGATGTGTGGTTGAAAACCTCAATCAGTCCTTTTGAGTGTTTCACCTGTTCATCCTTCAAAGAGCTTCAAAATGAGTATCTTTGTTAACTCCCAATCCCTAGGACTTAGTCAAATTTTGAAACATGTCAAAGTGCTTATTTTCAACAATTGTACATGATCCTTAACTTATAAAAATCAACACCAAGTGTTGGAGCGCTAAAAATTAGTGCTCCCCCACTTCATTCACTTAGTCTTTGATGCACAAGTGGTGATTTTCACCACTAGTGCATTTTCTCCAATCTTTAAGTCTTTAGTGCACAAGCAGTAAAAACCACTACTTGTGCACTTTTTGTTTTATCAAGTCATTTACATGCACAAGTGGTAAAATCATCGCTTGTCCATATTTCTCATGTTTATGTCCTCCACAATTAATGCAACTCAAAGTTGCATTAATGATAATTTCTAATGACTTAATAAGCATTTTTTAGACTAATATATCTTCATTCCTTTTGCTAAACTTCTTCCTCCTCACACGGATCATCCTCCAACCTCCTATGACTTGCATTTGAAGATTTCTTCAAACATTTGAGCTAGGGTTTCTATGTTTCTTCTAGGTGTGTTGTTTTTCCTTCCTCCTCGTCACATTTTTTTCTTTCAAATCTTTGTCCAATTTAATAAATCTATTGCAATCCATTTTTTTTTGTTAGGGTTTCAATCTTCCATTTTTCTGAATTCTCCTTCCTCTTTTGAAATCATTCCCTACTTTTCTTTGTTATCATTTTTCACATTTTGGCTTTTGATGCCCTAGGAGTTTCTCTCCATGCACTATATCTGACATTTTGGTGTTTCTAAATATCTTTCCACTACTTTTCCACATGATTTCCCATCCTAGGTTGAAGTGGTGAAATTTTTAGTGTTAGCAAGTTAAAATAAGTGAAGCTTCAACATTTTTTGAATGATCATTCTTCTAAATGTTCGAGCGACATTTTTCAATGCTCAAACATTGAATTTATCTCTCCTTACATACTAGAGCAGTGAAATTTTTTACCACTAGACTTCATATTATCACCATCTCCGACATGTAGGAGTGTTAAAAATCATTGCCCCTATATGGAGTTTCTTATCCAAAAATGACAAAGTGGTGAACATTTCGCTTGTACAATTTACTCTAAAAGAAAAATGGCATGCTCAAGAACTAATTTTTAGCACTCGAGCATGAAGTTAAACTCCCTCCAAGTGCACCGGTGCTAATTTTTAGTGCCCTAACACTTCTTTCATCCCAAATGAAGAACATGTGTAGGAGCGTTGAAAATTAGTGCCCTTAAATGTAAAATAACTATCTCAAGATGTAGGAGTGTTTATTTTTAGCACTCCTACACAAAATGTAGTTTTTTCTTCTAACACTCTGAAATCACTCCGCTTGAACTCTAAACCTCATTTCTTCACCAATGCTCTATTTCCCATCTAAAATAGCTCAATTTTAGTTTCTCCAAATTTCTTCCTCACTTTATGTTTTCCAACACTACATTTTTCTCCTACCACCTACTAATCCATTATTCTTGTAGTTCTTATCAACTTCTCATCATCTGATCCTTGAAGATGATAGTCCTTGGTCTTGATATTTCTATATGACAACCAAAAATCTTTTTTTTCTTCTAAGAAGGAGGAAAGATGAAATACAAATATCAAGTTGTATTTCCACCGACTATGGTGATCCCAAAGGTGGATGAAATCAAAGACACGGAAATTGGTCATCAAGACCTAGAAGATTTTGTAAAAAAAACTCAACAAAATCCCTTAGAAGAAAACTTGAGAGCCATTGCTCACAGAAACTTGACCTAGTGTCTACATTTCCATCTTTCACTCATAACAAAGATTTTGTGCTACAAGTTGCATCTCATTACATTCAAGATGATAGAAGTGTAAGAGATTCCTTGAGACAAGTCATGATGAGATTAGATCCTCAATTATTTGATATTATTTTCTAGGATCCACACATGGAACAATATATGTTGATTAATACTCAAGGGTATGTGTAGGGTCATAATGGAAAAAATAGGCCCTTAAGTGGCAAAAAATTCAAAAAAATCAAAGTTAGGCAACTTGACGTACAAAATTTGAATAAGATATCTATATTATTTCAAAAATATGTAAGAAAAAAATCTATAGAAAATTGAATGTAGTTTCTATTTAATACTACGTTTGTTTACAAAAAAATATTTTTCGTGAAAATTTGAAATGTCAATGCAGTAGTACTTAAATTTCAGGGAAAAAATAACAAGTAGGTGTCTATCTGACAACCCTAACCACAATAAAATGATAATATTTTTTTATAATATTTTAGATATAACTAAAGGACTCATGTCCCAATGTGATGCATATTTTTTTGTAATTTTTTTCCAAGTAAATAATTAATTATGATTTTTTTGTTACAAGTTTTTTAAAAATATCAAAACTCATATGTATGACCACCTTAACTTGGTCAAAACTTCATGAAATTCATTTTTTCTTTTTTTAATCCTATAGTATGAGAAGAATAGAATGTGACACATGTTTTGGATTAAAAAAATGTGATATCGTTTGAAAGCTATAGATGTTTCTCAACCAGTCTATCAATTAGGACTATAGTCATAATTTGAATAGAAAATGAATAATAATTACTTATTAAATTCAAAGTAAAGCATAATTTATATTGGTGGAAAGCTGAGAATATCCTTTAAAAACCCTTTTTGTTTCATCAATTTTGGGCAAAAAAGTAGTTGTCAGCCACATACCCATCATATTGCCACTTTTTGGCCCATCACGGTCCTGTACCTATCCCCAATGGTTGAAAACTCCAAGGCCTACTATCTCAAGATCGCTTAGAGGGCTTCTTCCTAGGATTGATTTCAAAGAAGATGTCAAGGATATGATTACTCTCTTGAAAAGGGTTAAGGGATTATTTTTTTCATGTAATTTTCAATATTGGATGTATGAATACATCCACATAATCAGTAGAAAGAAAGAACATATTGATTGTGGGACTCAAATTAGTGATGAAATCCATGAAAAATTGATGAATGTGCCAATGAATCTGAAATTTTACATGACTTCTTATCTGGTATATACTGCTATAGTAATGAGGCAATTTCTAGGGTTGTCTACCAAGGGAAACAAACATTCTATACATGTGTATGATTTCTATTATCAATTGAAATTGAGAGAAAGTCTTCATCATTACAGAAGAGTCATAGATACCTTCTTTACACCCTTGTTGTTGACTTTTGATCTGACTCTTGAAAAGAAAATAGTATCAAGTGAAGCTTACAAAGTGGTTAGTAAGGTTGGTTGTATCCTTTTGTAGTTTCCAACTTTAACCTACATGAGAGTCGATTGTTATACTAGGTGTCCATACATGTTGCCCAGATATCCCTTAGATAAGTGGAAACTAATGGAGTTGTGTAGACAGTTGATTTTAGTTCACAAAGAACGTCGGAGAATACACAAGCTAGGTTTTAGGTTTCCATTGATAATTAGGAGGTATACCATTCACAGTGTACGTAAAGCAATGTTTGTGTGTGCAAAAATGCAAATCATGACTATGAGAACATATAAATATAGATTTCAATTTGACTACTAACGTGTGAAGAGGAAATTGAGGAAGGATCACTAATGTGTCAACCATTTTGATGACATATAGGCATACTATAGAGATGAAGAAGATATCTACAAAATGTATTTTTGTAGGCTAATAGTAGAGCAAATCAGAGATCTTGGTGTAGTTGATCTACTAGAGGATTTCACAGATCTTGGTGACATCCTAAATTCTGCTTACGAAGAAAATGAGATTACTTGAAGGCCCTTACCTCCAATAGAATGGTCTAAAAAGGAAAGTGTCTCTATTAGGGAAAGTCTTGCCCTCATCTTGAACAACACAATTCAATGATTGCATAAACTTGGTTTCTAAATGAAAGCTTTCAAGACCAAATTAGAAGGAGAAGCACCAGGAGTAGAAACCAACAAATGATAGGAACTCCACTCAAAGAATAAAAAAGTGGCTACTCCATCTTCTGCCCAAAGAGATATGAGAATCAAGTTAATTGTTGGTAAGAGTGTTACACAAATGGTTGAAGAGTAGGAGGCAATAGAATATGAACAAACACATGCAAAGGGAAAGGAGCTTGCTTTTGAGGGACAATCTTTCACAGAAGAAGAGAACGAGGATGATGAATTAGAAGGATCTGAAGAAGATGACACTGCAAAGGAAGGTAGTGAGGAGGAACTCAAGCATGATGATGAACAACCTCTATCTCCACATGAGAATGTTGTTGAAGATCTTCCCCAAACATCAAAGCTTGTTACTACCAATATTCCTCATACTCCTCCAAATCCAACTACTCTTCCACCTCCTCCTACAACAATTTTAGGTGTAGTGAATGTTTCTATTCCCCCTACAGTATCAACCATCCTTACCACTCCTCTTATAGTTTCAAACTCACAAACTGTTGATGTCTTGTCAAGTCCTCCCTGATCCATCCCAATTTTTTCATCTCCATATTTTCATATCTCATCTGAATCTAATAGATTCATGAATGAGTCTTTCTAGAGTCAACTTGGTTTGTAGTCCACTAGAGCAATCATGATAGGTACTACCCCGATTCTTACAATACCAATCATTTCTATAGAAGTGGCTACAACACAAGAATTGACTATAAGTCAAGAAGCATGTACTTCTTTCCTTCCTCCTTAGCTAATCTCTCAAGTATCAAAGGGAAAGAAACAAATGATATCCCTAGATGAGCTTTATCTTGAAGAGATAGCTCCTCCAAAATCCAAGGGGAGAAAAAGGGAAAATATTATTCAAGGCTTCATGTTGACAAATCTTGTCACAAGTTTGTTCAAATTGGCCTACCTCCAATAGAAGATGGTGATGTAAACATCGGGGATTATAGTATTACAAGATTCCAATTTGGAAAAGTGACAAGTGCAAGTGTAAAGGTAGATGTACAAGTGGTCTTGGATGTATTAGTAGGAAGGCTTGATAAGATAGAGTAGGCTAGAAATATGTATAAGAAAAAAGTTGAGCATTATGTAGTAGTTTTGAGGAACATTGCAAGCTCTTCCAGGGATGTACAACCTATGACCATGGTAAACATCAAGGAACGAGTGGTACAAAAGGTGGAGATATTTTCACTCAAGGGTAAGATGTTATATGATTTTGTTGATGAAATGATAGAAAATGGCTCACCTGGGTCATAGTTGTTGCTAATGAGGAAACTACTTAGATAGCCAAGTTGAAATTAGAGCTTGACAAATAAGAAAATATACTTTCTGAAGAGAAAAAAGAAATGAAAATATGTATATTATTTTGGTCACAAATGAAAGAGACAAATCTAAGTAAGTTGGTTGATGTTGGGGTAATTCTTGATAAAGAGAATTATGTGGAGATAAGAGAATATATCAAACACTGCATAAAAGTGACTAAATCTCTTGTTCAAGACATCTGCCAAGTACATAAAGATGTCTAAGGACATCTTCTTATCCTAGTAAATGGAATGGAGGAGTTATCAGGTAAGCTCCTTGATGAAAATCATACTTTCCTCCCAGTCAGTGAGATAACTCAAATATTCAAGGAAGCTATCATGAAGCAAGTGGAAGATGAATTTTTTTTAAAGACTTCTACAGACACCATATATGATTTATAGATTTCTCTTGATTGTCTCACAATGCATCTAGAAAGATGCAAGAAAATATTCTCATCTACAAGAAGATCAATCACAAGAGTTCACACCATTTTGGATTATACAGTTGGTCCATATGAGGCATGCATACTAGAGACAAAGAAGAGATATGAAGACTTCTACACGCAATGAAAAAAACCATGAAGTCTTCTATTCATCACTAGTGTTAGATAGTTTTATGCTTTCATTTATGATTTTTTGTAAATAGTTCTCGACATGTTACATGTCTTTTTCCAAGATTTAATTACATGTAAAAATAAAGATGTTTTCCTATAAAGATGGGCAACATTTTTGAATAAGTTGACTTGTTAGGTGATATTTTCCTAAGTTGTCTCACCTAGCTTTCCTAGATTCACTCATCTACTTTTCCTATATTTTCTCTTCCCTCTATTTTATAAACATGAGAGGATTATTTTGTAATATTTATCTTTTACCTTTTACAACAAAGTGTTTCCCATTTTGAGAAGAAAATACATGAAACTTTGTGTTCATATTTGTGAATCTATTTTAATCAATAAAGAAGTGGGTTGCATATGAGACTTTGTGTTGGAATCAATTATCTTTTGGATTTGATTGAGATTGGCAGTGATTAGTGATTTAGATATAAAGGACTTTGAGTAAATCCATGTAAACTTTGAGTTACACTCTTTTATTCCAATTTATGATATTTATTGAATGTTGTTGGTGAATTCTCTACAAGACTTTGTGCTTGTATTTATTCATGCTATTCATGGATCTATCATGGTGTATCTTGAATACTTTGTGCTTTGAATACAATGCAAGTTACATATCTCAAAGGATTCATTTGTGAAAGCTACAAAATGAATTTGTTCCTTTGTGAGTTTTCTCATTTTATCATTTATCATTATTATGCTGGTATTCTTGGTCTTTTCTTTGACAAGATAAGAATATTGGAATTACTTTTTTGTATTTAGTTTGAAGTTGTGTCAAATCAAGAACTCAAAACCTTGAAGAATTGTAAAATATATTCTCTTAAAAAAGAGATAATTATGAATGTGGCACACCCCCATCTCTTAATCATAGTGTACACCATTTTGAATACTTAATTAGTTTTACTTAGTTTCAATAAGCATTAAGAAGGGAATCACCCCTTTTTGAGAGGAGAGATTTTATCTCACACAATTGTGGCTCAAATCAAGTTTTGTGATCTATTAAAGGGATTACATAATTTTCTCCCAAAAAATATCCCATGAAAAGATAATTGAAATGTCTATGTAAATAAAAGTGTGGCTTCCCTTCTATCTCCTCAAGATCCTTCAACAGATTTCACATTCATTATCCATAAAATTATGCAAGCATCAATAGAAGATAAGGTCAAAAAAGTGTTATTAACCATCACAGAAAACTCTATTGAATGCTACACAACAATATTTAATTGGTTGAAAGAAGGTACCTTTCCTAATTTAACAACTAAGAATACTTGATCCTACCTTTGAAAACTTGTGTCTAGATATATAATTCTTGTACATGTTTTGTATAGAAGTTCCTTTGATGGTCTTTTACTTTGATGTCTTAAACAATGTGAAATCCCTATAGCATTTGCAAAAACTCATGTAGGTGCTTGTGGAGGCCATTTTGGAGGAATATCATTAGTTCAAAAGCTAATCCACATAGGATACTATTGGAGACTTATGGAATGTGATTGCTTTGAATATGCTAAGAAATTTCACAAATTTCTAGAGCATAGAAATTTGATTCATGCTTCGACTTTCAAGCTTCATGCCTTAGTTCCTATCTCACCATTCTCGATATGGGGTCTGGATCTTATTAGAAAAATATCACCACCCTCTTTTGCTAGAAATACATTTATAATTACCACAACAAATTATTTCATGAAATGGATGGAATTCATTCTCCTTCATTCAATAACTTTTGATTTAATATGTTATTTCATATTGGAACACACCATTGCTCTCTTTTGACTTGATTCTGTATTGGTATTAGACAATGAGACACCATTTAAGAATAATGACATGAAGAAGTTCATAGAAACATTTAACATCCAACATCATTTTTCATCTCCCTACTACCCACAAGATAATGCTCAAGTTGAATCAACTAATAAGAGTATTGCAAAAATATTAAGGAAAACAATAATCAATCATAATAAGGATTGGTACACATAGGTAACATATGTGTTATGGGCTTACCATACTAGTATGAGAACATCAACCAAAAATACTCCTTATAACCTTGCTTATTGTACCAAGGAGATAATTCCCTTCGACTTAGAGATTCCTTCATTAAGAATCACTCTTCAAGCACTTATTGATGGTAATAGTTATAAAGAACAATGATTGCATCAACTTAAAATGCTTAATGAACAACACATCAAAACTCTTGAGCATCTCCAAGCTTACACTAATGAATGTAGTATAGTTACAATGATCATGTCATCCCTCATTCAATTAATAAAGGTGATTTGGTTTTATTTGATAATCAATGTAACATCAATGTCACCCCAATTGAAAAAGGAAAATTCAGCCCTAATAGGTTAGGACCTTAGATAATTGATGAAAGTTACGAGTCTACAACATACACATTAACAAAAATGGATGGTACACATCTTAAAGAACCTATTAATTTTGTGCATCAACAGTGGTACTATGTCTAACCTTCCTTCTTGAATAGCGTGAATGTTAAAGTAGTTATGTTAGAGTTAGTAGATAGTATGATATTTCCTCTCACATTGCTTCGTTCTTGACAAACTATTATTCATGTGTCTTTAATATTAAATTAATTATTCAAATTCACTTTGGGTTCTTACTTTAAATAGGTTTCATACTATTCAGGTTAATCTTGTATTTTTTGCTAGATTAGATCCTTATATGCATTTAATTTAGCATAACATAATCACAATTTTGCATCTAAAGAAAGATAAAATAGTTTTAATTAGATTACGTAAAACATGTTAGATCATGAAGACATTTATTAAATAGTCCTACAAGGACTATTTCATAAATAACATTTCCATCTAACTTAAACACATAAACATAAGTAGCCAAAGGTAAATGATCATATATATAAAAAAGAAAGTTTCAAGTACATAACCTCAATAATATAATGCTACTATGGTCTATGACTACTAGACCTCTCAGGACCTGGTGGTGGCATCCATTATGAGACAGTGCCATGCAATCATGATATTCTCATGGATCCCAATAGATCCTATAAGCCTTTTTCTCATTCATAGCCTCTATATGCTCTTGATCTATGTGGTCTCTCTCCACCTGTAGCCTGACAACCTCTCCATGAAGTCTCTTAAGATTCATCGAATCTCAAGATAATCAAATATCATCATAAACAACCTATAGTTCTTATAGCTCGCATATAGCTCGATTAACATGCTAAGTAGCACTCTCGTACACTCCACTCAACCTCATGAAAGGATTGAAGAGAGATACATGCTACTCTATAATAAGTGTGGGAATGTACTCTATAGCAATAGCCTCATTTGAGGGAAAAGGAGGAACCATGTCTAGGGTAGCCTATTGGTAGAGATCCTATAGCTCTCTCACAAATCCTGTAAGATGGAAATAATAGGAATAATTAATACACACCATGATATATATAAATGAGAACATGAGAATAATCATAAAAGAATAATAAATAATGTCATCACCTAGATCTCTAGCTTGTTGTGTAAAAATAGCTCCATCTTGTGTAGGAGGTATAGAAGATATCTTGCTATACCCATGCTCATAAGTGTTGGCACATGTAGTGACTGTTGACTATGATATGGCAACCTGAGTAGGAAATAAATCTCTCCACTCAGGGGAAACTGGATCCTCACCTATTGTCTCATTGTCATCACTCATTAGTTGACTCTCCTCTTAGTAATCATCATCATCCTTTTCCTCCTCCTCCTCATAGTATAATTCATCCTCCTTATCATAATATTATGCCTCATCCACAAATAGGTATGCAGCCCTTATCTCCTCACCTATCTCTTCCTCACCATCCATGTGATCTAGAAGAGGTCTTGCATAGCCTATAAGCTAATCCATAGTAAAATTTGGAGTTGGTCATGTTGTGTCCCACCACTCCACATATACCTCTATAGCACCCACATCATCTATGTGAGAGACTAGGGACATGTTGATATCCTCATCATTTGAAGCATTAGACACAACATCCTTGACTGTAAGTCATCTTGTATCTCTAGGCCTATAAGAATTCCACACTAATAATCTATAGAAAGGTTGTGGTGTTGGTGGAACCATATTTGTCCAAACTACCTCATGAAATGATTGTAGTAGAAAAGTCTCAACGTGTAATCGTGTCTTCCTAGTAAAAATCTACCCCTCTACATCCTAGTCAATTTGTGTGTCTCATTTGGCCACTGAGGTATCAAGAGGTGAAGTCTCCATAAGGTCTCCCCTTAATCAAGATGGTTAAGCATGACTCTCCAGTATAATAAATCCTCATATTTCCATGCTCATCTAAGTGAATAGATGAAGGATTGTGGGTAACCCATAGCATCAATAGTAGGAAATCTTATTCGTCTGATACATGTGATATGCTATAGGAACCAAACTTGCAATAGTGTACAATGTACCATATTACCCACCTCTTGATAGGTGAACCATCCCAATTCATAAAAGAGATGTGCTAGAATATTGCAACCCCAGGAATAGATGGTCTTGTGATGTAGAGAGGGGAATTCTTCAACTAATTATCACAATTCAAGGCTTTCAAAACAACTTTTCAACTCTCAAAAGTTGATTCCAACAGCTCTTCAACATTTCACCTAGTCTACCTTATAGGTCTCCAACAATGAAAATGGTGCATATCTTCTTGTATTCTTCTCAAATATAGAAATTAACTAGCATATTAGACACCCATTATCCCTCTCTTTAATTTATTCCAAAACCACATGGGCTTACTTTGGAATGATTTCCCTAAAATTGGACTTATATGTTGAATAGGGCTCTAATTAGCCCACTTTTACAAAGGAACTCCTCTTTAAAACTATTTTCCCTCCAAAATTCCCTTGGAAAGTCTTCCACCATGTATCAAAACATTAGAATCCACCATTTACAACAAGAGAAACACTCCCTAAGACACCTTAAAATGAAACCCTCATTTTTGCTTGCACAAGGTGGGGTTTACTAAAAATGAACTATCCCAGACCAATTTCACCACAAAAAAGCCTCAAACACCTTTTTTAATGTCTCCACAAACACAATCTACCCTCAAATTTTTTTTCCCCCAAGATTAACAACATTTACCAACTTGAAACCTCCTAATTTCACTCCAAATGCACCATTTCGCAACTAGTGCATCATGCCCAATACCCCAAATGACCACCCCTACTCACAATGAAAATTTAAAACCATAATCTTACCTAAATAGGCCCATTCAACTGAATCACAATAGATGCAATAGGTTTAATGGCCAATTATTTCATTTTGAAGTCCTTAAAACCCTTAAAATCACCATTACAAACCTGTTTCAAAAATCCATTTACAAAATGCACAAAACTCTTCAAGAATCTACCTAATCAAATGCAAATGAGATTTAACTCACTTAACCATTCAATTCAAATGCATTAGAGGTCAAAAGGCCTTGTATGGGAAAGTACAGAATGGGAAAGTACAGTTCCTTGAAACTGCAGACTATAATGCAAAAAACACATAAATTACTGAGAAATAAGAAGTTATATTGATTTTCCTTCACATACCAATTATCTCTAACCTCTGCCTCAACTTGAGAGAGGAAAATTTAACATAAATACACATAAGCCTACTACTTAAACCAACGAATCACCTTCTACATTGCAATTGACCATTGGTATTCCCCAAATTTGCAACTTTTGCATTTTACAACTTTTGACAATGACAACATTTTACAAGATTTCCAAAATTTGCACCAGGACCCCACATTGACCCAAATAAACTAAATGCATTAAAAAATGGCCTATTATGGCCTTATTAAAAACTCAAACACAACTAAAAATACCTAAATACTTCACTTGACTTTGCTTGACCATTTTTGTAAAAGTGAGTTTGGTGCCCCTACACCATACTGCTAGCCAAAAAAGGTTTCCATGTCTCTTGGAAATTGATCTTCAACTGGTCCACTTCTGAAATCTGCATTTCTTTGACCTACAAAAACTCTTTTGTCTGATGCTCCTTTAATAGGAAAACTTGTCCATTGACCCTTGTACTTGTTTCCTCTTTTGTGTTGCTCCATCTCTACAATTTGATTTGATGAACATGATTTAACCTTTTTCTCCTCTATTATTAAGGCTAGATTGAACTTTCTATCTACCAACTTACCACTTCCAACATTTCCCTTGACTGTCCAATCCTTCTTTCTTATTACATGCTCAAACTTATCCAACCGTCTTGGCTAAACACCTTCAATCTCTACACTTATTACTTTCATCTCTCCCTTCAGACCCTCTTCCCTTAGGATCTCAACATTATTAGACTTATTTACCACTATCTTGACATCATTTAACTACTCCTTAACCTCTTTTACAATCACAGGAGAAACTACTATCCCTACCACAATAACATCATGCTTTTCCAACTAATTTGGCTTCTTCACAAACAATTCATCTTTGACCTTCTCTAGGTTAGTCTTTGACACCTTTTCCTCATCACCTTTTCTTTCTTCTATATGTGCACCATCCTTTAAATTGACTGTTATTACCTGCAACTTTACATCCCTGACTTCCTCTAGCTTCACAAGTTATTTCTTTCCCATCATGATCACTTGAGCTTCCTTACCTTCTTCCTTCACATCTTCAACCAAAGGAGTCAATGTAAAATCACTCCCATCCTTCTCAATTTGATAGGTATTGGCTCTACCATCATATATGGCATGTCTATCATATCACCATGGTCTCCTAACCAATAGATGACAATAACTCATAGGTAGAACATCACAAAGAACTTTATCCCTATAATCACCAATCTAAAACTCAACCAAGGCTTGTTCATTGACTAAAATATATTGATCATCATTAAACCAAGATACCTTATAGGGCATTTCATGGAGAAATTTTTCCAAATTCAACTTATCGAACATTTCACTTGATACCATATTATCAATGGAACTAGAATCTATGACTACCTTGCATACCTTACCCTTGGTCTTGCATGCGGTTTTGAATAGAGCTCTTCTTTGCATTGGTTCCTTCTCTTTCGATGTCTTCAATATTTTTCTTCTCAACATCAATGATTCTCCTACCTCTAGAGCAACAACATGAGTAGAAGAATTTGTACTCACATACATATTTATGCACTATTTGAGCCCTTCTTTCACTTCTCCTTTCTCCACCATATGAACTAGAACCTTGTTTTTTAGGGAACTTATATGTTGTATGATCAAACTCATTACAATTGTAAAACCTACCAACAAATGTGTTTGTACTTCTACCTCCTCCAAATGTGCCTCTAGAGCCTCTAAATCCACCATGTTGATCAACAATTTTTCCTTGTTCTTCATGTGCATTTCCTTAGCTTTCATAGGATTGTATTGAAGTAGAATATGATCCACTTCATCTTGATGTGTTTCCTCTACCTCTATTTTTATTTTCTTTCCTTCTTTTCACTTTTTCTTCTGCCCTTATAGTCATTCAATAGCATTCTTCAATTGTCCTTGGATTGTGCAAACTCATTTCATCCTGGATGTTAAATGTTAGTCCACTGTGATACTTAGCCACCTTTTCTACATCATCAACCATATGTCTTCATATTATGCTTGACTTATAAAACTCATTAGTGTATGTTTTCACATCCATTTCCCTTTGTTTCAAATCTTGAAGCTTTTTAGACATCTGAATTGCATAATCACTTGGAAAAAACTTATCTTTCAATTTGGCTACCAACATATCCCATGATACAATTTTTTCCTTATCTTTTCTTCTTAATTTAGCTTATTCATAGTCCCACCAAACCAATGCATGCCCCTTAAATTTAGTTTTATCTATCTTCACCTTCCCTTCATCAAGTACATCCTCTCATTCAAAGTAGTTAGCTAAAGCTGCAACCTAGTCTAACAATTATTCATCATCAAGATTACCACCATACATAGGAAAATAACCTTTTAGCTTGTGTTTTTCTCCTTTTACTACCTTCAATAGCCTTGCCATATTTTTCTCTTCATAATCCAACTCTTCTTCCACATCTTCATATTCATCATCTTCTTTATCTTCAGTGTCACTTTCATCACCAAGAACCATTCCTCTCTTCTGGTCTATTTCAACACTTTCCAATCTTGCAACCAACCTATTTTGAAGTTCCTTAAACTTTCTAATCTCCTTCTCAATCTTCTCTTCCATATCTTGCATATTTCTAGCCATATTATTCCCCTTTGGAGGCATCTTCACTTTGAAACTTCTCACCTTCAATATGCAACTCTTCAACCACAATATATCATAAACCTATGCTTCGATACCAATTGATGTAGATCAAGGAATTCTTCAACTAAATATCACAATTTGAGGCTTTCAAAACAACTCTGTAACTCTCAAAAGTTGATTCCAACAACTCTTCAACATTTCACATAGTCATCCTTGTAGGTCTCCAATAGTGAAAATGGAGCATATCTTCTTGTATTCTTCTCAAACCCAGAACTTAACTAGAATCTTAGACACCCATTATCTATCTCTTTAATGTATTCCAAAAATACATTGGCTTGCTTTGGAACAACTCCCCTGAAATTGGACTTCTACACTAAATAGGGCTCCAATTAGCCCACTTTTACAAAGGAACTCCTCTTTAAAACTATTTACCCTCCAAAATTCCTTTGTAAAATATTCCAACAAGTCTCTAAATATCATAATCCACCATTTACAACAAGATAAATACTGTCTACACCTTAAAACCAAACCCTCATTTTTGCTTGCACAAGGTCGGTTTATTGAAAATCAACTATCCTGGACCAATTTCACCACAACAAAGCCTCAAACGCCCTTTTTTATATCTTTAAAAAACTCAATATACCCTCAAAATTTGTTTTCCCTAAGATTAACAATGTTTACCAACCTGAAACCTCCTAATTTCACTCCAAATGCACCATTTTGCAACTAGGGCGTCATGCCCAATACCCCAAACGACCACCCCTACTCACAAGAAGAATTTGAAACCCTAATCCTACCTAAATAGGTATATTCCACCAAGTCACAAAAGATGCAATGCATGGAATGGCCAATTATTTCATTTTGAAGTCTTCAAAATCCTTAAAAATGTCTTTACAAACTCGTTTTAGAAATTTGTTTATAAAATGCACAAAACTCTTCAAGAATCTACCAAATCAAATTAAAATGAGAGTTAACTCACTTTACCATTCAATTCAAATGCATTATAGGTCAAGAGACCCTTTATGGGAAAGTATAGTGCCTTGAAACTGCAGAATGTAATGCAAAAAGTGTAGAAATTACTGAGAAATAGGGAGTTATATTGATTTTCCTTTACATACCAATTATCTCTAACCTCTACCTCAACTTGAGAGAATCCTATTTAATATCAATACACATGAATCATCTTCCTAAACTGACTAGGGTATGTGCATGATCATGATGGGAAAAAAAGTGGCAATACGATGCGTATGTGTAGGGTATGTGGCTGACAACTTTTTTTTTACTTAAAATTGATGAAATGAAAAGGGTTTTTAAAGGAGATTATCAGCTTTCCACCAATATAAATTATGATTTACTTTGAATTTAATAAATAATTATTATTCATTTTTTTATTTGAATTACGACTAAAGTCCTGATTGATAAGCTAATTGAAAAATATCTATAGCTTTCAAACGGTATGATATTTTTTGAATCTGAAACATGTGTCACATTATATGCTACACATATAATTATAGGATTAAAAAAAATGAATTTAATGAAGTTTGGACCAAGTTAAGGTGGTGAGACATACAAATTTTTTATAATTTTTAAAAAATTTAATAAAAAATTCATAATTAATTATTTACTTGGCAAAAAATTACAAAAAAATATGCATCACATCGGGACATGAGTCCTATACTTATATCTAAAATATTATAAGAAAATATTATCATTTTATTATAGTTAGGGTGGTCAAACACACACCCACTTCTTATTTTTTCTCTGAAATTTAAGTGCTACTGCATTGAAATTTCAAATTTTCACCAAATAGATTTTTAGAAAAAAATAAACCCAGTAGTTTAGAAAGTACATTCAATTTGCTACAGATTCTATTCTTACATAGTTTTGAAATAATATAGATAACTTATTCAAATTTTTACGTCAAATTGCTTGACTCTGATTTTTCTAAATTTTATCACCACTTAAGGACCTATTTTTTCCATGATGATCCTGCATATACCCACCAACCACCTTTTACATTCCAACTGACTGTTGGTATTCCCCAAAATTGCAGCTTTTGCATTTTACAACTTTTCACAATGACAACATTTTACAAGATTTTCAAAATTTGCACCATGACCACACATTGACCCAAATAAACAAAAAAGATTCCAAGATGGCCTATTATGGCCTTATTCAAAACTCAAACACACCTAAAACTACTTAAACACTTCACTTGAATTCACTTTACCATGTTTACAAAAAGTGATTTTGGTGCCCCTGTGCCATCTTGTGCTATTCCATCTCCCAAATCATGTGTACCAGTCCTCCATCTAGGTGTGCTCCCTGACCATCTAGGACTGGTACTAATTTATAGTCATAATCATAATCTATATAAGGAATGGTGATCATGTGTAAAGTAGCCACTTCAGCTTAATATGTGGCCTCATGATCCTCTCTCGAATCTGACCTCCAAGGCAATATTGAATGTCTTTCTTCCTCTCCTAATAAGATCAATCCTTTGCAAATTATACAGTCTCACCTTAGATGGGAAGCCAAAGAATGTGATGCACGTCCTCCATAGTAATGGTCACCTCATCAATGGGTAGATGAAAAGTGCAAGTATCTACATAGCATCTCTCTACTAATGTCATAATCATGACATCATGGTATCTCATGGGTGTAGACACTAAAGATTGTCCTAGGCCTATGACTTCTAAATTATCCATCATTTTCTCTTTTGTCTTTCATAATTAAGTACTTTTTAATTATTTAATTATTTTCTAAAGTCATAAGTCTTCTATTAATTAAATTATTTAAATTATTTAATTACATCACTAATTAAGTTCCTTTCATTCTAAAATTAAATAAATTCTTATTTACTTTAAAAAATTATACCACTTTCAACTATAATTAAATAATTATTTTAGTTATTTAATTATTCATTAGTCTCTTCTGTCATAAATTAAATAAATTTTATTTTTTTTAATTTGGTCCAATCTCTTGAATTTTGAATTAAATCATTATTTGATTCAAAAGGTCCTCTTTGTCACATTCCTCTATAATTAAATAATTATTTTAAACCATTTTTATTATTTAATTTCTTATCACCTCTTTGTCCATCACAATATTATCTCTCACATCAAGTCCTTATTTATCTATGCCTCAATTAACCTCTACACTTGATTAAATTATTTATAATTTAATGTAGACCATCAATCCTTATAATTTTTCCCTAGCCCTACTTCATGCTATATCTTTCATTCTTTCCCATTGATTATTAAAATTCAATCTTATCCCTTCATTCGAAATTGTCTTTCCAATAAAAAGGCCTATATCATTGTCATTTCTTCATCATACACATCTTAGACATCTTGGAGAGTCTACACAAGCTTATGTGATCTTATGTTATCTTGTCATCTTGCTATCAACATCAAGTAAATTGCATCCATATTCAACAAAAATCTTCAATATTTTTCTTTGTCATTGTCATTGTCATTAGGCCTATTTGCATACTCAAAATTCTAAGGGAAATTATCTTATTCAAGCAAAATGGAGAAGTGCAATGAAGGTAAATCAATGGTTGTATGAAAGATTTTGTTAATATTGTTTGATGTTTTATATCTTTATGCTTATTTGTGCTTCATTGTTTATAAGAGTTTGATTTATATGCATTATTTCCCAACCTTGATAATTTTTAACCCTAATTTATATTTGTGAACCCAACATGAAAGGACAAAATTGTAGAATTTGTAAGAAATTTTTTGATTTCGTGGGTAGCAAGTATGGATCGATGAAAACACGTGCTAGAACAACACAATCATCTTTAACATAAGGTCCCAACCACCACACCAAATGACACAATTGATTTACATTAGGACCTACTTTCACTCTCTCTAATCTTTTGGTTTTTCTATTAGACCTATTCCTTTGGTTTCACATTTCATTAGGCTAACCCTTGTTGCATGCCATATTAATCATTAGTTTGGTTGGATTTGGTAGTTTCTATAATTTTGTAGGTTTAGGTTCCCACAATACAATTGACTGGCATTCGACACAATCTCTAGGGATTAACCACAAATATCAGTGAAAAGGCCGCAATCGTCTTCCTATGATGCAATTGACATCAAGAGCAATGTAGTCAGAAATCCTACGACATAATCATCTCTTGTCCCAAGCCACAATTGATATTCCCTATGATGCAATTTCATGTTCATTTATAGTTTAGGGTTTCATTCAAAAAATTTAGTGTAGATCTTTTGCATATCCTATCATAATGGTTTTATGTTATTGATATTTGATTTCCAACATGTGACATAGGTGGAAAGGAGGCATCTAACTTAAACATTTATAATCAATCTATCTTTCCTTCTTTTCATTCACTCATTGGATTAAGATTAACCTTGCATTCACACATCATTGGGCTTAAATTTACCTTAATTTTCATTTCACTCATTTGTTAAAAATAACATGCGTATTCACTCATTAGTCTAAAATTAACCTTTACATCAAGTGTCTTTTTCACATATTTCTTTGTGGGTTAAAAAGGAAGAAGTTCTTTCATTGTCTTGCAGTTTACATTTTTCTTCAAGGTGTGTATGTTCTTCTCTCACACCACTTTGTGATATTGGGAATCATGAACATCTTTTAGCATTTTGTATAATCACCCACACATTTGGTTTTCGACTTAAAATGAACATCATGTGAGTGTGAGGCAAAGGAATTATGTATGCTCTCTTCTTATGCTTTGTGTGATATGGGAGATAAAAAGCAATGTACTTCCTTACTTTTGTGTACCTTTAGAGTACCTTCCACCCTACTTTGAATTGTGGAAATAACCCAAGTAGTAGAAAGCTAAATCCAAGCTCTTTTAAAATTCTATCTAAAAAAATGTGGGTATGTGCAGGATCATGATGGGCCAAAAAGTGGCAATATGATGGGTATGTGGCTGACGACATTATTTTCACCCAAAATTGATGAAACAAAAAGGGTTTTTAAAGGAGATTCTCAAATTTCCACCAATATAAATTATGCTTTAATTTCAATTTAATAAGTAATTATTATTCATTTTCTATTCAAATTGCAACTAAAGTCCTGATTGATAGACTGAATGAAAAACATCTATATCTTTCAAATGGTATCACATTTTTTTAATCCAAAACATGCACCACATTCTATGATTTTCATACTATAGGATTAAAAAAAGAAAAATTGAATTTCATGAAGTTTTGACCAAGTTAAGATGGTCAGACATTCAAGTTTTTTATATTTTTTAAAAGTTGTAATAAGAAATTCATAATTAATTATTTACTTGGAAAAAAATTACAAAAAAATATGCATCACATCGAGACATTAGTTCTCTATTTATATCTAAAATCTTATAAAAAATATTATCATTTTATTATGGTTAGGATGGCCAGATAGACACCTACTTCTTATTATTTCGCTGAAATTTAACTACTACTACATTGAAATTTCAAATTTTCACCAAATAGATTTCTTTTTTTTTAAAACAAACCTAGTAGTTTATAAACTACATTCAATTTGCTACAGATTATATTCTCACATATTTTTGAAATAATATAGATAACTTATTCAAATTTTTACGTTAAGTTGGCTAACTCTATTTTTTCTAATTTTTTTGCCACTTAAGGGCCTATTTTTTCCATTATTATTCTGCACATGCCCATGTGTTTGTGATGAAAGTCATAAGCAACAGGTGTGGATGTGTCATACCAACAAGTTCCACTCCTAGTTTCTATTTGACATGTCAAAATCCTTTCACAAGAAGGGTTTGGGAGGCTTCTTGATTGAAATAATCTTGAGATAGTCTTGTTGCATGTATGGCCACCTTGAGTGAAAGCCCTTTCTAAGAACTAATTATTTTAGTGGCCAAAATACTTTTCACTTGCTAGCACAAGAACAGTAATTTTGAAGCTGCCCTACACCTTCACCATTCATGTGTAGAGGAAAAAATTCCTCTTTGGGGAATTGAGAATTGGTGTGCCCGAGAAGTGTGTTATTTAAGGGGGAGCCAAAACCACCAAGTCTCTAGCTATCTATCTATCTTGTTTGGTTGACTGGAGAAATAAAAATTGCAATCTAGAGAGTGGTATCTCTTGAGAAGCACAGCTTGTGAATTATCTACAAGTTTCTTTTTACACATTTAAATTTTTTTGCACATTCAGACCAAACAAAGACACGTTTTTTCAATTGTTTGCTATGCTTTCCAAAACCAAACTTCACAAAATCACCGCAAAATTGGTCAAAAAAAGTCAAAACCCAAGCAAGATATACTATAAGCCACAACTGATTATCATTAACTACAACCATGACACAGAAAACCATATTCACCATTTCCAGAAAGTTGCAACTGACTATCATTCCCTGCAATTGAGACCTAAAATGACATAATTTCTTGTAAGAATTTTTTTTTAGGGAAAATTGAAACAAATCCATTCTCTTATCAATCTTGATCATTACCTAGTCCTCTAATTAGAGACTAGAAAAATTTCTAGAATTTCCATCCATCATCCACTCATTCATCCATCGTTGCATACCTTGCATTGACCTTGGAAAAAACATTAGGACATACTCTAGCTTGCATTCACCTTGCTATAGACCTTACCTTTGGAAGCTTATTAGATTTAAGATTAGTCCATAGTGACCAATTCAAACTTATCTTGACTTCAACCTTTTCCACCATCTTTAGTCCTTTTTCATTTAGGTTGGATTGTCAACTCACAAGGCTAGCTTGAGACCACCTTTGTCAAACCTTTTCATTTAGTCATCCTCATCATTGTAGTCTTGATAAACTAGATTTTTAACTTTGGATATCCTAGTTCGGTCAAGCAACCTTGTTTTGTCTTTTTCATAAGGTGTTTAGTAGTAAATTCTATTGATGACAATGTTAATCACAACAACATTGCAAATAAAATCCTAATAGGCAAACTGCAAAGAACCTATATTTACTTGAAAGATTGAACCACAGAAACCTAAGGGTTTGAGTAAAGTGGAAAAGGTTGACTTAGCTTAATCCCAAGGCTCTAGTAGCTAGGTCTTCCCCATACTAGGTTTGCTTCATGGTATGATGTGATATTGTTGCTAAATTCAATGGGTCTATGGTTATCTCTAGTTTCTTTAAGAATCATAAGCATCAAATAAAATATTTTAACTTCGATCATAAAATAATCTCATGAAATCAACATATTTGCATTAATATTTCATGAACATCAAAATTTTTTGCTATCAATTAAATAGATTTAGCTTTAAGCATTCAACAATTTCATAAAAATGAAAAAAGTTCAATTTCCATTCATTCATCTTATTTTTAGATCATTTTCTAAAATTTAACAATTAATCTAAAATAAAGCATCAAAATACTAAAAAATAAATTTTCTCCCAACTATTCTCCATGCATGCCCTAAGATTTAATCAAATCAAAGAAAACTAATTTATACTTCACTAGATTACTTCATAGCTAGGCATAAAATCATGTGAGATTTTAAATAAGGGGGTTTAGTTTGGACACCGAGTAGGTTCTATATGCACCCTTCAATGGCACAACACACAGTCTTTTTTGGTTGAACTAATAGACCAGATACAAAAGATACATGAGATAGGTAACTATCAAATTGGCTTTGATATTGATTAAGGTCTATGCGCATACAATTTTTTAATCTGGAATGATTTAGAAAATAGGAAAAAAGAACATAACTTAGAGAAGTTTTGGCTCTTCCAACATCCAAATATTCTAAAATTAACTTAAAAAGAAGTATTCCTTGGCCTTTTATAAAAGAAATACATAGGTAGAATAAGAAAAATACATGAGAGTAAATCCAAGGGATGAATCACATCAAGGCATATGGAATGTGGTGACTGGTAAGAGAATTGTAAACAAAGTCAACGAGGGTCAACCTTCATTTGGATGTTGATGTACTTTGTAATACTCCCATGTCGATTGGTTCATTAGATACTTTTGATACTTTTGTTATTGTGGACACTCTGTGATATTCTGTATGGTGGATTTAGATTCGTTCATGTGTGGTTTCTTGGTTAATTGTTTACTGCTTTTACATTATGTGTGTAGCAATTGATGATATATAGGGCATAGATGATTTGATTTTGTAATGATAAGTTCTGAATTTATATGCATTAATGGTATTATGTTTACGCTGACATGTTAGTATTTTATGGTGGAAGGACGGAGTAGTACCACTCGCTTGCGAGTGCCCTACTACCCCGCTATTTCCTTCACCATGTGTTTTCAATGGAGATTATATGTTACTTGACGCTTAATTGTCTGCAGGGATTGCAGGATTAAAAGTCTCGACTCCACCTACTTCGGTAGGACAGGGCGAGCACAAATTAAGCCCAACGGGTACGAGGTGGTTAAAAGGAGTTGTAAGGAAGGGTTTCCCGACCCAAGTCCATCATTCGTATGGGTTTATTGAGTCATGTGTTGATCCGATTCTGTCTTAATATTTCAATTGTGTTGAGTTAGAGGATTTAATTAATTTATTATGTTTGTTAATTTAATTAATTAAGAATTAAAAGATTAAATCTAAGTTAATTATATTTTAAGTTAAAAGTTAATTGTTTGCAAAAGTTTGTTTTAATTCAATTTAGAAATTAAGAGAAATTATTGGTTTAAAAGTTAATAAGTAAATAATTAAAGTTACTTTAAATTGGAAGTTGAGCGGAGCGAATTTAAAATAAATAAGTAATCGAATACAAAAAATGATTAATTAAAGTTGGTAAGTTTGCGGGAGTGATTCGAAGAAGGAAATTAGTTACGTTGTAAAACCTTCCGCGGAAACAGAAAGAAAAGGGTTGGGCAGTTGTAAAAGGAAAAGGTTAAAAGAGGAGAAAATTTTTGGAAGGGGGCTGGAAGTTTGATTTCGGAAAGGAAGCTGGAAGAAAGAGGGCCAGTGTGTGAAGAAGGAAAAACGTTGGTGGGGAGTTCTTCTTCAGCCGTAGGATGTCAGGTTCTCTTGAAATTCCTGATCTATATTGTCATGCTTTTGTTCTATTGACTATGTTGTTTGCACCTCTGGCTGTGATAAATGTTACGTGGGAAAACTTCCGTAAAGATTTTTGCAAACTTAATATTTATGATCAAAGAAAATATGAATTAAATTTCATTAATGCAATTTAAATGTTTTAAAAAAAATATATATATATAGTGACAAAGAAATTGTAAAATATATTTGAAGTTTTACCCAGGTTGGAAATTTCTTTTGTTAAAAATACATTACTGGATTTGGGAAACCATGAACCAGGGGTAAAATGGGTACCTTTGCCTATGTATTTCTGTCTCCGTGATTCACTATTAGGTAAAGATTTCCAGTAGATATAATTATTCTTTTAAATTGCTGCAAGTGTTTTAAATTGTAAAGTTGGGTAGATTTCTTTTCAAACGTAGAGAAAAAGGGACGGGACTACTTTTACCCTGCGTATGAATATGGGGTAGTAAATCTGGGAGTTCCGTTGTTTTCTTTTATGAATTTCATTTCATATGTATAAATAAAATTTTGTTTCCGATATCTAGGTTAATTGCTTGATTCGTACGGTTGTAATTACTGGTAGTTAATCTATTTGTTTGGAGTTCAGTCTTGTCAAATGCAGAATCTATATATATAGATTGTTGTAGGGTTTGGTTGTTGATTCGTCTTTTGAATTTAATGAAGTTCAGAGTATTCGCACAAATTTTGTATGCAGTGTTCCCTGGCAATATTTTGTTCTGGGGCGTCTTTTGTTTTCTTCCATTTAGTATGTAATGTAATTGCCAAACTGTTGGAAACAAGTGTTGAAATTATGCATAGCATTTCACATATTACAAAATTATTGTTTGGAAACTGAAACAGTCGATTTCTTTTATCCTTGAGTGGCTATTATTTTGCACCCTAGGCATCTATTTCACATCAAATTTTCTGCGTGTATGAGAGGGGCGGGGTCGGCAGCGACCATACTTTTCTGTCCTCTCTGTTCCAGCAAATGCTAGCATAGACTTCCATCCTTTCACCGCCTGTGTAGTGCGCCGTATGTTCTGGCGCGAGTCTCTTCTTTCGCCATCAGGTTGTTCTCCTTACTGCGTTCACTACGCCAATATCCGTGATTAACATTGTCTTTTCTGCTACGTTTTGGGAGCAATGTATATTGATAATAGTTGTCAGATATTTTTCTGCGCTTTCCACATTATCTCTGGTATATTTTTACATGTTAGCTCAATCGGTATTAGGTATTAAATTGAATGGATCCATTACTATGTAATAGTTTATGCGCTGTGACCAAGCCAAAAATTAAATAAAGCAATTCGAATGTTTTCTTTTATTTTCTCAATTTTCTTTGCCGCCATTTTGTGCCGGGTGTTCGGTGGGTTTGGATTCAGGGCGCTCGTTGTGGTGAGTGTTGTTGCTGTCTGTATCTGATATTGAAGTGCTTATTTGTTTTATTCGATGGCTTATTCTTGTATACGCATAGTGGTAATTAATGAATGGGTTTTAAGTTGGCAGCCGATATTGGTTCCTCCATAAAATAATAGATACGTTCTCATTAAGTGTAATGATTTTCGCATTCCATTCCTAAAATATGCGCAATATATTTGGTTTATGGGACTTGAGTTCACCTTATGCTGGGGTTGTTAGACTGCGAGTTGGTGATATGTGTTTAAAGTAGGTATGCAGTTATAATGTAATATACCTACATATATATGGTTCATTTGTAAATTTTATCATAAGAATTATGGAATTTCTTTACTTATATTGTTTCTTTAAATATATATATATATATATATTTTCATTGGATTTAATTTAATGTTTATATTAATATTGAAGTTAATGCTTTGTATATTTATGTATGTGGGTGGATTTTATATATATATATATGAATTGTACTTTGTTTAGGTTAGATTTAATTTGATAATAAATGGTAGGTTGCAAGTAGTTTTAATTAAATGAGTATTTCGATGGTGAATCATAACGTTAAGTTAAATGTCTAAATTAAAAGGAATTTTTGGTGTATTGAGTTACGATTTGGTGCGAATCATTTTATGTATCAAGATGTGTTTTATTGTATTATTGTTTATGACTTCTGTTGAGTAATATCGTTTCATGAATGATGGGGATTTTATTTTATCGGGGAAACCTTAGAAGTGTTTTATTTTGGTTAGGAAACTAAGTGATTCCAGAGGTGGGATAAGGTGGTTGCCTTTGATTTTGCATTGAATTTAGACTTGAGATGTCTGTGGTTGGTTATACGTTTGGATTGTACCGAATTGTGGAAGTGATTCCTTGCAGTTCGTGAGATGGTCATGCCTCACGTTTGATTGTCCTTTGATGTAATTATTTTATCTTGTACAATCCTTGTTGTTATTGTGCTATGATTGAATGATTAGAGGGAATGGCTTTGAGTGGGTGGTCGGCGCACAAAGGGGCACCAGGATAGCCCACGTCAGAGTGAAAGTAATAAGTGATAATTTAAATAATTAACTAGGATTGGATAGTAACACACTAAAAAGATAATTATTGCCTCATCCGCCTTTGAGTGCTGCCACAGACTAAAGGGGATTGAGAAGGCTGTGGTTGGCATGTTCGTTTCCTTGTCTTCTCGAAGGGTAACAGATCCACATGAGCAACCCTATGGAGTGGCACCTTGAGATAGGTAGCCTGGATAACCATAGATGGAGGCGGCTCCTAGCGCTCGAGTGCCTGGATAATCCGTCAGTAGATGGAGGCGGCACCTTGCGATAGGGATGCCTGGAGAATCCATGTTAAGCCATGCGATGACACTCCCCTCTAACATTCATGTTTATGTTGTCTTTTGGAAATCCTCTAGAATCGGTCATTTGCTTCACTTTGTTGTTCGAATTTGAATGCTTTTATGTGTTGTGTAATTTTGTTCATGGTGAGTTGATGTTTTGTTGGTCTTGGTCGGGAACCTCTTTCTCTGCAACTCCTAGCACAGGGGTGGTCGGGTGGATTGTGTTTCGCACCCCGTTGGGATTTTCTATTCTTTTTTTTATGTAGGTTCATTTTTCAGTGTTGAGTTGCTATCTCAGTGGATCCTTGCTCGTGGGTTCCAGATTTATGTAATTATGTGATTTTCTTTATTGATGTATTATTCCCACCTAGTTGGGATAGTTTTGTATATTTTGCACATGGTGCTATTGTAATGTAATCATTTGATGATGTAATGTACTGTAATTGTAACCTCGGTCTTGAGGAGAATTTATAATGATGTTGTAACTTGGTTATTATTTTATCATGTTTCCTATTTTGTTGTTACTGATGAAATTACTTTGGTAATTATTTATATTAAGTAACGACCTCGTGTTCCTCGAAGGATTAAGTTATGCAACTTGATTTATGATTACGTTATGTTAATTACTATTCTCTTCAAAAAAAAAAAAAATTGGTTGCATTTTACTTAATTCCTTTGGGGTTGCGTAACAGGGCATTACAACTTGGTATCAGAGCCAAGGTTGCTAATGCTGGGTTCTCTGGGTAGTAGGTGTCCGTTAGGCAACCTTTGTGTTAACTTTTATCTTACATGCTATAACTGTGTGCAGAATCATGCCTCGAGCTAGAGGTCGTGGCCATGGCCGTGGAAGAGGCCGAGGTGGTGGTCGAGTAGGCAGTCATCACAGTCCATCCCCACCGAGTCTCCATGGTTTGGGACATGAGGAAAATTCAAATCCTCAAAGCAATCCACCAGTAGGTGACCAGAATCAGGGACAGCCTAGTTTGGATGGTCAGTTACAACATCTTCTAGGAGAACTCCTCGATCGTTTGGGGCCTAGGCATTAGGAAGAGTCATGGATCGAAAGAGAGAGAGAAAGGTCTCCAAGGAACAGGGATGTTCCAGTAGATCAAGATCCAGTAATAGTAGGGCATATGAGGGATTTGTTGAGAGCTCACCCTCCTACCTTTGATGGCTCGGGAGGAGGCTTGGAAGCAGAAACCTGGTTGATAGATTTGGATCGTTGCTTCGCAATGCACCCATTCGGTAGCAATACCAAGGCGAGGTGTGCAGTAATGCATTTGTAGGGTTTCACCTTTACCTGGTGGAGGTTGGAAGAATAGAAGTTGCACCTGGATATCAGTGTGGTTACATGGGAATTGTTCTTGGACAGGTTCAAGGCTCGGTTTCTCTCCAATCACTGGAGGCAGCGCAGAGCCGATGAGTTCCATGATCTTAAGCAGATGTCTATGTCTGTTGAGCAGTATGAGCGGTAGTTCTATGAACTCAAGCAATATGCTGGGATTAATCACGATGAGGGGTTGCTTGTTCAACATTTTGTTCGGGGTTTGAATGCTCATATCAGTGGTGGAGTAAGAGTCTTCAAGCCAAAGACAATGGAGGTGGCAGTGGAAAAAGCTCGGTTGGTAGAGGAAAACCTAGCTATGGCCCTTGGAGGGCATGTTGGAGTTCAGATTGGCAGTGCTCCGGCACCAGGTACAGGTTCTAGAGGTGGGCAATCTCAGTATGCAGGGTCTTTTAGGAACTTTCAGACGCCATCTAAGGGTGGTTCACACCAGCAGCAGTCTCAACCCAAGCAGAATAAATTGCAGTCTCAGCAGAAGAACTAGGTTCAGGGCAAGAGGATTCGTAGTTGGCAGCGAGATAAACCTGATCGTTCTATGCAGCCTACACAAAGTGCACAATTGGCATCATCCAGAGGTAGCTTTCAATAGTCAAATGCATAGTCTAAGGTTAGAGGCTTTGGTAGAGGAACAGGTTGTTTCTCGTGTGGTCAGTAGGGGCATATTGCTAGACAATGTCCACAGAAGTCTACTTCAGAATTTGGTCAGAGGCCAGCCATTTCAGAGCCTACAGTAGGAGATGCGGGGAGATCTCATCGAGTTTTTGCAATAGTAGATAATCGGTAGGCTGAGCATTAGGGTACTGTGATCGAAACATCAGGTGTGTTGAAGGGTACTAAAGTCTCCATACTTTTTGATTCTGGTGCTTCTGATTTGTTTATATCTCCTTCCATTGTGAAGCAATGTGGTTTGGTGGCATCTAGGCAAGGCATGGCTTGGCAGGTTGAGCTAGCCTCAGGGTCAAAGATTCGTGTAGAAGAGTTTGTTCAGGGTTGTAAGTTAGATTTGGGAGCCTTTTCAACTCAGGTGGACCTTCGGATCTTACCCTTGGGCTCATATGACATAGTCTTGGGAATTGATTGGTTATGTTCACATCATGCTTTATTGGATTGTCGTCGTAAGGCAGTGCAGTGTACCGATGATTTGGGAAAGAAGGTGGAGATCGTAGGCACTCAGAGGCCCATTTCCTTGCGGATGATCTCTGCCATGCAGTTAAAAAGGTTGTTCCGTCAGGGTTGTCAGCTCTTTGTGGTAGCAGTACATGATCTCGGGACTAATGATAGTCGAGAGAAATCATTGGATGATTATCCTCTTCTTAAGGGGTTCGCTGATGTGTTTTCGAGTGAGATTCCTGGAATGCCGCCTAAGCAGGATGTAGATTTTTGGATAGACCTAGTACCTGGAGCTGAGCCTATCTCTCGGGCTCTGTACCGAATGACTACGTAGGAACTTCAGGAACTCCGTCTTCAGTTGGAGGAGTTGATAGCAAAAGGTTTTATCCGTCTGAGTGTCTCTCCATGGGGAGCCCCCGTGATTTTTGTGAAGAAGAATGATGGTTCTCTTCGCCTATGCATTGATTATAGACAGTTGAACAAAGTAACAGTGAAGAATCGTTATCCCCTACCCAGAATAGATGATCTCTTCGATTAGATAAGAGGGAAAAGATATTGTCCAAGATTGATCTGAAGTCCGGATATCACCAGTTGAGGATTGCAGAGCAGGATATTCATAAAACTGCATTTTGCACTCGATACGGACATTACGAGTTCACAGTGATGCCGTTTGGGTTGACAAATGCACCTTCAGTATTCATGAGCTTGATGAATGGGGTATTCAGGACCTTTTTGGATAGATTTGTTCTTGTGTTCCTCGATGATAATTTGATCTACTCTAGGTCTATAGAGGAACATGAAGAACATCTCAAGCAGGTATTACAATGTTTGAGGGAAAACCAGTTGTATGCCAATTGGGAAAAGTGTGATTTCTACAAGACGAAAGTTCAGTATCTCGGCCACGTCATCTCAAGTGAAGGAATCTCTGTGGACCCTGCAAAGATTCAGGCTATTGTGGATTGGCCCGTACCAACTAATGTCTCAGAAGTTTGTAGTTTCATGGGGCTTGCAGGTTATTACAGACGGTTTGTCCAAGGATTTTTTAGGATTGCGCATCCCATTACTTCCCTCCAGAGAAAAGGAAATAAATTTTTGTGGTCAGACAAGTGTCAGCAAGCTTTTCAGACTCTTAAGGAGAAACTGACAAGTGCACCTATTTTGGCAGTACTAGATCCTACAGGAGAGTTTGTGGTGTGTACTGATGCCTCCTTGGAAGGTCTAGGGGCCGTCTTGATGTAGGAAGGGCGGGTGATTACATACGAATCTCGAAAAATTAAAGATCATGAATTAAACTATCCTACTCATGACCTTGAGTTGGCCGCGGTAGTTCATGCTCTGGTTAGATGGAGACATTTTCTCTTGGGGCATCAATTCAAGTTGCATACGGATCATCGTAGTCTACAATACATATTTACACAACCGAATTTGAATGCTAGACAGAGGAGATGGATGGAATTTTTGTGCGAGTATGATTTTGAAGTGAAATATATTCAAGGTAAGGAGAATTTGGTAGCCGATGCTTTGAGTAGGCGTAGGCATGAGATTTCTGCTATGACTCTTGGTATCGATTTGAAGAGTCAAATTCTCAATGCTCTCCCTTTAGATAGTTGGTATTCTGAAGTGGAGTCTAAGATTGAGTCAGGACGGTCTCTCGAAGGGAAATTTATTGGGTATTCTTTGGATTCTGATGGTGTTTTGCAATATTCAGGGCGTATGTATATACCTTCTGTAGAGGGTCTTTGTACCCTAATTTTGACTGAAGCCCATAGGGCTCCCTATTCAGCACATCCAAGGGTTAAGAAAATGTATGCAGATCTACATCCATTATATTTTTGGTCAGGAATGAAGCGGGATATCGTCGATTTCGTAGCTAGATGTCTGGAGTGCCAGAGGGTAAAGACAGAACATCATCATCCGGCAGGATTACTACAGCCTAACCTTGTTCCCGAGTGGAAATGGGATATCATTTCTATGGATTTTATTGTTGGTTTGCCCATGTCTTCTAGGAGACATGATGCGATCATGGTCACGGTGGACAGGTTAACCAAAGTAGCTCATTTCTCTCCTATTAGATCATCTTATACTGCATCTGTGGTAGCGAGGATTTTTATGGAGGATATAGTTCGATTGCATGGTATACCACGAAGAATCATATTAGACAGAGATCCAGTGTTTACGTCGGCACTATGGACTTCCTTGTAGCGGTCTCTAGGGACTCAGTTGAATTTTAGCTCTGCCTATAACCCTGAGACTGATGGTCAGACTGAGAGAGTTAATCAGGTGCTAGAGGACATGCTCTGCATGTACGTTATGGATCAGCAATCCCGTTGGGAGGATTATTTGCATTTAGTTGAGTTTGCCTACAATAATGGTTACCATAGCTCCATTGGCATGGCACATTTTCAGGCTTTGTATGGTCGTCCTTGCCGTACCTCTTTGAGCTGGGATCGGTTAGAGGACAAGGTTCTTCTTGGACCTGACATGCTTCGGGATATGGAACAGCAGGTGGCGTGTATCAGAGAGCATCTTGTTGCAACACAGGATAGGCAGAAAAAGTATGCAGATGCTCATCGTGTGGATCGGCAGTTTGCAGTTGGGGATCGTGTATTTCTCAAGGTGCATCCACGGAAGATTCCTATCCATTACGAAAAGGGTTCTAAGTTGGCACCCCGTTTTGTTGGGCCCTTTGAGGTGTTAGAGAGGATCAAGCCTGTCGCCTATCGCCTAGCCTTGCCACCTTGTCTGTCGTGGATTCATGATGTTTTTCATGTTTCTGTTTTGAGGCCATATTTTCCTGATGTTACTCATATGCTGGATTGGAATGCTTTGCAGGTCGACGACAGGAAACTAGCTCTAGAGCCCGTGGTCGTGCTTCAGCGTCAGAGTATCGCCCTCAGGGGCAGAGATATTGAGCAGGTGCGGGTCCAATGGGATACAAATGATGAAACCTCGGTGACTTGGGAGGATGCATCTCTCATTAGGGAGGCTTACCCTTATTTGTTCTCTCGCTTCCAGGAGTAAGCCATGTTCTAGGGGGGGAGGATGTAATACTCCCATGTCGATTGGTTCATTAGATACTTTTGATACTTTTGTTATTGTGGACACTCTGTGATATTCTGTATGGTGGATTTATATTCGTTCATTTGTGGTTTCTTGGTTAATTGTTTACTGCTTTTACGTTATGTGTGTAGCAATTGATGATATATAAGGCATAGATGATTTGATTTTGTAATGATCAGTTCTGAATTTATATGCATTAATGGTATTATGTTTACGCTGACATGTTAGTATTTTATGGTGGAAGGACGGAGTAGTACCACTCGCTTGCGAGTGCCCTACTACCCTGCTATTTCCTTCACCATGTGTTTTCAATGGAGATTATATGTTACTTGACGTTTAATTGTCTGCAGGGATTGCAGGATTAAAAGTCTCAACTCGAACTGCTTCAGCAGGACAGGGCAAGCACAAATTAAGCCCAACGGGTACGAGGTGGTTAAAAGGAGTTGTAAGGAAGGGTTTCCCGACCCAAGTCCGTCATTCGTATGGGTTTATTGAGTCATGTGTTGATCCGATTCTGTCTTAATATTTCAATTGTGTTGAGTTAGAGGATTTAATTAATTTATTATGTTGGTTAATTTAATTAATTAAGAATTAAAAGATTAAATCTAAGTTAATTATATTTTAAGTTAAAAGTTAATTGTTTGCAAAATTTTGTTTTAATTCAATTTAGAAATTAAGAGAAATTATTGGTTTAAAAGTTAATAAGTAAATAATTAAAGTTACTTTATATTGGAAGTTGGAGCGAATTTAAAATAAATAAGTAACCGAATACAAAAAATGATTAATTAAAGTTGGTAAGTTTGCGGGAGTGATTTGAAGAAGGAAATTAGTTACGTTGTAAAACCTTCTGCAGAAACAAAAAGAAAAGGGTTGGGCGGTTGTAAAAGGAAAAGGTTAAAAGAGGAGAAATTTTTTGGAAGGGGGCTAGAAGTTTGATTTCGGAAAGGAAGCTAGAAGAAAGAGGGCCAGTGTGTGAAGAAGGAAAAACGTTGGTGGGGAGTTCTTCTTCAGCCGTAGGACGTCAGGTTCTCTTGAAATTCCTGATCTATATTGTCATGCTTTTGTTCTATTGACTATGTTGTTTACACCTCTGGCTGTGATAAATGTTACGTGGGAAAACTTCCATAAAGATTTTTGCAAACTTAATATTTATGATCAAAGAAAATATGAATTAAATTTCATTAATGCAATTTAAATGTTTAAAAAAATATATATATCTATAGTGACAAAGAAATTGTAAAATATATTTGAAGTTTTACCCAGGTTGGAAATTTCTTTTGTTAAAAATACATTACTAGATTTGGGAAACCGTGAACCAGGGGTAAAATGGGTACCTTTGCCTATGTATTTCTGTCTTCGTGATTCACTATTAGGTAAAGATTTCCAGTAGATATAATTATTCTTTTAAATTGCTAGAAGTGTTTTAAATTGTAAAGTTGGGTAGATTTCTTTTCAAACGTAGAGAAAAAGGGACGGGACTACTTTTACCCTGTGTATGAATATGGGGTAGTAAATCCGGGAGTTCCGTTGTTTTCTTTTATGAATTTCATTTCATATGTATAAATAAAATTTTGTTTATGATCTCTAGGTTAATTGCTTGATTCGTACGGTTGTAATTACTGGTAGTTAATCTATTTGTTCGGAGTTCAGTCTTGTCAAATGCAGAATCTATATATATAGATTGTTGTAGGGTTTGGTTGTTGATTCGTCTTTTGAATTTGATGAAGTTCAGAGTATTCGCACAAATTTTGTATGCAGTGTTCCCTGGCAATATTTTGTTCTGGGGCGTCTTTTGTTTTCTTCCATTTAGTATGTAATGTAATTGCCAAACTGTTGGAAACCTGTGTTGAAATTATGCATAGCATTTCACATATTACAAAATTATTGTTTTGAAACTGAAATAGTCGATTTCTTTTATCCCTGAGTGGCTATTATTTTGCACCCTAGGCATCCGTTTCACATCAATTTTTCTGCGTGTATGAGAGGGGCGGGGTTGGCAGCGACCATACTTTTCTATCCTCTCTGTTCTAGCAAATGCTAGCATAGACTTCCATCCTTTCACCGCCTGTGTAGTGTGCCGTGTGTTCTAGCACGAGTCTCTTCTTTCGCCATCAGGTTGTTCTCCTTACCGCGTTCACTACGCCAATATCCGTGATTAACATTGTCTTTTCTGCTACGTTTCGGGAGCAATGTATATTGATAATAGTTGTCAGATATTTTTCTGTGCTTTCCACATTATCTCTGGTATATTTTTACATGTTAGCTCAATCGGTATTAGGTATTAAATTGAATGGATCCATGACTATGTAATAGTTTATGCACTGTGACCAAGCCAAAAATTAAATAAAGCAATTCGAATGTTTTCTTTTATTTTCTTAATTTTCTTTGCCGCCCATTTTGTGCCAGGTGTTCGGTGGGTTTGGATTCAAGGCGCTCATTGTGGTTAGTGTTGTTGCTATCTATATCTGATATTGAAGTGCTTATTTGTTTTATTCGATGGCTTATTCTTGTATAGGCATAGTGGTAATTAATGAATGGGTTTTAAGTTGGCAGCCGGTATTGGTTCCTCCGTAAAATAATAGATACGTTCTCATTAAGTGTAATGATTTTCGCATTCCATTCCTAAAATATGCGTAATATATTTGGTTTATGGGACTTGAGTTCACCTTATGCTGGGGTTGTTAAACTGCGAGTTGGTGATATGTGTTTAAAGTAGGTATGCAGTTATAACGTAATATACCTACATATATATGGTTCATTTGTAAATTTTATCATAAGAATTATGGAATTTCTTTACTTATATTGTTTCTTTAAATATATATATATTTTTTCATTGGGTTTAATTTAATGTTTATATTAATATTGAAGTTAATGCTTTGTATATTTATGTATGTGGGTGGATTTTCTATATATATATGAATTGTACTTTTTTTAGGTTAGATTTAATTTGGTAATAAATGGTAGGTTGCAAGTAGTTTTAATTAAATGAGTATTTCGATGGAGAATCATAGCGTTAAGTTAAATGTCTAAATTAAAAGGAATTTTTGGTGTATTGAGTTACGATTTGGTGCGAATCATTTTATGTATCAAGATGTGTTTTATTGTATTATTGTTTATGACTTCTGTTGAGTAATATCGTTTCATGAATGATGGGGATTTTCTTTTATCGGGGAAACCTTAGAAGTGTTTTATTTTGGTTAGGAACCTAAGTGATTCCAGAGGTGGGATAAGGTGGTTGCCTTTGATTTTGCTTTTAATTTAGACTTGAGATGTTTGTGGTTGGTTATACGTTTGGATTGTACCGAATTGTGGAAGTGATTCCTTGCAGTTGGTGAGATGGTCATGCCTCACGTTTGATTGTCCTTTGATGTAATTATTTTATCTTGTACAATCCTTGTTGTTATTGTGCTGTGATTGAATGATTAGAGGGAGTGGCTCTGAGTGGGTGGTCGGCGCACAAAGGGGCGCCAGGATAGCCCACGTCAGAGTGAAAGTAATAAGTGATAATTTAAATAATTAACTAGGATTGGGTAGTAACACACTAAAAAGATAATTATTGCCTCATCCGCCTTTGAGTGCTACCACAGACTAAAGGGGATTGAGAAGGCCATGGTTGGAATGTTCGTTGCCTTGTCTTCTCGAAGGGTAACAGATCCACATGAGCAACCCTATGGAGCGGCACCTTGAGATAGGTAGCCTGGATAACCATAGATGGAGGTGGCTCCTAGCGCTCAAGTGCCTAGATAATCTGTCAGTAGATGGAGGCGGTGCCTTGCGATAGGGATGCCTGGAGAATTCATGTTAAGCCATGCGATGACACTCCCCTCTAACATTCATGTTTATGTTGTCTTTTGGAAATCCTTTGGAATCGGTCATTTGCTTCACTTTGTTGTTCGAATTTGAATGCTTTTATGTGTTGTGTAATTTTGTTAATGGTGAGTTGATGTTTTGTTGGTCTTGGTCGGGAACCTCTTCCTCTGCAACTCCTAGCATGGGGGTGGTCGGATGGATCGTGTTCCGCACCCCTTTGGTATTTTCTCTTCTTTTTTTTATGCAGGTTCATTTTTAGGTGTTGAGTTGCTATCTCAGTGGATCCTTGCTCGTGGGTTCCAGATTTATGTAATTATGTGATTTTCTTTATTGATGTATTATTCCCACCTAGTTGGGACAGTTTTGTATATTTTGCACATGGTGCTATTGTAATGTAATCATTTGATGATGTAATGTACTGTAATTGTAACCTCGGTCTTGAGGAGAATTTATAATGATGTTGTAACTTGGTTATTATTTTATCATGTTTCCTATTTTGTTGTTACTAATGAAATTACTTTGGTAATTATTTATATTAAGTAACGACCTCGTGTTCCTCAAAGGATTAAGTTATGCAACTTGATTTATGATTATGTTATGTTAATTACTATTCTCTTCTAAAAAAAAATAAAAAATTGGTTGCATTTTACTTAATTCTTTTGGGGTTGCGTAGCGGGGCGTTACATACTTTAGGTGTTTTATTTTCTTATTATCGTTGGGATAATAACTTGAATCTGAATAGTATGTAGGAACATTCCCATATATTTAGAATGATTGATTTATCATCTTGTTCCTACACTTTGGTTTTGCTTCGAGGTTTCTACTCTCTAGAATAGGCTTCCCTGGAGGTTGACATTTTCCTTCATCGTATGTGTAATAGCAAGATCCCCAGTATTCTAATGACTCAAGTTCCTCCTTCAGATAAGTTCCTAGAATGTGTAGTTGATGCAATACAAAGGTCAAAACAACTCTACTTACTTTTTTCTTCACAAAAATCAATTCACCAAACTAAAAAGCTTCTTTTGAGGCAAACAACTTTCAATACATCCCATCTTTATAAGGCAATTTCCTTAACCAAACTCTTTAATAAAAGTAACCAAAGTGAGAAGAAAACATAAAAAAACCCTTGTTGTATCCAAAAACCACCTTAACAACATCAAATTGACTAATTCAAACCCTAACATCAAGTCATACAACCCAAACATAAAAACATTCAAAAGTGGTCTATCGAAACTAGAAAATCAGGCCTATTTAGACCCCTCCAACAAAAAACTTCACATTTCCAAGACCATTTATCCTTCATATTGCCACAAAAAAATGAAAATAATTTTTCACAACCATCTTATACCATTCCCCAACCAACATTCATGATATTTTACCATACACTTACACTGAACCTTCAAATTTGATTCCAAAATAAGACTGTGACAATCTGCCATGCATAGAGCAGCAAATAAATGCACAAAAATCATTTTAATTCACCTATTACTATCTAGAGAGGGATTGAGGCTTACAAATACAACCTTTCAAATCACTTTCACCAAAGGAGACTAGCTTTTACATCATCAAAACACAAAATATTGACTGTACACTATCAATTTCTAAAATTTTGCACAATTTTCAGACCTAGGGCATCATGAAATCAGAACAAATACTCTTCATCAACATCTTCCACTTGGTGAACTTTAAGAAAAAAAAAAAATTAAAAACCAAAAATCAAGAGTTTCCATCCATTAAAATGAAAGATACACAATTTATTTGCTCACTGCCAACCCTAGATCAGGTTTTTAGCCGCCTGGAGTAATTTCCAAATGAATTTCATAAAACTAAATAATTTTTCATGAAAAAAAAGAAAATTAAAGTATATTCATAGGGATATTACCTTATATGGAGGAGGAGAGGTTTACTGCAAGTATGTGGTCATACAATGGCCTAAAATCAAAAAATTCCTTGAAAAAATATAGAAAATCTAAACTTTTCATTAATTTTCACACTGCTACATCATCCCCTACCATTCTTGAAGTTTGTGAAGCCTATAATTTATTTTAATAACTAAAAAAATTCCTATAAATGCATCTCCAACTATCTATCTCCTCACCTTCCTTCATTTTATAGCTTTTTTGCATTTTTGCAATGTTGTTTTGACAACATTTTGTCAAATTTTGTAATTTTTACATATAATTCCTAATGACTCCAAAATGATTACCAATGACCTAAAAAACCATTAAAATGACCAAATAGACCTTATTACAATATTGGGACATCATATCTAATTCAAAAACTTCAAGTTTCCTCTTAGAGGCATATTCTTGCTTGGGTGCACCTACACCAGTAGCCCAATCTGGATATGATTCTATCTGTAAGGCCCCACCTTGCATGTGATTAGTAATGTCCTAATATTTTTTATGTGATCCTAAATAGATGGTAAGATATATTATGGATGAAAATTGGTGTGATTATTTGATAATATTCTTGCTTATGCTACTGTGAATGTAAGACCCCATTTCATATTTCCCATTTTATTTCCATCAAACAAGTAGTTAGATGATAATTATGATGAAATAAATGATAAAAATATTTTTAGGATTCATGGGCATTAACCTTAATTTAATTATGAGAGAAGCACATGTGAATTGTTGGATATAACTTTAAAGTGTTGCGTTATTTGGCATATTAAATTTTGGTAAATGCTTCATTGCTAATGTTATAGGAGTTTAAAATGAATTACTAAGGTGGTAAACAAAATGATGGAGTGACTATTTCATTGACTATATTCTTGTATTGGAGTAAGTGTGTATTTCCTTTGATTATAATGAAAATTGAACCATTAGGTTCATCTGATGTATTAATGAGTAAATAGTTCGTGAGTGAAAATTATGTGAATGGGATTAGCTAATAATATGAAGAGATATATGATCTAATCATGCTGACTTTGGTAATGTGTAGGAATCAAATATGCAAATAGGAGGATAGATAAATGTTGGAATCAAATCAAATACATATTTGGAAAGTTCTAGGTGTAGCCCTATTTGACTTAGAAGGGTTTGAGGTTTTACTATTGGTTGGGTGATTGAGTAGAATCTAATTGTAGGTCATGTGATGTGAGTTTTGTTGGGGTTGGAACCCTTGGTTGGGATCAAAATTTCGTATGGATTCTTGTGTAGGTTTTGAAAAGGGACTATTGAGTCAATGTCCTTGGTTTTTGAACAAGAATAGACCCCTAGGACCTATATCTATGGGTTTGGAACCTTTTTGACATGTGAACTTGTCCTTGGAGTGTGAAAAGACCCCTCAAAAGTCCACATTCATGAATGTGACGAATTCAAAAAGTGTTGGGGCTTGGGAAGAGTGACTTGTCACTCTCAACCTCCCACTCCCCAAAAGTTCTTGGAATTGGCACAAGACTCACACATGTGTGAGCACTTGTGGGAAAGAGTGTAGGTTTGGAGGATTCCTTTATACCTCAAGAAGATGGAAGATTTGGGCATTGCCCACTTCTCCTCTTCAAGAACTTGAGTGAAGATGGTAGAAAGAATGAAAAAAAGAGAGGAGCCCATCTCTTTGGAAAGATAATGATGAAAATGGCTTGGTTTGGAGAGGAAGAAGAATAAAGGAGTTAGTTCCCTCACTTGGATAAAATAGATAAGTTCTCTCTTACTTCCATTTTCTCTTTTGAGTATTTTTCTTTTCTGTGAGAAAGTGGTATGCTGTAAGGATCATGGTTGAGAATAAAGAGTAGAGAAACTAGAAGCATGATATTTGGTGCTATGTTATATTTTATCACTTGTAAAATTTTGAAAAAGCTCCATTCATCATATTGGAGTTAAAATAAAACCTTGCTCGGGGGTATGGCTAGAGCCCATGAGGCTCCATGACGCCATTATGGTAGGGTGGAGAGCAAGACTTTGTTTATGGGTGTGCAAGACATTTGTTTTCTCAAACATAGTGGTAGAGCTACAAGTTGCAAGGAGATGAATTTCATATTCTTCAATGTAGAAATGAGAGCAAGTCTTACTCACTTTTTTTTGTGTATTTATTTGCATGTAAATCATTGTTTCTTCAAATCTATTTGTATCATTGCAAGTTTAAAGATAGATTTCATATATTGTTCAATAAAAAAAAAGGATGTATTAGAACAAGTTTTTATTATTTTCATATTAAATCATTTCTTTCATACACAACATTGTAGCTTTACAAGTTAAAAAAAAAAAAAAAGATTTCATATCTTGTTTCAAGAAGGAAATTTACATTATTATGAAATTATAATGTATGTTGATTATGAATAATATGAATAAAAGGATAATGTTTGCAAACTCTTTCTTAGTTTTCAAAGAGTTAGCCATTATAGATGGAGGAATAAATACGTATAAGGGATTCATGTTAGAAAAAAAAGGAAAGGCTTGTCAATCATATTTTGAACATGTAAAAAGAGTAGTTTGATTTCATAGTGACTATGAGAGAACACAGTGGTAATATTATAAACAATGTAAGGGAAAGAGGTAAATGTAATTTTATTTAGCTCAACAATATTCGTTACCAATCTACACAACAAAGTAAAACCCAAAGTTGTATATATCAATATATGTTTAATAATTTTAAATGTAGAATAACCTGCATTAAAATTTATATATAAAAATAAATTTATTAGTCTACAGGAAAGATCATATATAAAACACACATTTACTTGCTAAATTTATTTTCTAAGGGCATGGCCTGTGTGGGGGCCTCATCCCTTTTGCAATAGTGACCTCCACATTGTCCACCGTGCCACAAGACTACTCCAAAGAATGTGATCGCTAGAATGATAGGATGAGCACAAAAGAAAACATGTAAAAGTTACTGGAATAAGTGTAATTTTGGTATATGCATATAAAATAAAAAGAAAAAAACTTAGGAACATTCTATCAAACACAAGAAATGAAAGTAGCGAGCATGGAGCTAATGCACAGTAGGCGACTGTGTAGTTGAGGCCCCCTAAAGGGGCATGGACTCCACAGGTCATGACTCTCATTCCCTCCCCCTCATCAGTAACATTCTATATATATATATATATATATATATATACTAAAGGTAGGTATCAAAGCCATCACTAACTTCTTTGGGCTTGTCTTTCCTTCTGAAGCTTGTTTGCAAAGATTGAAATAAAGTCAAGACAAAAGCTCCTCAAAGGATGTCCAAACTTTACCAACATCCTCCCTACCTATGCATAGCTAGCGTTTGAAGAGGGTCGAATCAGGGTCCTTCACAGAAATGTAATTGCAGGAGCCTCCTCTTATCACCATAGCCCTGAAAAAAAAATACACTAATGGGGGAAATCCAATAAAGTATATTTATGTCCAACTGTTGCTCCTTTATCATTTGTCTTTCTCTTACTATGAACTCACTGCCAAATAAAGGGCTCAGATCTCATTTAACTTCTCCCTCAACACCTTAAATCATGTATGAAATGAGTGCAACACTGTAACCCTTATGGAAATAAGGACTGCTGGCGGGTAGTATTTTATTATTGGCTGCAGATTTATTGTTGCCTGACATTTTGGTAGAAGTAAATGTTGTTGTAGGTTGATCCTTGCGTGTTGGTCTTGGTCTATTTTAGCCTATAGTGGGCATTCAAAGCCTAATAAATGTTTACCTATCCTACTAGCTATAGTCCATTCCTTTCTCATCAGTCAATCAAGAAAAAAAAATAGACAGAGGAATAAATTTAAAATTGAAGTCGTAGGAATCACCCCATCCCTGAATAAATGCGCTGCAGTGTAGGTTGGAACACTATAGCTATTCTAAAATAGTTTAAGAAAATTTTAAAATAGTTGGTTTCAGAGCTATTCTACTTAGCTCGAGTAAAGATAATTGCAATCTTCCCATGATGCTATTAATTGCAATATAGGGTTGGTAGTCAGGCGCAGGTAAGGAAATATTGAACGAGAAATCAAGCTACCCCAAAAAGGAGTTACAAAACAGAGTTAATGTGTAGGATTGTTTTTATTTACTTGAATAAAAATATTTGTTACCTGATAATCTCATTTTAAAGCCTATTATATTGAACCCAAAATTGGGTAACATTCATGTTTATCACATTATGCAACTATGATTTTGGGTTTCAGAATGTTTTATAAAAAAATTTGTAAAATAACGATTAATGGTAATGACCATATTAATTAATAAATTTGGGATTAATTTTTATACTTATATCAGCTAGCTACAGGTAGTATATTAATCATGCTGATTTTAAGACGATAGTATTAATATTTGGAAACAAACATATATATGTGGGATAAGATTAATGCAAAAAAATAAAATAAAAATTAACAAATAGATTTAATTCTTGTTACTATTTACTGCTATAACTTTTGTTGCCATTTTGTAGCAGCAAGTTTCTTCTTACAGTATTTACTGTTATCTTGTAACTGCTCTAATTATTTTACTTGTTGTTTTGCATCAGCAAGTTCTTCTTATAGAATTTACTATTATTATGTAACTATTGTAATTGTTTTGGTTGTTGTTGTTTTGTATCAGCAAGTTATATATTGCAGCATTTATTGTTGTCATGTAACTATAGTTATTATTTTAGTCATTGCTGGTTTGCATCAGCAAGTTTCTACTGCAGTTTAATACTGCAATCTCTCTATAATTTAGATATTATCAATAAAAATAAATAAATAAAATTTAATAGATTCAATTATAGTAGAGTTAATTTTAGAATGGAGGACGGTTTCTTCTTGTAATAGAAATACATGCAATATTAATATTGACAATTGTATAGTATCTATTTGAATAAGAAAAATAAATAAATAAACAAAGGATACTGATAGTTACTCTTGAAATGTTAAAATGTTACTGATATTTCAATTAAGGGAATAACATGAGGTTTAATGTTAACATATCATTTAATTAAGCGATAATGATAATATTATTATTAATTTGAGGTTTAAAGATATTATTGAGGTTATTTCAAGATTAAACAATATATATAATTAGCTTGGTTAAATGGAAATAGTAAAATTCCACTATACATGATCGCTATTACCATTGGTTATGTAATAATGTGATTACTATGAATACTACCAATTATGGGATGGTGGCTATAGAGTAATGTGATACCAATTTTAAAAATTAGCATCTAGTCATTAATGATAGAAGGAGAATAATATCATTAAATTTTAATTTGTGATTGAGTGGGATTAATGATTTTTTTTTTGAGGGGCTAGTAAAATAACCAAGTTATTAAGAAAACATGGATTGATTAATAATAATATTTTCTCCTAGGTGCCTAGATGATAATAGTATCATTAGAGATTTATTGATATTTTAAATTAAAAAAATGGATATATCGAGACTTAGTTGTTAGTATTGATCTTCACATTAAGGAGTAAATAAAACTCTCCACCTAAAGGTACTCAACTGAAATAAATTAATCATGAATGTTTGGTTAAATAATAATATATATTTTTATAAGCAATTCATTAGTTAAAGAATAATAATACCATTATCAAGGTTTGATTGAGAATAATCAATATCATTACTATGATTAATAGCAATATAGTTATTGTTCTAATCAAATGATGTTTAAATAATAAGGACATTATGATGGTTCGACTAATCAGGTAACCAATTTTATATATTAATGTAAGGGTGAGGGTTGTCCCGATCATTGGATGGTTGTTACTAATGGCTTTATTCTTATTTTTGTTACCAGATTAGTAATTTGATTTTGTCTAGGGTCACTCTATTTTTGTCTAAGGGTGTGTGCATCAAACTCTGCACATCCGACCTTGTCACCGCCCTATACCTACTTAGGGAATGTGTTGGTGAGTGATGGTATTCTTACATCACCATCTGATGTGTATAATATGGAGCCATGTGTTGGCATGGTTCATACCTATTATGGTTTTATATCAAACAAAAAAAAAATTGGTTGGTTTTTTTTTCTAGTGAATTTTTTTTTTGGGCATGACACTATCCATGATCCAAATTTTCCTAACCATCCATACCTGAATTTTGTATCACAATATGATTCTCCTGCAATCACAACTTCAACCTATTAAATCCCTTTTGAAACATTTATAAAAATCTCATGTGAACAAAACCATCATTAATTCATTATTATTATAAATCCATCATAAATAACATGCTTTCAAAAAAATCATATATTCTTGCATGATTTTCTTTTTTAGACTAGGTTAATAGACCATTGAACCTCTTAGATAACCTTAAAATTTTAAAACTTCACTTTGCATTGCTACCCGGTACTCAATGTTCGGATTTTACCAATGATTTTCCTAGACCTTGGCTTCTGGACCAGAATGCTTCACTCAACACTTTGCTTTACCTTTTTCATTTTTGGTTGTCCTGGTTCCTAATACTCGGTACCCAGAATAATTAAATTACAGAGTACTCTTGTTCAAAAATATTTTTCCTTTCCTTTCACTTTTGGTGATCTTTCCAACTGGCTAGCACCCGCCATAAGCATTAGTTTTCAATTGGGGTCGCCAAGTCTTACAATCTTGGGGCATGTTGTAAGAACACACAACTTACAACCAATAAAATAAAATTTAAACCAAAACTTGGGATTAAATCACCAATTGTAAATTATAATTTATACATATTTTAAAACAATAGATCTTTACGTTTACCTATATTTTGACCAAAAAATAATAAAAATTCTCTAGAAATATTGGTGTGTGCTCTGATTAATTATAGTTTCTAGAACTCAGTGAAAGATATTAGTTCATTGACATTGAACTACACAATTTAGTAATCCTCCAAAGCCATCCAATGATAGATCCTTGTTGGCAATCAAGCATCCATAGCCCTGATAAGGTTATATCTATAATTCCCCCAAACATCTAGATGTACTGCTAGCCAGACATCTATAGCCTTGATAGAGATATTTGGATAGCCTAAAGAGTTGATTTTTTTTGTTTATCTCTTTTTATATTTCATTGATAGCTCATTTCAACTTGCAAGCAATGAAGCCCACAATTAGGTTAGGAATTACAGTGGTAGAAAAGGTTACCTTTTTATTTTTCATTCAATGAAAATCCCTTCATCATTTCACTACTTCCCAAAAAATCATTTAATAATTCCCTGTTGGTGTGTATTCCTAGCTAAACTTTACCACTCTTATGCCAAATCCTAGCTAACTGCAACTTGCTATATGTTAGAAGATATGAATAAATTAAAATTTAATAGCAAACAACTTAATCAACAAATTTAAATCTAAATCTAGATCTATTAGTTACCATTCTTCCAATTGAATTTTATGGCAACTACTAAATACTTAGCTAGCAATTCTAATTTGACGATGTTGCACCACATTAATGGATCAAAAATGTCATGATAACACTTAAACATGATCACACTATTCTACATTAAATTCACATGCCTCAATGTGCACATATCATTTCTTTCAAATTTCCCAGGTGATGATGTGTGTTGCCTTATCGACTTCATTTTCCTTTCTAATTTGCACACATTGGCACCTTCATGGTTAATACAGATTAATAAAACCATAATGAAATGGCCACCATTAATTTTTAAATCTTTAACTTGCTTGATTGACAATCTTTGTACTGGCCAAATTTCAAGCAATGTCACCAATTGTGTAAGAATTAATTTGATTCAACATTCTAATTTGGATAAACTCTTCTAGTTGCCACCTTAATTATGATTTCCAATACTTCAATCTAGGAAACTATGTACCACAACTTGCTGATGGTTTTCTATAAATTTTGCGCTTCTCTTGAATTCTTCACACCTTTTCTTTCTTTCAATTATCATTTTGCATTTCTGCTCTTCTAGTGCTTGATTGCTTCTAGGTCATAGATACTTCAATTTTCTTGACCTACTCTTGCCACCATAATTTTTCCATGGGTTGGATCACGACTAAAAGGCTTCACAATGTTTTCTTCATTCAGACTACTAGTTTCACTATGCAAAACCTTTTTTTAGTCCTTGTGGAACAATATGTGGAATCCAGAGCTTACTACTAGTTTTATTCTGACATGGCTTCTCGCTTTGTAGCATCCCTCCTAGATATTACACTCTTTGTTGAATATGTTTGCTCAGCTACGAATATGATAGTGCAACCTAAATATTTGGGGAGTATAGATACTATTTTTTCTGTTGCACACCCAACCATTAGAATCCCTTCTATGGATGATATCCCTCAAATAGTGGAACACGAGGATGTAGTTCCACTCCAACCATTCCTAACTGACCTCCATACTCCTAACTTTGAAGTTCATTAGGAAATTTCCTACATAGGGCATTTTTCCCTTATAGACAAGGCATCCCAAATTGATTGAATGATTACTTTTTTCTTTTTTTATATTTTTACAACAAGAATTTTGGCACTTCCATGTATATACACAATACACACACATATATATATCTTTATCATACATTTTAAAGCCTATATTTATTGTGCATGGTTTTATAATTATACATTTCACAACACAATGTTACAAAATGTTTGAATTAACTCTTGAATGTGTATGATAAGTTAAGCAGAATTTGCTAGTGAAAAGGGCCAAATAGAAAAAAAGAAAGACAAGGAAAGAAAAAAACCCTACAAAAGAAAACTAACCCTAAGTAACCAAAATTTACCCTAACAAATGACTAACCCTAATAAAGAAACTTATTTTAAGTTCAATAACTATTTTCATTGTTTTTTTTTTGGTACAAATTACAATAGGTTTATCCTTGAATTCACTAGAATAAATTTGAAATATCCTATTGTAACAATGAATTACCTTAAATTTTCTACATTTAACAAACATAAATTCAAAGACATACTTACCAATAAATTGGCTCACATGTATGAAAATGACCTCATTAAAGGTTGATTGAACATACTTCCACTGATTCCTCAATACTCTACCTTCTTTCAGTCTCCATTCATGATTTTCTTCTTTACTATGTTCAATTCCATGAACGACTGTGTCGATTTCTTGATTTTCTTCTTCTCCAATTTTTTTTGTGTCCTCAAGCCTATCATCACTGTGAACATTATTAGGCCAAGAAATAACACAATTTATATTGTTATCAGAGAGAAAAAGTAAAAAACATGATACTTTTGTATCTTGCATTAAATCATGAAAATTTCCCTTTTTAGCTTGTAAATTTTTAGTTTGGAACAAAAAACATCTGTCTCCTGTTTGATTTTTCTTCTCTTCTTCTACACTAACATTTTCCATGTGTGAAGAGAATGATGAATCAACAATGTTGTTTCCTCATTTTTGGTGCCATATTTTTGTGTCTCAACATTCTTTCTTGTCTTCCTGCAAAACCTTATGATTTTCTTCATAACAATTATAGTTAACAAAATGTTTTGATATGGGTAAAAGCAAAAAGTTGTCACACTTTATAAAGGAAATGGCCAATGCTGATCCAATTTTTAAACTTGAATCAGTAAAAAGTGGCATATATGTTTTCAATTTTGAAATTATGTAAACTAGTAAAATATGTATTTTTTAGTACATTTTATATTTGTATTTTAAAAAAAAAATTAAAAAATTATTTTAAACTAGTTTTTAATAAATTAAAACTATAATTTAGTTCCTACTAAAATGCAAAAAAATGAAGTTGCATGGGACGTCAAACTTTTTATAGTAAATTTTGTTTTTTTTCTTTCATTTTTTTTGTGTGTATTTATAACTTTAAATTTTAGTGCATGGATATATTTTTTCCAATTTTTTTAAATATATTCTTTTAAATAAATATTAAAATTTGTGTGAATTAAAAAACAACTGTTTTCATCAGATGACAACTTTCATATTAAATATTTAACTAAAATGGAAAAAAAATTATACCATCTTAAAATAGATTCTTTTATCGATAGTGCATTGAATATTTTTTTAAATAATTTTTAGTATTTCTCCTTGGTATAGTAATCAACCTAATATTTTTTGCTGATAACCTAATTTTAGTAAAAATAAAAAATAAAATATAAAAAATAATTAAACTATTAAAATAAATGTTTTTGAAAACTACACTTATGGATCTACAAAAGGGTATTTTTATATTTAAAAAAAAATGTTATTTACATTAGCAAGAGTTATTGAAACTTCAAGTCTTTCAAATAATTTTATTTTTTTGGTAAATTGGACTCAAAGTGGTGCTCCATATATTTTTAGCCAACAATTTTAGTTAAAAAATTTGTGGAAGTATATAACTTAGCTAGAATGAATCTTAATAGATCATACTTTTGACCAAAATTAATTTTTAGTTAGAAATACTTAAATTCACTTATGCTGATAATTTGGCTAAAACTGTGACACAAATTTGTGCCTTTACCCATATATCAATTAATTTTTTAACATTTTTAGTTCCAATAGGGTTATACTCTATTTTAGAATTCAAAATACTTCTCGTTAATGGTTCCTTTCTTCTAGTAGTTAAAACTTATTCCATTAATGGAATCACCTTATATGTGGCCAAACTTACCCTAGTTAAAAATATTTCACAATCGAGTGCACCGTGATCAATTGTATCATGAATTCTCCACTTTGCGACCTTACCAAAGGTGAATAAACTCAAAGGATATAATCTCTGGTAAATAATTTTCCAGAGTTTTTCAACTTCCATTTTTGAAATATCGACTTGCATAGACTTTCGTCTTACAAGCTACTTTTAAACGTAGAACCAATAAAGATTCCTAAACAAAACTTGAAGGGAAAGATTTATATAAGATGAGGCCATCCTTCTAGTGCCAATTCCTATTGATGACGATGTTACTCATAACAACAGTGTAGATAAAATCATCATAGGATATCAACAAATAACCTCTCTATTCTTGAAAGACTAAATTAGGGCAACCTAAGGGTCCAAGTAAAGAGGAAAAGGTTGACTTAGCTTAAGCCCAAGGCTCCGGTAGTTAGGTTTTAAACTTCTAAGTTTGCTTCAGGGTATGATGTGATATTGCTACTAATTTCAAGGGGTACATGGTTATCTCTAGTTTCTTTAAGAATCATAAGCAATGGATAAAATATTTTAAGTTTGATCACAAAATAATCTCATGAAATCAATAGATTTACATTAATATTTCATGAAAATTAAACAATTTTTACATCACTTAAGTAGATTTAGCTTTAAGTATTCAACAATTTCATAGAAATTAAATATTTTCAATAATATTTCCATTCATTCATCTATTTGTTAGAAAATTTTATGAAATTTAACATCTAATCTAAAATAAAACATCAAAATACTAAAATATAAAATTGCTACAAGGTATTTTACATGCATGCCCCAAGATTTAATCAAATGAAAGCAAACTGGTTTATACTTCACCATATTGCTTCACAGCTAGGAATAAATTGGTGCAATCTTTTAAAGAAGGGGGTTTAGTTTGGACATCGAATAGGTTTTGTATGCACCCTTAAACAACACATCACATAGTCGCATTCAGTAGAACTAAGAAACTATGTACAAAATATACATGATATAGGTAGCTATCAAATTGGCTTAAATATTGATTAAATTCTATGTGCATACAATTTTTTAATCTGGAATGATTTAGAAAATAGGAAAAAAGAAAAAAAACTTAGAGATCTTTTTGCTCTTTTGACATCCACAAATTTTGAACTTAACTTAAAAAGAAGTATCCCCTATCATTTTATAGAAGCAAGATGTAGGTAGGATAAGACAAATACATGAGAGAAAATCCAAGGGACAAATCACATCAAGGCACATGGAATGTTGTGACTAGTAAGAGAATTGCAAATGAAGTCAACAGAGGTCAACCTTTTTCTGCACATTCATGTCCTTCAAGTGTTTCATCTTCTCATTATCGCTAGGATAATAACTTGAATCTAGATTGTATGTAGGAACATTCCCATATATTCAAAATGATTGCTTTATAAGATCATGTTCCTACCCTTCAGTTCCACCCCAGGATTTCTACTCTTGGGAATGGGATTTCTTGGAGGTTGGCGCTTTCCTTTGCCATATGTGTAGTACCGAGATCCCCAATATTCTGATGAATCAAGATCCTCCTTCGCACAATTTCTTGGAATGTGTAGTCTGATCTAGATATGATTCTATCCATGATCCAAATTTTCCTGATCATCCATACCTGAACTTTGCATCACAATCTACTTTTCCTATAATCACCAATTCCACCAATTAAATCCCTATTAAAACATTTATAACAATATCATGTAAACAAAATTATCATTAATTCATTATCATTATGAATCCATCATAAACAACATGCTTTCAAGAAAATTATATATTCTAATGTAATTTCCTTTTTAGATGAGGTCATTGGACCATTGAACCTCTTGGATAACCTTAAAATTTTAAAAATTTACTTTGCATTTTTACTTAGTACCTCGTACCTAGTGTTCAAATTTTAGCAATGATTTTCCCAAGCCCTGTATTTTATCGGTGTTGTTTATTTTTTATCATAACTAGGTTGGTCTTCTAATCTACCTATGGAATTGCTAATTCCAATCAAGGGCGGCTACAAGGACCTAGACCAACTGTCAAGGATTTTAATGACCTCCTACACTTTCTTATCTACAAGACCCGAGAGGGCAATCCGTTAATGTCTTTACAACCTCTACACCATTATCATAAACAACATTAACAAAAATAGATAATCTCATTTAATAGCTCAACATGATAGGATAATACTAAATAGAATTGGTTGTTTATTAGTAATATCAACTATTTGGAGCATAAGATAACTACAACACATTTCAAAATATAAGATAGTCATTGATTTTCAATTTGTAGCAAGCTCTAGGTCAATATAAACAAATACTAAACCATACGAATAAGCACAACTTAGATTAGTGCCATATATCCATTGGAGGAGTCATTTTGATAAGCATCTAAGGGTTTATGACAGATAACATTTAAGATCCTTGATAACATTGCTTTACAAAACATATCCACTTACAATCCCATTCAAGCATTTTAATTAATTCCTTGTATTAAAGATAAAACAAGAATCATACACAGCACAACAGTGAGATGAATGAGACAACCCTTGATCATATTATTCAAAATTTTGATATGCATGTACAATGGAGAGACATGAGTTTGAATTAATCATTTCAATTCAAATGCTAGTACTGTCATAAAACATCAAATCACCATGAAGTCAAAACCTACTATGGAATAACTCAAAACCTAAATTGCATCTTCCTTAAAACCATCAAACTTTACAATTTTCTCTGCAACTTCACCTAGACTCGACCAAAAATATCTCACTTGCTAACCCATATTTCTAGCCTTGAAATCCTTCTTATAGAAAAAGAAGGAGCAAACAAGCATCAAGCTAGAAAGCACACGTGTCACTAGCCAATTGGACCACCTTGTGATATTTCAAAAATTTGTTACAACAACAATCTCCCCAGAAAATCTTCTTGTTCATCATGCCTGCTGAGAATGGTTGATGCAGCAACAAAACTTCAAGAATTTCACGCCTAGGCTATTGCCAAAAATAGAACTGGAATCTTTTATAACTACAATATCTAACTTGTGAACCATTAGCAGTCTACTCCTTTTCACTCTTCCTCAATTAAATATATATTTACCCATTTTTGGTACTCTTCATCAGTTGACCAATCAAAATTGATTATCTATTTCACCTTGACACTATAAAGTGTGTACTTAACTACCACCTAATTCACTTCTCTTTCAAAAGACTCCAAGAATGAGTTGGTGCTAATGATTTTTTCCATACAACTCACCAATAAATCATAATCTAAGTCACCACAAATAGATTTAATTTGATCATTGATGACCTCATTTTCCTGATCCTGCCACTATTGGAGTGACTTGATATTTCCCCACTCATCAATTATATCAGGTAACAATGTGTCGCTCCAATAATCAAAGTTCTTCACCAACTCTCTAATCTTCCTACTCAAGTCATTTGGTAAGGTTTGAAAACCTTGCAATGAATTGACTAACACTTGAGTAGGGCTTAATAATTGGGGCCTATTATTTATATCAAACCTTGAGGCTTTATACATTATATCTAAATCATTGGCCCTAGGGATCCAATTTTCAATTAGTGGTACTACTACCTCCTAGTACCTATCAATATTCTTTATGGCATCTAATAATAAAAAATATAAAAAAACACACAGATGACAATCTGTCATCAACTTTCTCATTTAAATGCCTCAATATAGTATTAACAACCTCCCTTTGCTTTAAAAGTGCTTCCTCCTCACTTACCTTCAAGGATTCCTATAACTTTGTAATTTTGTGCATTAGATGCTTCTTTGTAGGATCAACAGAGCATTCTATTTCTTCATAAATTATCCCCAAAGTAGGGCCAAGGGAAGGAGTTTGGCTGGGAGACCCTAGTGTAGAAACAATGGGAGAAGTAGGAGGCACTAAACTTGATGTGGAAGGAAATGTTCTGATCCCTGAAGCACTTGATGTCTCCCCAATCTATTTGTACTTTAACCTATCCACCTTAGTCTGTAGCTCAACATTCCTTTGTTGCATCTTGCTATATCCCCAATTATGAAATTGTACTTCTCCATTAAGCTTTTCTTTTTAGCCTCCTCTCTTTCAATAGTCTTTTGGGCCAATTTGGCCACATTTATAGTTAAATTAGTGGCCTCTGTGGTTGAGGTCTCTGAAGCTCTCTTTATTATCAACCCTCCTCTTAAATTTGGGTTAATATAAGTGACATTTTTCTTTCTCCCTTGAGGGGCCAAAGCCCAAACTACCAAGGTCTCGTATTCTTCATTGAAGGAAAAATATTGCAATGATGCCTTGACCTCTTCTTCAAAATCTTGCAAGGGATACTTGGAGTTCAAAATAGAATTAAAAGATACAACATCTGCAATGTCCCACTTAGGAAAAATCAAGACACCAGCTTCATTTACCAGTTTTCTCCCCTCCTCAGGAGTGATGTTCTTGAATTCATCCATTAATTTAGCTTTCACTTCATCATCATTCTTCTAGTTTGACCTGTCAGGTCTTAATTCTCCTCTCCTCTTGCATTTATCTTGATACTCTTCCAATTTCATTCTCCATACTAGTTGCAAGAAAACTAGAGTTTTTACAAATGCATTATCATCTAGAAACTCCTTGCATGCTTCCAATCTCGCATCTTGCACACATTTTTCTTTCATATCTAGATCAAAGAGAACCAATTCAATTGACCTAAGAGGGGAAGTCATACCCATCTGCATGTCCTGGTTGGTGACAACAATTTCACCCATCAAATCCTCTTGTGATTGTTCAATCTTTTTCCTCTTAGGGCTTAGTTTTGATGGTGATGGTGAGGGACTATTCTTTGGTGATGCTTCTAAATCAATGATCTTAATTTCCCTAGGAATTTTGAGCTTTTGACCTAGTTGAGCAAGAAATTTCATTATTTGTTTTCCTTTTCAATTCTCTTCTTCCTCATCACTACTATCATTTCTTTTCATTCTATAAATAAGCCTTTTCTTTATAGGTTGGTAGGTTGGTCTCATTTCATTTGGCCTGGAATCTTGCTCTTGTATGCCCAGATCCAACTCTAGGTTTACCTTCTTGGTCATCAAGATTCCCATGATTTCTTTGAAGTTGTCCATCAAAAAGTCAATTTTCTTATGATGTGGACTGAAATCCATCAATGAATCATACTTTGGATCCATTTTGTGTACAATGGCCAATAGCTTGTAATAAGCTATCAATTTCTCCTTGTTCAACTACTACCTACATAGGTCAAATTCATTTCTAATCAAGTCCTCAATGAAATTGAACTCATACACAAACTTACCACCTTTTATCCTTTGTCTGAAAAGAGAAAAGAATCCCTCAGGATCACGCTGTCACTTGGGACCACACCTCAAATGGTATTCTTCAATAAAATTCCCAAAGTCTACCCAAACTCCTTTTGAAAAGACAAAATTTGACACCATAGTATAGTCTGAGAAAAAAGTTCCTTTACCTTTCCTAGTAAGGTTGTCCTCATGGATACAACCAATCTGCCACATAAATTTTGCAAATCCCACTCTTGGTGGCACATTGTATGGAAATATATGAGGGGTCCCTTGAAAACCATACACCCTCAATATAGTGTTGACTGGGTATGGAATAATATCACCCTAGTTGTGGAAAACCTTCAACTTTGGCTTCCTCCCCTTTGGTTTGAGGAAATCATGCAACTCCTTAGGAATCCTGGGTACATTTACTATCAGCCTAGCTCTCAATATGGAAGCAAAACAATTGTCAAAATGCACATAATTGGAATTATCCATGTTACATGATAAATCTACAGCCCACACCTGCACTAGCAATCTTTCTCCATTAACCAACTACCTTAACTCCATCTTCTCATAGAAGAATTCAAAATTCTTATATAAGAACATATACATTAACATGGAATACTAGAAGAATGGAGTTCCTACATCATTTTTTTGCAACTTCAACAACCCTTCATGTATCTTTTTGGCCAACAAAGAAGAAAAATCATAACTCACTAAGAAATTAGGGTGTTGTATTTGCACCCCTATGAACATGTAAGCAATAGGCATCACCGTGTTAGGGTTAAAACCCAAAATCTGGCACAATGAGTAAAAGGTGGCCAAGAAATGATTTACAAAGTAGTTTAGTCTTAAAGGTTCTTGGTCATTAGGGATAATATAGAATTTTTAACCTTCTTCCCTAGCCAAATGAGGTGGGAGCAACTTAACTCTAAAAAGTGATTTCAACCTCCCATACTCCTATTTCATCTCCTCAAGACCAATAGGAACCAAGAACATACTAGGCTCACTCAAATCAAAAACTTGTCAGAATTCATGTTTGTTCATGCTTAACAAAACCCTTCCATCATTCCCTCTAATAACCCATGTGACAGGGTCATATCGTGCAACCATTGCTCTAAGCACATCTATATCAGGGAACACATTCAATACCACCAACTTCCCCATATCATACATTCAACCATTTGAAAAGGGGTGGGGAAAATTCCTCTATCCAAACCATAATTTGCAGATCTCTAGACCTATAAAAGGAACCCTAGCATCAAATATGTTGGAATAATTATATACTAATCCCTCCACTAGGTTTTTTCCTCGCATAAAGACCAACCCCTTCTTTCGATCATTTGTTGACAAGGGAAATTGATCTAGGAAATCATCATATAGGTTTCTACTAAAATAATCAATCTAGATATAGAATACTGCTTTGATGATGCCATCTTGGGTAAACTCGGGCTTCCTTGCTATTGCAAACTTCAAACAAACTAGGGCTAAATAGAAATATGAAATTGCAAAATAGAACCTTACAATTTCCTACAATTCAATTGACCTATAGCCCTAAAACAATTATCAACAAGCACTTTGACAAGCACACAACAAATTTCCCCTAAATTCAAATTCAAATTAACTAAGAGATACAAAAATCAACTCACGACTTTATGTTTGTAGAAACCCAGATGTTTGTTGTAAAAACTTGTAAATTCATCCTTGGCCTTGAGACTGCTCCACAAAGAAATTTTCCCTAAATTCAAATTCAAATTAACCAAGAGATACAGAAATCAACTCACGACTTTATGTTTTTAGAAACCCAAATCTTTGTTGTAACAACTCGTAACTTCATCCTTGGCCTTGAGACTACTCTGCAAAGATGCTTGAATCTTTGTGACATAATAAAAGTAGGAGAATAATCACTTTATTTCAATCAAACCATGCCAGTAGATGTCATGTTCGCCATTAAAGCTTACTTGTGCATTGCGCAAATGAATCCAATCGCATTTGATGCAGATTCAAATACTAGCAATTGATCCTACACTCTAGTTAGATCATCAAATGGCTTCCTTCAAAACAAACTGACACAATCTCCATCATGGAAATAATGGCCCACCATACTATGTGTTTCCAAGGAAATCCATGTGGTGCTCGCCTGCGATATCGCAATTGATAAAGACCTCAAATCTTTTGATCACATGATGGTGGGAAACCATGGATTTCAACCATTCGATAATCCTATTTGTTCAACACAATCGCCATATTTTTCATTAACCATCAAGCATATTTCTACCAAGATTATAACATTTTCATTGATTTGAAACACGTGCATCTCATAAATTCTTTAGTAACCTGCTACATAATGTATTAAAACTAGATAAACTTATCAAAGTATTTATATCGTCTCTTTGGCTTCACCAAATGAGACACGTGGTGATTTCCTGTGATATTACAATCAACCAAAACAGTGTAGTGGGGCCATCACGGGATTGCAAGGAATGGCTGAGATCAAATGATAATTGATCTATGGTCACGCAAACTTGTCCCTCTGCAAAATATAAAACATTTAATAAAAGGAGGGGACATCACTAGGTTGATGATAAACAATGACATAAGTTGTTTTTAATGAGGGAGCATGGGACCATCCAAGACTTAGGAAAAAATCAAGACAAGCGGTGGAAATAAAATGATAAAACAAGAGGAGCCCAGCCTAGACAAAGCAATGGGGCTTAAGTTGTTTTAAAACCCCCGCAAAAGTAATGGCCAAACAGATTCCACCCAAGGAAAAATATAAACACTAGGGTTTTAAATGAAGACAAAGGTAAAACCCCAACCTTAGGCTTTTCCCAAACACCATAGAGGCCCAAAGACATAAGGCAGGATAAAAGTGCAACATGAAGAGAAAAATTGTGAAGTTCCATCAACTGGAACTTCCATATTTACTAGACTTTGGCTTTCAAACTAGAATGCTTCACTCAACACTTTGCTTTACCTTTTACATTTCTAGCTTTCCTAGTTCCAAGTACCCAATACCTTGAATTATGAAGTACTCTTTTTCTAAAAGATTTATCTTTTCCTTTCACCTCCGGTGATCTTTCCTACTAGCCAACACTTGTCATAAGTGGTAGTTTTCACTTGGGGTCCCAAGTCTTATAGTCTTTGGGTGTGTTGTGAGAACTCACAACAAATACCTTATTCATTACCTTAGTTCATACTACCACTTTCACCCATCATCCTTTAACACTTGCATCCCATTTGGCATACCTTAGACACCGCTCAAGACTTTGATCTCATTGTGGAACTCTTGAAATTTGACTATTGTCACTTTGGTTCCTTGTCTTCAAATCATCTTTAGAAGTCATTCAAAAAAATAAAAATATATATTTATCTTATGTAAACATTACCATAGATTGGACCTCATTCTAACACCCTCCTATTGACATCTTGGCACATTGTTACTTTGAATCCATAACTTGGTATTATCCTTAGACATACCCTAGATCTTGCATAACCTTTACCTTAGTTACAGCTTGGTCATCCTTTGGCATACCTTTGCATAGTCATTTTTCCACATTATCCTCACATCCACTTTCCCTTTTGCAAGTCTTACATGGTTGAAACTAGGTTGGGACAAAAAAGAAAAGAAATGGACATCCCATAAGACAATGAGTTTGGAAACCCACTTGATAACTCATCTCATGGGACACCTAGACCATACAAAGCTCTATTTGAAAAATTTGTCACTAGAGCCCCAAATGGAAATATTTTCATAGAAGAAATAGAGGTCATCCCACAATATCTTGAATTTTCCCTTTTTTAGATAAATTTTTGGCACATGACCATCAACGTTACTTAGATAAATTATTAATAGAAGGTGCCACATTACCTCCTAGTTTTGACATGGACACATTATGAGCATCACCCACATGAATCAACCAAACTCAAGGGCCCAATGCACCCATCTCTAGTGGTTCTATCCCACAAGTTAATACATCTATGCCATTAGGAGGAAGCATGCAAGATGCCACAATAATCCACACCTCACTATTTGACACACAAGGAATGAAATTTAACATGACCCAGCCTATGTCATAACCATTTGGTATGTCATTTACCATAGCGACATCATTTTCAAATCCACTTGGCACAAACAATACAATCAAGAAACCTAAAGTTGTCATTAACACACCTCCCAAAATGAGCATCATAACAATCATAGGAGCCTCTCAACAAAAAATTGTGTCACAACAAGGACCTACTCCACATATACATGTGCAAAACAATACCCAAGGATCCATTCTAAAAAATACTCAACTTGTAAACCAAGGCCCCTTCATACAACATGGTAACCAAGGACATTTCCCATAATATGGCAATGAAAGTCCACATGGTCAAACTTTTACAAGATCATGGAATAAAAAATCCAATCCTCCCTATAACACTCATATTTCCACTTATAATCAAAAAATTTCAAACCAAATGCCACCATACATATCTTACATGCAAAAGAAAAATCCATCATTAATACATACACCTGTTCAAAACTTGTCCTTTAACATTAGACTCAAAAATACCAACCTCAACTCTCGAAATACACAAGACCCATCATTGACTAAAGTGGATGTCCTAAAAATTTAAGTTCTTTCCCTTTAATATCAGATGGAAAACATAGAAATGTGTAAAAGAAAGACCTACTATGCCCATGACTTATGTCCTTATCCTTTTGACAAGAGTCTATACATGTCACCCTTCCCACATGGCTATTTCATACCAAATTTATCTAAGTACAAAGGGAAAAGCAATCCACTTAAACACTTAGGATAATTTTACGTGTCTTTTAAAAAAATTACATATGATCCTCCATACCTAATGAGATGTTTCCTAAGATGGCTTATGTTCATAGCACTTGAGTTGTTCTCACAGTTACTGACTAACATAAAACATGGGGAGAACTAGTAAACAAGTTTGTGGAACACTTCACATTCAACATTCATAATGAAATTACCATTTCCACCCTATGGAATACCACATAAGAAGAGGGTAAAAATTTTGTAACCTTCTCCCAATGATGGAGATACTTGGCTAGTTGATGTCCCATTGAAATACTCGAGAAAAAAAAAGTTGTCATGTTCATTGAAAACTTAAACTAAAACTTGAAACATGGTTTGCAGATGTAGTGTTACATTTCATTTTTTAACCTAGTGGAAAAAGAAATCATCCTTGAAAAGGCCTTTATTGACAAAGGAGAAATTAATATTTCCAACAAAAACATAAACACATAAAATACCACAAATGGGAAAGGAAAATATTGGGCCTGAAACAAGAATGTAACTAATGATGGAGTTGTCAATGCCAAGATTGTATATATAGGTCCTACTATTACACTTAAAGGGCCTAAAAAATCCAATAATACAAAAAGAAATATTGATCAAACTACCAATTTTGTCCAAAATATACAACAACCAAGAACCCAATGGAGGTTTCCAACAAAATGTCAATACGCCCATTTAGGGGAGCCAATTGAGTCGATTTCTAAAGAACTCCTACAACATAAAGTCACAAAACTTCCAAACCCAAAACAATATGATCCTGGAAAGTTTAAATAATTTTGGTGGGATGATAATTCCTTTTGTGAATACCATCGAACCAAAGGACATAACCTATCGCAATGCCAACAACTAAAGAACATCATACAAGACCTTGGGGAAAATGGCACCATTGAACTCAATGAACAACAACAAAAATATTCAAATAGCGATCATAAATTTTTAAGCAATCCTTTACATGACCATGGAAAAGGAAAGGCTTCCAATTTAGACAATAAGACTAATCACAATTTATCCAATTACACCAATGCTAAATATGACTATGGTCACACCACTATCATAAATCACATTCGAGCTACCAATGAATATGTCAACATCATTACCATTAAGAAACCTTTTGAACACACTGTTAACACTCACTAGATGAAGATAACCATTTGAGGTCCTCCTCCATAGTGACAACCACTACCAAAATCCCAATACTACTTACTAGATCAATTAGGGAAGACTCCTACTAAAATTTATATCCTAGAGTTATTGCATATATCACCTAACCATCAGGCTATCCTTGAAAAATCCTTGTAAGAAATAACCATCCCCACTGACCTTGATGTCAATCATTTCCAAGAGATGGTGGGATTTTTAACCATTTCCCATCATCCCACCTTTTCCAAACAAGATTATTCAATCGAAAAGATAGACCATAATGACCCTTGACACCTTGAAGTCTTTGTCCATAAAACCAAAGTTAGAAGAGTCCTAATAGACAGTGGAGCAAGGTTAAACATTTGTACCATAAATTGGTTAAGATGTTGGGCTTTTAAAAATCATGTGTGGATACCACTAAAATGATTGTTATCAAAGCATATGATGATGAAAAATGGCCCTCTAAATGAATTATTACACTTCCTATTCAAGTTCAATGTGTAATCATGGACATCACTTTCCAATTCTTGGACCTTGACCTCCTATACAACCTTTTCCCAGGCTAACCATGGATTCATTCCATGAAGTTTGTCCCATATACATATCACCAATGCCATAAAATCCCATACAATAGAACTAAAATCACAATAGCTAGTCATCTCGACACCTTTCAATATTGCAATAATTTTGAGAGGGACCACAAAATTCCAAGTTCCTATCAATAATGATGCTTCATCTACCACTTTTTCATGTTACATTGATCCATCCTCATTGACCAAATAAACCACTTCATATATTGTACCATTGAACCCCAAGTTCCAAGTACATGAAATGGGATGTGGTGAGTATTGTATGGACAACAAGTAGATAAATGATAATGCTACTACTGCTAAAAATGATCAAACTTATAATAATGATGTCAAGAAATTTTTAAAAGGAATGAAAACATATGGTCATGCTTGGATCAAATCCATTTGGGATCTTGATGATATATCTTCTTTTACCCTATCTGCTTCTACATAAACCTTTCGTGTCCATGATAAACCCATGTTGAACAATGATATTTATGATAATCCACTCTTTGATCCTAACCGCACTGATGATGTCCATACATCATCCTTCCATACTACCTATCTTGGGTTAGGGTATGTCACCCCTATTGTCACCTTTACTAAACCATATTTCTAAGTCATTAGGGATGTGTAAGCCTCCTTTGACATGAACGATACCAAAAAGGATATTCCCAAATACCTCATTGATGGAATCGTCACTCCCATTCATCCATCAAGCATTTCAGTCACCCCATCCACTTCATCCATTCCACTCACATCCATTGGCATCATAGACATGGATAAAAAATACATAACTCAAGATAAGGACAATGATATGGGAAATTTTCAAAAATAAAAAATAATAATTCCCTCTTTACAAGAAGAACAAGAATCAAAAGGTCACATGATGACAATAAAACAAGATCAAAGCATGTCCTTGAGCCAATACAAAGATCTATTGGACCAGTTGTGACCAAAAAAGGCTATTGGATGAATAAAAAAGTATTGGTTTTCAAGAATTCTCCTCCACTAAAAATCACTAGGGGCATCTATCAGTGCAAAAATTCAAACAAATAACTTGTTGATCCAATGTCTTCATCACCATCACTTTCACTCATTCCATACATTCCATTCAATCCATACATTGTCGCTTATCATCTCACCTCCATCAAAAATGTATTTCAATGTAACTTTGACAATGGCCCCTTCACATACTCTAGCTCATCAGTTGCTCAAACTCTTTTTTGTTTGAAGCTTGGTGGCCCACATAGTGTGCACATTAGCGATGATATGATAGCCTCTTTCATCTACCACTTGTATCATCCTTCATCTTTGCTACTTATATCTCACATCCAAATCAAGCCCTTTTTTCCAATATGGTCATTCAAACAAAGTCAATGCATCATCATGACATACCGGTTCTACATATAGGTTCTAAATGTCCTATTTTAACCACAAAAAATATAATAAAATAGGAAAAATAAAAAAGTGTTACCTTGATGAAAACCTAGCAAAGAAAATTCACTCAACAAGACAAATAGGTCAACAAAGTCACTTAATCAAACCAAACAAATTTTCAAAATAGTCAAACAATCAAATCAGCAAACTAATCAACTTATGTCTTATAAAGGATGTGTCCTTCTTGAAACCAGACATTGCCATTTAGTCAAAATTAATCATTTTCCTTATATAGGTGGTCACATGATCGAAACCAGACTTGATGTCTTATACGGCATTCTTCCTCTCCTAAAACTAGGCTTCATCAAACAAATAACTTGTCAAACACCTAGTCAATTAAATGTCGAACAATTTTTTTTTGGCAAACACTTTGAATGGATATTGACCTTGTGGTATGTTTTGTCTTATCTTTTACTTGATTTGTGTTTGAGTCAAGTTACTAGCTTCCTCAAGGATTTTCAATGAATAATTTAAAGGGGTGAAGATATCTCATGACTCTTTTCTTTGACTGTTGTTTGTGGATTGTCTTGACAAAAGGGTTGGGGAAAATTTTCCCTTAGTATGAGTCAGGACATTCCTTGTTTGTGATTTCCTCTTTTACAATTGGATGAAGTTGCACACCTTAGTCTATGTCATACCATAGTCTTTATTTTGCATTTGTCATATTTTACGACCCAATGATGATTAAATGCAAGGCTTATAATGTATTTGGAAAAATATTGAAGTTCTTCTTCTATACTAACTTCCATATCCTTCATGATAACATTTCTTCTATCCTTCATCCTCTAGTCTTCTCATCCATTTCGATATCACACTCATGTTCTTTGAACTTGCCTATCCTCTCGAGGGGCATACCAATACCTCCGCATCATCCTTCCTCATCTTATTCACACTAGGGCATGTTTTGACTTAATTTACTTGACACAACACGATAAACTACATTGTATCAAAGAGGGGAAAAATGTAGACACTAAAAACTTTTCTAGGCCTACAACTTCTAAATTCTACATTATTTTCTCTTTTTTCTTTCATAATTAAATAATTTTTAATTATTTAATTAATTCATTTCTATCTTTATTCCTCCTTGATTAATTTAAATAAATTTCATTTATTTAATTACATCACTAATTAAGTCCCTTTCTTTATAAAATTAAATAAATTCTTATTTATTTAATTTTTATACCACTTTCCACTATAATTAAATAATTATTTTTAATTATTTAATTATTCATTGGACACCTAAATTAAATAATTTTTATTATTTAATTTCCTATCACCTCTTTTCCCATGCTAATCTTATCTCCTACATTAAGTCCTTATCTATCTATGTCTCAATTAACCTCCACCCTTGATTAAAGTATTTATGATTTAATCTAGATCATCAATCCTTATATTTTTTCCCTAAGACCATTTTGTACTACATCTTTCATTCTTGGCTATTGATTATTGGCATTAAATCTTAGCGCTTCATTCAAAATTGTCTTTCCTATAAAAGATATATATCATTGTCATTTCTTCATCTTAGACATCTTATACATATTGGAGAGTGTACACAAGCTTATGTGACCTTATGCTATCTTGTCATCTTGCCATCAACATCAAGTCAAGTGGATCCATAATAAATTGGAATCTTCAATATTTTTCTGTCATTGTTATTAGACCTATTTGCATACTCAAAAATATAAGGGGAATTATCTTATTCAAGCAAAATGGAGAAGTGCAATGAAGGTTAATCAATGGTGGTATGAAGGATTTTGGTAATATTGTTCCATGTTTTATGTATTTATTCTTATTTGTGCTTCATTGTTTATTAAGGTTTGATTTATATGCATTATTACCTAACCTTGATTTATAATGGTTAGCATGAGATAGGCTCAATATATACCTTTCTCCTATAATGTCTCTGCATCCTCCTCCAAAAGCTTTGTAACAAGCTCTTGTAAGCAATAAAAAAACTTGTTGCCCAGACGTTGTTGAGATCAAGAAGGAACCTAAAATAAAACAAAAAAGGAAAAAAATATCTCCTATAAGTAACCTAAAACTCTTGAATGTATACATCAATAGTCAAAAAGTGTGCCTAAGTTTCTCTAGGATACTTTTTTGGGTGTCCTAGACATTTTTTTTTTGCAACAAAGTGGGACACTTTGTGTAAAAGTGGGATACTTTACAAAAAAGTGGGACACTTTACAAAAAAAAGGGATGCTTTACAAAAAAAGGGAGGCTTTGTGACTTCTTTTCCTATGGTCCTAAATCTATCTAGAAATATGTACCAAAATAAGGTAAATGCATAAAAATGAAGGAAAGGTAGAGAAGAATCAACTCACGGAATGGTGCAGCTTGCCTTGCACCACCTTGTTGTGTAGGATCTCAAGTCTTAGAAGCATGTAAGTTTGTATGTTTGGCATCGTCAATCACTCTCTAACAATGTCAAACTACAAAAAAGTAAAAGACAAAATGATCACAAAATACCTAACTTTTTATTCTTATATACTCAATTAGGTTATTTACATGTTAAGGTAAAAATTTATTTTTCATTCAAATTAGCATATTAGGGCCTAGAGAACTCTATTTTCGACATTGTTTGTTGCATTGGATGCATAATTCCACTATGAATCTCATAAAATTTCTATCACTATGTGGTATGGTTTTTGGAAATACCCTATGATATGACTTGCAAAATTTGATGTCATTAGACCGTTACCTTGATTCCACCTTCATAAAGCAAGTGAAATTATAGGGGCCATACATCTACCCTCATATTTTACTTCTTGAAGAAGTTAGATAAGAGGATTTTTTAATGAATAATGAATTAGTTTCACAGGATGCAATTCCTAACATTGTGGTTTGACAAATAACTACAATGGGGGCTTAATTCACCTTGTTTGTGAACGAATCTATATGAGTATCCTTTTATGAGGTAAAGTTTACTTTTTGAAGTACTTTAGCTTGCATATGCACGTAATGTCATATGGGTGCTAAAGTGGGGGCTAAATGTAGTGCCAAAAATTGTACTCCCTTCTTGGAGATAGTATAATTTCACACTTAATTTTGAACTATTTTAGTACCCTAGCATTCATGTCCTTTAAATCATCATTAATAGGCCCCTCAGACCATTTATTACATTTCCCAAGGCTTATTCCAACTGAAATCCTAACAAATTCAATAAATACATTTAATATTTCAACTCCCTAACATTCTCTCACCCCAAAAAATCTATGGTGGGACCCATATGCCACCTTGGGTGTATTAGTCCTATTTGGGGCCTTTTCAGGTTTTGAGTAGGAAATCAATGTTTTTTTTATTGAAATTTTATAAATGTCAGCATTTAGGATCTAATAAATGGTAAATTAGATAGGATTCCTATAAAATCTAAGTCTCACATTCATTTTTTCAACTAGATAGAAAAAGAAAAGAAAGGAAGTAAGAAAGATACCACAAGTATTTGCATTCAAGAGTAGGGAGCAGGGAAAGTTGAAGTCATGGAGCAGCATTGTAGTGTTTTTATAGGTCTTGAAGCCCACTTTCATTTCAATATCAAGCATTGCCAAAGCTTGATGATGGCTGCCTATAGAGTATCATGATGGATTCTAGGTTGGGAAGATAAAACCAGCCATTGAAACAAGCCTAATGAATTGTTTCCTAAGTTATTGCATCTTCCATCATCATTCTACTTTCTACCTAAAGGAATATTTTTCACAGGTTTAGATCCGTAAGTGATGTTTGAAAGACATAGGAAGGAAGTGCAGAGAGAGGAGAATAATTTCAAATCTAACCTTTTTGGAAAGGAATAGTGGGACTCATATGCCCAATTCAGTGTATAAGTCCTAGTACACCCCTTTTCCTACCTTTCTATAGATCCCAACAATCGACAAAAGAATAATTATCCCAAAAGATAGAATACTTATTTTCCCTTCTATTCATATATAATATAATTATCATTCATATACTTCTCATCATTTCCCAAATTCTTGTGGAACTACAAACAGAAAGGAAGAATAACATATGAAGACAACATAAAAATATTTTTATTCAACATGGAAGAAACCTAAACGCCTCAACACGTTTTCATCATTCTCAAAAGGAAATAAAAGGAAAATAAAACATTCACAACAAAAGGATGAATGAAGATACAACTAGATGAATGTCATAACAATTTTTTTCTTTCTATCTTTGTGCCAATGGGAACAAAACGAATTATCCAAAAAAATAAATTGAATACACACCAAGCTACACATCATGAGAGATCATATTACATCAAAAAAATTAACATAAAAACACCAAGACACACAAGATTTGATATATGTGATCCAATAAAAAGAAAATTATTTGCATCCTATTCTTACTTATCATAAGTGGATGGTAGATACTAGCTAAATTGAATGCATTCAATATTTTATGAGTAGTACTAGGTTTAACACATGGTGGATCACTCTCCACATGATGATCATCATGGTTGGCGCCATCTAAGTTCATATAATTTTCAAACATGAGAGATAATTCATTATACTCTTTTTCTTCCATCTTATCTTCATCCTCACTATCAAAATGTATCATAATAGGTTGCATATTAGTGTTATCATCATGATTTTTATCACTACCATGGGATTCTTTCATCCTTTGCTTTGGTGGGGTAAGTAAGGTTTAGCTACATGGTTCAATGATGGAGTTAGGGTGGAATCATATGATGAGGAGGATAGATGGGTAGGTGGTATTTGATTAGAGTTGGTTTGCATGGGTGGAAAGTTAATTGGTTTGGTGAATCTTGAAAAATAATAGGAAAATGCATTAATTATAATGGTGAATCCATCCAATCTAAAAATAATTCTCATGGAAAAGTAGTGGCCCAAGGGTGGAATTTATTGATAGGTTTAAGAGGTAGATTTTAATATAATTGTCCTCATTGTATTTTACAAGGTAAAATGTACCCATGATTCATAATTCTCATGGAGAACAAAATTTCTTTTAGATCACTGATTTAATGACCCTCATTGTACTCTATGAGGTAAAATTTACCAACAATCTATAATTCTCATGAGACCAAAAAATATGAGCCCCATGAGCATTATAGACCGTGGGTACAATTTACCTCATGGAATACAAGGGCCATTAGATCATATTATAAATCAATGGTGGAAACTAAAGATTAAAAATATGGTCCTAAAGAAACTAATAATTATGATACACTATTGGTGAATTATTATAGATTTCTATGGAAATTTAGAAAATATAGGTGAATTTGATCTAATCATGTATCCAATATTGTGGCAAATTTTTGAGTTATTTAAAAAAAAAATAGTTTCTTTGGCGATTTAAATAAGACTATAATAAAATTTTGTAAAAATATGGTGATTCAAGTCACATTATAGCTTGAACTATTAGCCAATTTAGGATTCCAAAATTTCAACTATTATCCAATTGGCAAATATTAGCCACTAAGAAAATCACTACTCATAGTCATTATCAATTTTAGATTTGGGACGTTAATCTTTGGAAATCTTTGGTTGTTGAACAAATTCAAACTCCCTTCCACGAATAGAAGCAATCGTTTTCATTGAATAGATTTTAGACGTGTCCCAATTTTACAAACTCATTGGAAATAATGAAATACTTTTCGAGTGTCACTAATACTACATTCTATCATGAAACATAAAATTGTGAGCCTATAATGGCACATGTAACCATTTCAAAAGCTTTGGGTAGGACAAACATTGGAAAATATGACCCTGCAAAGGTTAATGTTAGCATGAAATGAAAATATATAAGACATGTACAAGGTAGAAGAAATTCAAACACTCATGGGCAAGAAGACTTCACAAATAAAGCATCTATGAATGCTAAGTCTTCAAAAAATTAACTACAAGGGCTTCACAGTTGGTGTTGAATAGGATAAAAGCACAATCCATATAACACGTTACTCTAGCTAACTTAAAAAAACATTTAAGGATGTGATCATAAAAAATATTAAGTTACTAGGGACTAAGGGGCCATTAGAAATGATAAAAAATGGGATTTAGAAGGACTGTTGATGCTCACTACTAAAAGGAACCACAATATTTTGATTGGTAAAATACTACAATATATCACTCGCATTGTGGCTTTCAAAATATTCTCACAAAAATTTGGGAGGAAAGAAAAATATTTTTAGGTTGTGTGAATTGAATGAACAATACATAATGTTGATGTGTATCATGCTAGACCCAAGAAAGAAAAAGACCTTATCAAAGCATAATTAAACAATTAAAGCAATGGGGACACTCTATCTCCTAACAACAATGGGAGGGTAAGAAAAATAATAAGTGGCTTAAATTTGTTACTTAAGAGACCAACAACGTGCCTTAGGAAGTCAACATCAAATTATAACAAAAGTGTACATGTGCTACCTATGATTAGGGTTTTTGTACAAAACCCTAGGAATACCCTTCAAAATCCTATAAAGTAGACAATTGAAATTCATTGCAACATCAAGATAGACTGGGTTGTTGAAAGAATGAAGAAGAAACCCTTTCATGTATTGTCATTGATGTCAATATTGTTTGTTCATAGTTTTGTCTAATCTAGTGACCAAAGTGTATGTATCTTAATTTAGTAATTTGGTTTAGAATTGTTAGTGTAATAAGATCAGATTATGAGATTATAGTATGTTATTCTTAGTTATTATATGTATCTATACTCAAGCTTTTAGTGATTTTTTTATGAACAAGATGAAATTTATAAGTAACAGAAGTTCGACATATAGCTTTTGGCTTTATATAGTAAATGGGTATGTGTGAAATGGTTTGCATTCCTCTAGTATTTGGATTCTGACTTGACTATTTTGGGAGATAGTTTATAGATGTTTGTACTCTATATATTCCTTTTGGTGAGTGTTTATATGATCAAATGGATTCTTGGTGTGTGTTTAGTTGGCTTAATATATGAAATTAGGTATAATTCCTGGCTGACCTAATGCTTGATATATTTATTGTGAAGATTAATATGTATTATAGATGTCAAAGGGATCTATTTTAGGTCCATGCCAACTAGCATTAATTTTTTAATGATTGAATTCATCGCGAAGAAGGTTTTACATCATGTTAGGAGCCAACAAGGTAATTTTGAATTAAATAAGTGCTACATCTAACCTAATTGATGTATGTGGATGTAATTGGGTATATATGAGAAACATTTTTGAGATGTGTAATATAACATTACATAGCACGTGAATTAAGATGTGATGTGATGTAGTGTAAACTAGTGAACTTGCATGTGGGTATGTGCAAGATCATTATGGAAAAAGCAGGCCCTTAAGTGGCAAAAAATTTAGGAAAAACATAGTTAGGCAACTTGACATAAAAATTTGAATAAGTTATCTATATTATTTCAACAATGTGAAAGAATAGAATCTGTAGTAAATTGAATGTAGTTTCTAAACTACTAGGTTTGTAAAAAAAATCTATTTGGTGAAAATTTGAAATTTCAATGTAGTAGTACTTAAATTTCAGGAAAAGAAGTAGGTGTACGTCTAACCACCCTAACCACAATAAAATGATAATATTTATTTATAAGATTTTAGATATAAGTAGAGGACTCATTTCCGATGTGATGCATATTTTGTAATTTTTCCAAGTAAATAATTAATTATTAATTTTTAATTAGAAATTTTAAAGAATATAAAAAATCGTATGTCTGACCACCTTAACTTGGTCAAAACTTCATGAAATCCAAATTTTCTTTTTTGAATCCTATAGTATGCGAAGCATAGAATGTGACACATGTTTTGGATTCAAAAAATGTGATATCATTTGAAAGTTATAGATGTTTTTCAATCAGCTTATCAATCAGGGATTTAGTCATAATTCAAATAGAAAATAAATAATAATTACTTATTAAATTCTAAGTGAAGCATAATTTATATTGGTAGATAGCTGAGAATTTTTTTTAAAAACCCTTTTCGTTTCATCAATTTTGGGTAAAAAAAAAGTCATCAGCCACATACCCATCATATTGCCACTTTTTGGCCCATCATGATCCTGCACATACCCATGTGTATGATCCAAGTAAGTGTATAATAGTTGTGAATTATTGAGTGAATGCAAAGAAGAGTAGTATTTTGTATTTAAAGAGCTCAAAAAGAATCGAATTTAGCACAAAGAAGGTGCACTTTGTATTAGTTCACATTTTGGTTATGTAACAATTTATGTTTTGTATGTACTTGTAGTTGTGAGCCTTATAAGGATAGTATGTCTAAGCAGTGAGTCCTTGTAATATCTTATAACCAATTATAATACATTGTGAGCCAATCCTCATCATTTTTTTTCCCTTTTTGGTTTTCCCACAAAAATATTGGCTTTGATGTGTTATGTGATCTTCTAATTTCTTTCACACTTTCATTCATGGTTACAGTTAGCTATATTTTGATTATTGGATGGATTATGAATAAATGGTTTAATAGAATACTGATTCACCACACCTCTCAATAATTTGGGTGTTCAATAATTGGTATTAGAGTGTAGTTAAATTTGAGAAACCTAATAGCTTGAGGAAACTCTTGGAGTTTGAACACATGGCTGATAAAAAGTGTCTTACTCCTCTAGAAGAAATTTTGTAATTGAATACATAGAAGAAAATTTCATATTTGACAAAGAAGAACATAAAGCTGGTCTTGAAGATCTTGACATAGTTGAAGGTGAGAAAAAATTATAAAGGAAAGCCTTGATGCAGGAGCATCCAACGGTGTAGGGAAATATTGCATCACCCAAAAAATATGTTTTATTTATTTTCTTTAGTTGTTTTGAGCACCATGATGGCACTTGGGGGTTTAAGATAGCTAGGAGTCAAAAATAGTGAAAAAGGGTCAGTAATTATTTTTATTATGTCAACCTAAATGGGTTTGTATAGACCTAAAAATATACCCCAAGGATCAAAACTGAAAAGCATTTCTAGTCATGAAAGAATCATCTTAATACCCTACACGATTTGGGAGATATCAAGGTTTATGTCCCAAGAAATTTTTCCAATGCAGCTCCAAATTCAGATATGAAGACTTTAGAGGACTTGAATTATCTCAAAAAATTGATGAACCAACCTATGGTCAATCCATGTGTTGTAGACCTCTTCAAGAGATTTCCAATGATATGCAATAATAGAAAATCAGACACCTAAATCAAAAGTTATGGGCCCATGAAGTTGCCCCTCTAAAAAGTGAATTTCATTACTTTCTTCCTAGGCCAAAAATCAAAGACAGACTTTTGGCACTAAAAAAAATGAAAGTTGAACTTTCTAGAACATTATATTAGAAGAAAGAAGAAGAATGATCATATCCACAGTTTTGTGTTGTCATTGATGTCACCATGTTGTGGTTACAAGTCTTTAAAGTTAGTGCCTAATCTTGTATTTTTGTTTGGTATCTGAACTGGTATTCTAGTCTACAATCCTCTGTAATTGATAGTTATTTCTTGTTATTTTGGGAAATGCTTTATGGTTGGTGAAGGTATGTACATTCAAAATTTAGTGTGCTTTGGTGCTTGTATGGTGTATTGGAATTATTCTATTCATTAATTTTTGTAATGAAGTTTATTTTTGGCCAACTTCTTGGATTAGTTGTGATATGGTGAATTAATTTTGTTATGCGAATATATGTGTGACCTATCTTAGGTCTATGTGGACATGATGTAGAACTTTAAGCATTTGAATTGCTATTTGGGAAGATTGTGCGAATACTTGAAGCCAACAAATTGATATTTTTTGAGATGCATCTAATTAGGCTGACCTAATTGATTCTTGAAAATAGATTGAGTATATATGTGTGTGTGTGTGTGTTGAATAGTTTTTGAAGGTGAAGTGTTTGTGTTAGCATGTGTCGATGAAGAAATAGTGAATGCGAAAGTGGAAGAAAAGTGAAAATGATGAAGTGTACTAAGTTAGTCTATTGAGCATCACTGGAACTGCATCAACACTTGTTAGTTGCAATACTTTTAGTTCATTTTGGCTGTGAAGCCCAATTTTGTTTTGTGAATCTTTTTGTAGGCAACAAGCCTCCATTGTAAGCAATGAGCTTTTGTATTTAGAATGTGATTCCTATTCAAGGTAGTGAGCCTTATACATTCAGTTTTTAAATGACTTTATATTGTGAGTTAATCCTCACTGTGGTTTTTCCCTTGTTGGGTTTTCCACATAAAAATTTGGTGTTCATTGTGTTGATTTACTTTTTGTTATTTTTGTTTCATGCTCAAACTTAATAACAAAATAGTGTGGTTGTGGAATTGATAAGTGTTGAATTTTTAAGTTTGATTTTTTGTGAAAACTGATTCACCCCCCCTCTTAGTTGTCTTGTGGCTTTTTAACAATTGGTATTAGACACCTATTGGTCCTATTGGAAAGCATCTGCTCAAGAATGGATTCAACTACATTTAACTGGAAGAAGTTATATCTAGTTACCAAAGAAAGGTACAAAAGGGTGTTTGAGGTGAAGAGTTTCATTTTTAATTAAATCCCGAATGTTTAATTTTTGTTGTTTTGTTTTGGCAAGAAGAAAAGAAAGAAATCAAGGAATCTGAAGAAGATGAAGAATAGTTTAATTGTTGAATGTTTGAAATTTTTTGAATGGTTGGATGTTTTTGGAAGAATTGAAATCTTTTTACAATTTTTATGTCACCATGCTTACATCTTTTTAGTCAACCTTTTCCATTAATGCTAAAGGGGAAGAGGTTTGGAAAGTTGGGAGAGATTGGAGGAAAGTTTTTGAAAATTTTAGCACATGTTGCCATCAATAAAAAAGTGGGAGATTGTTGGAAGAATGAAAAAGAATGGTCATCTCCACAATTTTGTGTTGTCATTGATGTCACCATGTTGTGGTTACAAGTCTAAGTCAATCCCTGATCTGGTATTTTGGTCTGGTATCTAAACCAATATTCAAGCTGCACTCTTTGGTATTCTAGTATGCAATCCTCTGCAGTTGATAGTTATTGTTTGTTGTTTTGGGAAATTGTTTATGGTTGTTGAAGGCATGTACATTTACAATTTCCTATGCTTCAGTGCTCATAGGACATATTGGCATTATTTTTTTGATTACTTTTGCAATGAAGCTTATTTCTAGCTGACTTCTTGGATTAGTTGTGATATGGTGAATTAATTTTGTTATGCAGATATATGTGTGACCTATCCTAGGTCTATGTCGATATGATGTAGCACTTTAAGAATTTGAATTGCTATTTTTGAAGATTGTGTGAATGTACTTGAAGCTGAGAGGTTGATATTTTTGGAGATGCATCTAATTAGGTTGACCTAACTGATGCTTATGGATAGATCGAGTATATGTGTGTGTGTGTGTGTGTGTGTGATTTTGTGTGTGTGTGTATGCGTGTGTGTGTGTTTTGAATTGTTTTTTAAGGTGAAGCATTTGTGTAAGCATGTTGATGAAGCAATAGTGAATGTGAAAGTGGAAGAAGAGAAAAAATGATGAAGTGTGTTAATTCAGTCTATTGACCATCATTGGAACTACATCAATAATTGTTAGGTGCAATATTTTCAGTTCATTTTGGCTTTGAAGCCCAATTTTTTTTTGTGAATCTTTTTGTAGGAAATGAGCCTCCCTCGTAAGTAGTTAGATTTTGTATTCAGATATTCGCTCCTATTCAGGGTAGTGAGCCTTTAGTAGTGAGCCTTATACATTCATTTTTTAAACTACTTTATATTATGAGTTAATCCTCGCCATTTTTTTCCCTCATTGGGTTTTCCATGTAAAAATATGGTCTTCATTGTGTTGATTTAATTTCTATTATTTTTGTTTCATGCTCAAACTTAACAAAAAAATAGTGTGGTTGTGGAATTGATAAGTTTTGAAGTTTTAAGTTTGAATTTTTGTGATGACGGATTCACCCCACCTCTTAGTTGTCCAATTCCTTTTTAACAGAATATAGGGAAGTTATTGTGGTAAAATAAAAAGGGTCAAGTGGGGGTTGTAGAAGGTGGCTCCATTATTGAAAATTGTGGCTCCAAATAAAATATTTTGTTTTCAAAGTTGATTTTGTTGTAATGAATCAATCCCATGAGGCTATAGCATGTAAGTTTTGAACCTGCAATTTCATTTTCTAAAAACAATTGAAAGTGAGATATTTTTTTGTCTCCCATCGTCAGTGTCAGTGTCTATTATTTTTTTTTTTTTGGGTCTCAGGCATGTGGCCCTTATCAAGTGGTATTAGAACAGTAGTTCCTGAGCCTGTAATAAATCATCGAATGTGAGGTAGTTGTAGTATGACCTATGAGTGTGGGTTGAGCTCAAGATGCCTCCAAGACTTGTCCAACATGGAAAAGGTAGAAGCTGAGGTGGTGGAGGAAAAGATCCACTAGAGATGAAATTAGAGCCCTTAGAAGATAATTAGAAACCTTGCAGTAAGAGGTTCAAAGAAGAGATGTGCAAAGAGAAAGAGATGTAAGTGAAGATGAAACGAAGAGGAAGAGCATGATCCAATGGATTTTGGAGAAAGAAGATTGTTGCAAGTGATCTCAAGCATTGGGAAGAGACCTAAAATGGAGGTTTCAACTTTTAGTGGAAGTCTGAATCCTAAAGAATTGATAATTTGGATTAGTGACATGGAGGAATTTTTTGAGTTTAAGGAGATTGAAGATCCTCACAAAGTGAGGTTTGCAATGAAAAAATTGAAAGGTCTCACCTATATATGGTGGAAAGAGGTCTAGTTAGAAAGAGGAATACAAGGAAAAGATAAAAATTTCTAGATGGCACATAATGGTGTCAAAATTGAAGAAACAATTTATTCCAATCAATTACGAATTGAAGCTACTCAAGAAAATGCAAAGCTTGAGGCAAGGAACAAGGCCAATGAAAGAATACACATAGGAATTTCACAAGGTCCTGATTCAAATAGGACATTTTGAGGTGAACAAAGAGAAATTTTCTTATTATATTAACAGGTTCAAGCCAAGCATACAAGAATAATTTGCATTAGTAAGAATGACCACCATTGAGGATGCTTATCAGTTTTCTCTAAAGGTTGAAGAATGAATGAATAAGAGGTTTGAGAAAAAAAAACTAGGTGGGGGTTATGGTGGAAAGACTAGCAGAGAGTCTTATGGAGGTCAAACTTAAGATCAAAAGAAGTATGAAGGATCCAATAGCAGCCATAACCAAAAAGAAAATAACACCTACTATCCTCGTTATAAAAATAATGGTGAATAAAGAGGAAGAGGAAGATATGGACAAGGACTAGGTGTAACACCCCTCCATTTTGTTCTTTGATCAAGCAATGTTTATTAGATATGTTTTTGCTTTGTCAGCACGTTTGTTATAAACTTGATTACTTTTGATCGCTAATTTTAAGCGATGTAAACATTATGTTTTGATGTGATGGTATGTTAATCAGATGATATTATTGTTTCATGTTATGGATTAAATTAGCAAGTATGTGAATTATTGATGCTTTATTCTTTGATTATACAATTGATGTTTAGAGGCATCAGTTAGTGATAGTGTATTGGTGAAGGGGACGGGATCATATCACTCGCACGCGAGTGCCCTATGATTCCATGATTTCCTCTTCACAGTGTGTTTTAATATTTATATATATATATATGCATGTTCGACACTCGTGTTGTGTGCAGGATGTAGGTACATGACATTGACTCCACCTGATTCCGCAGGTCTGAGCATGTCCCTTGTTCAACAGAAAATGATTATGAGATAGTAGCTTAGTTTTCTGTCGTGACATCACCCTAGCCATAGTGTGTCATCGGGTTTTCAGTTGAGATAAGTTATTTTTCTTGTCGTCTCATCTCCCCTTGCTTGAGTGATTAAATTTCCTAGTGAAATGGTGTTTGCTTTATTTAAATTTATTGCCAAAATTCATAAAAGAGTGCTTATTAATTAATTAATTAATTTAATTCAATCAATAAAATGATCTAATCTTGAATTAGATTTATTGTTGATTAATTAAATTATTTCGATTGTGTTAGCATTAATAGATATTGTGGCAAAGCAAAAAAAATAAATAGATGGAAAATTGCCTTGCATTCCTCTTGTAATAAAATAGATTAAAAATGATTTTTGTTAAATGTAGTTAGTAAATTCAATTTTGTGGATAAAAGGGAATTTAATTGACATTTGGCGTGCAAATAGAATTTTGTTTAAATAATTATTATGCATTTGAAATGGGAATTATAATTTTTTTATTAATTTTCAAAAATGAAAATATCCAAAAATATCCAAAATAGCAATAACTATGGTGGGTGAACCCAAATTAGGGGTTTGACAATGTAAGGACCTAGGTACCCTTTTTGTTCAATAGTGCAAATGTTTTTTTTTTGTATCATGGGTATAATACTTAATTGATAATAGGTTGAGTTAAAGCATTAATTTATAGTTTGTCAAAATTACAATGAACGTAGTATCAATTTGTATTTGTGCTATTTGTATGTATTGCCTTCAAGTATATATTAGGCTTAATTGAAAATCATGGTAGTGGTGTTGAAATATAATCCATGGTCTTACATGGAACTAATTAACATTTTCTTGGGTAACAATGTGATCTACATAGTTTTAGGCATGTCATACAAAGGCTAACGAACTTGCCATTCTAGTTGAGCTAATTAGTGTTATATGTAAAAGAATAAATAAATTGAACTAACAAGTTATTGTTCTTTAATATGTATTATTTGATTTGACATTTATTTGGTTAAATAAATTATTCACTCAACATTTGTTACTATGTATAGTTCATTTTACTGTGTGACTAGTTATTAATTACATATAGTTGTATTAATGCGATATTTATTATGGTAGTGATTAGATATCTATTCATAGGTATTTTAAAGGTATTGAATAGTTTCAAGATTTTATCTTTTTGATAAACCTTATACATCATTGGAAAGGTTTTGAAGTTATAATTTTAGATATCATTTTGAATAGTGTATTGACGTCCTTATATATATATATATAACCAAAATAGTACATTGTCATGAATCTGGTGACAATAATATTACTATTGGATCAACTTTTAATACAAAAAAGGTTGTTATGTTTTCAATACTTGAATTATTAGTATTACTATTATAATTCACCCAGTAATCCTTAATGATATTACTATTGATAAAGCAACAAATAAATTGTGATGATAATAATATTGTTTTCAACCTACACCGAAACATCGATAGATTTCTCAAGTATCACAATAATAATAACAATATTAGTTATAATCAATAATTTAATGAGAATTCTCATATTTAACCAGAGTTTAAATTTGATTGGAGATCTTGGTTAGCTGGTTCACTAGTATACAAGTATGGGTTGGGCATTAATGAGGATTGGGTCGTTGTAGCGCATGGGAAGCTGCACTTGGCCCTTGGTAAAACCAGCAGCCAACATTTAATGCAAAACTTTATTTCTCATCGCCCAAAGACTAAAGGAACTGCTCACATGCATGCATCAAAAGGAGGCTATAATATTAAAGTAGCAATTAATTATCTCCCAAAAATTTCTACGGAGCCTTAATGATTTTCCGACACTCACTAGATATTTCACTGGGCCAAAGATTTTCGCATGTCACTGTTCATAATACTTTTTATTATTACCTGTACAACATCTGTCTTACACACAGAAATTGGAGAGCATTCTAGGGATTTTTTTTCTTAGGGTAGGATGTTTTCACAGGCTATGAGATGCTTGCCAGACAAAGAATAGATGGCAAACTTAAAACTGCCATTACTCCTTCGCGCCAGGAAGGGAGGATTCGTTGGCATTTAATTCTTTATGTTGTTGACTCGTCTGGCTCAACTGGCTGCCTATAAATTTTTGGGGATGCCATTTCATTTGGGGGATACACCAATCGGGGATTGGAACAGATGTTGTGAATTCATGGTGTTGATGGAAAGGTTACAATTTTATTGAACATACAAGAAATGGGGATTTGATTCATCCTTTAGAGATCAATATTTGGCTTGAAGGAGAGGACGTGAATGGGTTCAACCCAAGGAGGCTTTGCTGGTGGAATTGCAAAGACTGCACTTGCAAATTCTTTTCCAGTGAGGAGAAGGAGGGCTTTGCACTCTTCCGCATTGACACCACTCTTGTTCGTGTTGCCAAGATTGAAGAAGGATTTTGCTTCTGAGAGTTTCATAGTCTAGACCGAGACACAATCATTGTAGAAGGCGACTGGCATTCCACTGTGCTGTGCTTATATAGTGACCTGGTATGTTGACCACTACGTCTCCTCCCAATCATGCCTCCACGATTGGTATTATGTATGAAGTTACGTGCATAGTGTTATGCTTGTTTTAGTATTTATGGAAGTGATTCAAATTAAATAAGGCACTTAGGCTATAACCTTGTTTGAAATATTATGGAGACGCCTGTTACAAGGTTATTTTGATAAGGTGAATTATTTAATAATAGCTCAGCTGGGACTACACCAGGCAGGATGATGAGAAAGATTGTGGAACTTGGATTTATTCGAGTCAGTTACATTTGCTTGATAGTTGCTTGGACCTTCTCAAGGAATCCATTTTGTGCATATCCTGCAAACATTGCAAACTCTGAGACTGCATTCATTTGAGGCACTCTGTCAAATAGTTTATGTTCCTTGTTTATGCTTCCGCACTTTGCATACTTGTCTACCAAACCATTGCGTGCACATCCTATAATCATTACTATCTGTGAGACAGTTTCCCTGTAGTCATTTTTGTCCCAAAAGGAAATTTATGATCTCTGCAACAAATAAATATTAATATCTGTTGCTCTGTCAAATAGAGAGGTGCCAAAATCACTGTTAAATTTTATTTTCCTGTACTTTTCGCGTCCCTTTGGAAAATCGTCATGCTTCCTCAAATCTGCAAATGATCGGTTAGCTGAGTGCTATAGCTTGCAGCTGAACTGCTCACCTTAGCCAACTTTAAGAATTGATGAGGTTTTCCCTATGAAATAAAATACAACATTAATGCGTGAGCAATCAAAAGATCAATGGTAAATGAAGTAATTCTTATATACGCTGGTTGTATTACAGTTTAAGTCTTGCACTCTTCACTTAATAATGTTTTCAGCTGCCCTTAGAATACTCCACCAAAAAAACCAAAAGCATTAAGGGAATGTGTAGAAAAATAAAACAGTTCACCGATTAAAGTTGAGGCTTTTAAATAAAAACACAATAGAAAAAAAAATATAAAAAAAACTTACTTTTATTGAGCCTAACACTATAGGTGTGGGCGTTGGAAATATGATACGTTTTAAGAAGTTAAAAGAATTCGATTTTGGTCAAAATAACATTTTCATGAAATATATACATATTCCTTCAACTAAGGAAAGGAGAATATATCCCTTTCCCTTAGAAAGAGATTATATTAGTTTAAAATTAGAATATACTAAAGACAAGAAGATTCCTTAGCTTTAAGGAATATTTTAGGTATGATGTTTTTTTAAAAAGAGAAATAGCATTTATTTATTTTATAAATTTCATGAAATTAGTTTTAGTTACTTTATTTTTCTATTTTATTATATATATATATATATAAAGTAGTTCAAAATTAAGGGAAAATAAATAAGTAAATAAAAGTGGAGGTTAGGTGAATAAAGTGGGGTTATGATTATATTTATTTTTATATTATTTCTCATTGTGAAGTTTCTACATTTCATATGTGATATAGTGTTGAGGTTCTAGAAAGTTATGGTCGTGTCTACAATTATTGGATGAAATGAAAAGTTTCTAAGAACTTTATAATTAATCAACCTTTATATATAACTAGATATGGTTAACTCAAAAGTTATGTTGTCATTAAAAGGCTCATGGTTGTATCTCTATAAGACCCCAAAATTTATTGTTACTCAACACAGAGTAATATGATGATTATCATTGTAGACCCAAACTTTAATAAGATAGACTTGGAATGGACCAATGGGTTTTAGTATATTCTAGTTGTCTTCATAATTAGGGATAAATGTACTAGGGTTATATATCTAATCTACTAATGATTGTAACTATATATGCCATAAATTAAAGATGTCATTTAATAAAAGTAAACAACGTCGACTCTATGGGAACTATTTCCTCTGTTCTTTATATTTTAAATTGTCTTGTTACGTTGTTAATGTGTATAGTTCTTGACATCAATAATTATCAATAACATGTTTTACTATGTAAGTTATTGGCATAGAGATAATGCTCTTAAATGGGTTCCTTCAACTTATTAGCATTGTTTAAAAGATTAAATTTAATCATAGACTTGACTCGATGCATATAGTGTATAACATATTTATGTATTCATCCTATGGATAATGAACATGATACATAGAATAATGGTATTGAAACTTATTATATATCATTGCGTTGCTTTAATTGTTTTGCAAGTAGAAGGTAAAAGGGGATGGAGAACCTCTTATGAGTCTCTTCCAATCTTTGTTTGAAAAGTGTATGACATATGAGTACATAGTTGTTAATTTAATGTGTCCCATCCTTTTAACACTACTCCTAAAAATTAATTATTATAGGCTTGTTCATCTAGAATAAATCATCCCTTATGATTGTTATATATTGAAAATAGTGAGATTATTGTATGTTTACAAATGGGAGTATAGTTCTTGAAATCTAATGCAAGATATGAGATAATGAGCCATACTTACAACATTAGTAAATATAACATGTCATATATATATAGTTAAGTTTTCCATGTGACCACTTCCTTTCTCTTGCTTTCCTTTATTTTTATCAATTATAAGGGTTGAATATTGAGTTTTAGGGTAGATGAGGATTGTGTTTGCTATTTTGTAGTTTTGGAAGATTCTTGGGAAATCCTATATGTAGGTTTAGACGTAACCCTTGACCTTGAACTATTATTACCTAATATTACTATGTGGAGAGGTGTTAGGGGTTTGTGTTGATGTTGATGTTAAGGCATCTATTTAACCTAATAATTGCATTCCCTTGTTATCCAACCATGTGGGAGATGGTTGAAGTCTAGTTGTCGAACTACGGTTCCTCTGTGAATTATATATGTAGGAAAGGCCGTCAGAGACGAGCCCCCGAGGAATTAGGTCTGACCCCTAGGCTTGTTATCTTATTATTACTTAAAGATACTATTGAAATATATATTATATTTGCATAACTTGTGACTTGATCTAAGTTTGTGATTATTGATGAGTTCGTGCAACTAATAAAGTCTACCTTGGTGATGTGGATTCCATATCTCCACTTGAAACCCAACCTTGAATGCCAAAACAAATATGTAGATGGTTGAGTCCTTATAATTTATTGGTCAGATGTTGTTATGCTTTTATAAAGTGCAGGTATAGGATGCAGTCTTTGGGCGTTACATTAGGGGTTATGGTCAAAATTTAAAATTTGTGTTTTGTCCTTAATTGTATTTTTTGTGGAAATTTTTGGGCATTACAGACAATTTGGAGAAGGGCATAAGGAAATGCATTTTCTTTTTTTGAATTATCTTTTTTAGAATTTGGTAATTTTGGAGAGCAACAAGAAACTTGGGAATTCTTGGAGAAATTTTTTGAAGAAGGATTGGAAAGATTGGTTGAAGCAAAATTTGAAGGAGAGCAACCTCCATTGAAGGATTCAAATAGCTTGGAGAAAAACAAAAGGTTCCATGCTTTTCTTATTATGCAATCTCATTTTAAAATCCTATTGCTTTTTGTTTGAAATGGTTCAATCTATTAATGGAATTCAAACTTTGATTGAAAACCCATGAGAAGATCTTCATTTGAACTTGAACAAAAGAACTTTCAAACTTAGTGAAAACCAAAAAAAAAGAAAATGAAAACTATCTATGAAAATCTTGAAAACAAGCATGGAAATTCAATGGTTTTCTATGAAAGTGTATTTGCTTGGAAAAATCTCAATTCAAATTGTGAGAAATCTTTATTTTATTGTGTTAAATCTTGCAATTTCAATGGCAAATTATTGTAATTCTCATATTGTGCATTTGCACAATCTGGGTATGGAAAATAAGTATTTTCACAGTCATTTATTATGACTATGTATATGTGTATATATCTATATATATAAATATATACATATATATATGTATATATATATATATATATATAAATATATACATATATTTATTTGTGAGTTGTTTATACCAAAAAAAATTGAAATAATATGAAACTGTGTTTTTTTTACCGTTCTGGGTTTTACCCAGAATTTTCATTTTTACCAGTCGTCGGCGTGTGAAAATCCGCATGGCGGATTTGTTTTAAAGGATGGGCTAAGTGTATTGGGGGAGGGTTTAAACCCTTGGCTGCCCCAAGAATGGCGATGAAGCCCTATGGAGGCCAGCTGTCGTCCTTTGCCACAGACATGTTGATTCATGGGGGATGCATCCCTGATTCCAGGCTGTGACCAGGTCAGGGTTTGGTTATGGGAAGTCAGCATTTCATATATTATGGCTAGGGGTTGGTGTCTCATGATATATGTCTGTGTATGATATGTTGTGTCGTCGTGATTATCATGCTCGTTTAAATGTGATTATATATGATTTATTTTTAAATATATGTGTGTGGGTCATATATGTATATGTATGTGTATGTATATGTGTGTGTATGTATGTGTGTGTGTGTGTGTGTGTGTGTGTGTGTGTGTGTATGTGTGTGTGTGTGTGTGTGTAATATGTGGCATGTGTGTGTATGTCGGTGTGTGTCGTTGTGTGGATGTTTGATAGATATGTCTGATGTGTGGGTTTGTTTGTTTTATGGGAGGTGTTCAAGATTATGGATGTTGTTAGGGATAGATGAAGGGATTGGTTTATGGGAATGTAGTAGCATAACTACATGGGAAAAACACCACTATATATGTTTTTAATAATACTAAAATGCTAATCATGTCGGGATAAGGTTGGCTTGCTATGCCAAGGATGGGATTCATGGCAACATCATTGTCTGGGAATGAGGGATGAGGTGAGACATCTGAGTGTGTGGGAGTCCATCATATACACCCTCTTGTGTTGTAGGTTTACTAATCATTAGATTGATTAAGGTGAGAATAAATATTAGTTCAGAACATCTAGCCAAAGGATTCATTTTATCATTGTGAGCCATGGGCCCTCTGTGGGAGCCTCTCAAATGTGAGATTTGATGTGGGAGAGAGTCTTTTCTTAAAACATGGTCCTATCAACATTACCATGGCCAGCTTGGGCTGATAACTAGTCCCTTCTAACTAGATTTAATCTTTCCATACTTGATACACTGACTTACTTTATGAAACGTGTATACCAAGTAAATAAGTTTTCCCAAAACTTTAATCATATTAAACTAGAATTGATCCATACATGGACTCCACTATAATTGTTGAATTCTTTTAAAAAAACATAAAGAAATTTACATGAGTCAATCTCATTACTATTGCAATATTTAATTAAATAATTAACCTTATTGATTTACCCAAAATTTTATAACATCAAATAAATGCTTAAATTTAATACCTATATTAAATATCATTTCATATTGTACATATATATACAAATTGACAATTTTCATATTATATATATATATATATATATATTTAAATATTCAACTTCCATAATTGTTATATATATATATATAATTATTATATATATATATATATAACCTTAACTCCAAGTATCAAGAAGGTACTAACTTAAAGTTTAATATATGAAAATAATTTAAACTTCCTAACTTTCCTAAACCTATTATAAATCTCTTTTATCTTAACTTTATCTTTCACTTACCTAATTTTCTAAATCTCTTACCTTTTCTTTCACATACTTAAAAGCCACGTAGCCCCCTACATATATTTTATTTATCATTAACTTTTTTTTCTTTTTAGAATGTATTTTATTTTATTTTTACTTGCTTATTATTATTATTTGTTAGAAACCCTTGTGTGGTGAGCATGACATCTTAATTTGCACATGAATTAGGGAGAACAAAGGTAGTTTAAATTAATGTCTTTTATATGTGAATCTCATGTATCGCCATTTACAAAAAGTAGATTATAAATTCCGTCTAATTCATGTATTCTCCCACACTGCAACGCAAGATTTTATTTGGCTACTAACTATGTCAATGTTAATGTCATCAAATTAACTGTACAATATTTTCTTTTATCGCCTATTTTCATAACGCTACGAGAGTTAACATAATCCTTAGCTCTTGGCTATATGAGTATGCCTGTGTAGATGGGCGTTTTAACTAGTAATAGTGACAATTAGTGTTATAATTGAAAGTGCTTACAAGAAGAAATGCCACCCAATTCCTACATGGGTCTCAAGAAGATGAAATGCCAGAATAAGGACAAAATGAGAGGGACGTAGAAATGTATAAACCTGGCTGCAGCAGAGCAAGGTACACTGGTGAAGCTTGATAGAACATCGTGATTGGAGAAAATCACCCTCACTAGTCCCAACCTCCCAGATGAGACTTAATCTTTTATTCATTTCTCTGATATTGCAATACCCATAGTCACGTTTAATCACTAATAGTAGGCGGCTAAAGGCTAGACCAATCCATAAAATTAGATGGCAGGAAGTTGTATTTCATAAATTATCAAATCATGGGACTCATGTTATTTGTGCTGACTAGGTGAAACAATTTTAAGGTCAATAGTGCTACCAACGATTAACCTAAAGCCTGACAATATAATTATCCTTGATCATACCACCATCCACCCACTATAAATATTGCTCAATTATCCATAAGGTAAGAACATAAACTAAAGGTCCCCAGATTTTCCTCAAAAATCTAAAACTTTAATCGCTTATTTAGCACATTAAATTCCACATTCAAAACTAGAGTTTCCTATGAGATTTTGTAGTTTTTTTTTTGTTTTTCTATTTAACTTTGTCAAACTTCTCTAGCTATTACTGTGTTGCACAGAGACTTGAATACTCATTGAAATTTCAGCGGGTGAAGTGGTTATCACTTACTGACAGAGGATTATTTTATATCAAGACTCCACAGCAAGGAAGACGCATGACTTGTTTGCTTTCTCTTACAAATTTGTTGTTTATCTAACCCGCGTGACCTGTATTTGAAGATATGTCATAGATTTTGATATTTCTCAACATGATTAGATAAATGGTGAGAACAAAACTTATTACTGATGAGGCACATTCATATATTGTCCCCTCTTGCTGCCACTCATTGGCATTCCATTTGAGCATAGAAAAAACTACATAATCTCGAAAAGGAGGCTTTTTCTTACTACATTGTTGGGATATTTCTGCTAGGGGAATCGATTAAACTTATTATTTTTATCTGAGAGAAAACTAGTATGATGAGTACATTTAGATTAATTATGCTCGATATCTTACCACTTATACTCCTAAAGGATTTTATAACATTGTGTGTTATTCATTTATTTGTATTTATTTATTTTTCTTTCATAAGCTATATTTAAACCTCTAAAGAAGATTATCTTCAACCCTTAGATTTCAGAGTTGTATGTGCACTCTGTGCTCAGAGATGAGTGACCACGCCTATGTATAATCATAGAATAGAACATTCATGGATTCCTTACAACTTCTTGGGTATGAGGAATTTCCTTTTGGCACTAAGCTAAATTTCTATGAATATGTAATAATCAAATGGTATATACAGAGGTATCAGAGGTACTAAAATATTTGCATGTTTCTTTTCACTATATGTAGATGCATATTTAACCACAGCAAGGCAACATACCCATAAGCTTTTATACGCTCAGAAGTAAAGAATCATTCAAACAGATTTCTTAGATGGCAAGCTGAATGAATATTTTAGATTTCATTTCTTTATGTATTCCCATGCATACCCATTCACAAGAACCAAACAGACTCCTTTCTCTTTATTCTGAATGTTACAGAGGAAGCTAACTTCCGCTTTCTTTCTTTCTATATTTTTTTTTCTTTACTTATCGCATTCGTTATTGAGTCCTAAATCTTTCCTAGATGAGGCTTAGCATGATGGTAGTGAGATGCAACTGTATGAACCATGTATTTATCCTATTTTACCTCCTATCTTACACCCATTTTATTTATTATATTTCGTTCCTTATTTACTATTGAATATTGCATATTTCTTCGGTCAATAAACTAAATTCCTATATACATGAAACCACCTAATTGTGCATACAGAGACATGAGAGGTAAAAGTGGATTCACATTCTTCCTTCCACTATATGCTAGTGAAAATTTATTCATATCTTTAAATTCATAACAAAGCATTTTCTTTTGTCAGAAAAATAAGACATAATTTTTATTTTATTTTTTTATCCAGAATATTCCACTTTATTTCCTTTGCTATGTAAATAAAAATATTCATAGAAAAAAAAGGATGTGCCTATTTCCATTCAACAACATGGAATCTAGAAATGTATACTTATGTGATACAACACAATATACTATCTTTCTTTGATCAAATGAGTAAAAGGTAAGAACTTTAGGCTCAGACTAACATTACATTCATTTTTTCACAATGAAGAAGAATACGCCTTTAAATAAAAGGATAATGAAGACTACACCTAACAATTGTATTTTTCTTTTTACTTTCCTAGAATATACACCACTTTCATATGTAAACACAAAACTCTTACATCTACCAATAAAGGTAGTTACATTTTTGTGAGGTTAGTTTCACCCCATAGAAATAATGACAAGACAAAATAGGTGGCCTTTTTCAAGCTGGAAATAATTCTCATGGCCTTCTCTAACCTATACAAAACACCAAAAAATATTCTCCATTGCCAAGGTAGTGCTCACCTCCCATCCTTTGGTTGGAAAACAAATCACCCCCGAGCTAGGAGGCAACCGAGGGAGCCGAGTACAAACAAAACCAAGCAAAACAATATTTACACACACATGATACACACATGATTATTTTCACACCCACCCAAGGGATTTTCACATAACTTTAGGATTCCCTCAAGAATCCAAAGTGGGGGACGGAGGGTGGACTACGCACTCTATATGGGGACTTATAATAATAGCAACAAGAACAAGTCATTATCGTACTCCCATCATTCACATGCAACCCTTCTTTAATACCTTCTCTTTCTCTGAAACCCATACCACCAAAACCATTTCTACCATTTCACAATTACACATGGGTACTCATACCCTTTTTGAGCCTCTCCTCTTAAGGAGGGATTAAATTTCCCCATGGAGGTTCCTACTCCATACCATCCCCAACAAGGGATGCTCTTCCCAACTTGGGTGAGCCTATCCCTACACAACCCTTTTTCCCATAACACATTATACATAAAAAAAAAACATATGAAGATATGCTCCAAGACCAATTTGAAATAAACATACAAATCAAACACAATAGATAAAATTCCAAGCACATCTTTTCACCTACACATATAATTTTTTCAAATAGAACATGAAGAAGTAGAAACAAAAGTGGTGAATCTACCTTAAAACCAAACTCAAGGAAAGATGGGTTGAGGATCCACACACTCCTCTTCTTCCAATATTTTTCTTCAAACTCCTCACTCCCCAAAATTCAACCAAAATCAAGAATGCCAAAAGAATCCCCTAACCCTTGTTTTGAGTTTGTTTTATAGGAACTCAAGTATGAACTCCTTTGAATAGGGAGTTGACATTTGTCAACCTCCCATTCACTCTCTTAGGCACACACACCCATGTGTTCTCACACATGTGTGAGGATTAGGGAGACTTCCAAGACAACATGGAGAAGTGGGATTGGAAAGGGACTAGTCCCCATCCCACTTTCCAAACCTTATTTTCGTCAAACTTCTTTAAGGCCTCAAAAAGAGTGCCCAATCTTGAGATTGACCCATGATTTTGAGCTAAAAAGGTACCTAACCCATAGGTACCTGCCCTAGGGACCTTAAACCCATAAAAACACTAAAAAATATATCACTTTTCAATCCCCAAAAAGTGCCTAAAAGTTCAAATCCGAGTTTGTCCATTTGGATAGACAACTCACCTCCTAGATGGACTAACATGGCAATAAAAACCAAATTAAAAACATTCACAAATAACATTAATAATTACATGATGGAACTATAGTCCCTTCATATGGACTTTAGTCGGGTTTCACTGGTTAATTTACATAGGGTTCCCAAGAGTTGCCTCCAATTTCCATTTGCCATGGAAAATATACCTACACACTCAATACACATGTTAATCCATCCAAGTAACTCATATTCATATAATAATCAAACCATTTGAATCACAATTGCATTCACACAAGTTTGATAATTTGTATAGCATAAAGATCCTATAACATAATTGAAAAATCATTAGCCACCTATATTATCTCATTTTCATTAACCTTAATTTTCATACTCATCTAATTGCAACATGATTGGTTCACACCACTTGTTTCATTCATTCATCATTAAGTTTTTAGATTCAATTTAAACAAAATCAATAATCAACATAAAATTAGATCAATCATCATAGTTAGACTACTAAACATGTGGCATAATCATAATCAAATCATCATATGGAATTAAATGTTTAAATATTTTGTCATCAATGGTATCAATAGGCATAGACAATAACCAAACTCAAAATAATCCAAGTATGTTAGTTGTAGCATAGGGGTGGGCCTCACATCCTCCCCCTCTAGGAATGAACTTCCTCCTGGAAGTTTTGAAAGTGGTGGGAAAGAAGTGTCACCCCCTCTAATTATCTTTTTGTTTTGATACATTTCATCCTTAAGATTACCTAGATGGAAATTCTATAGCTTTATGTCCCACTTCCTCGCATAAGAAGCAATAACTATTGAATTTTACTTTAATTGACTGCACCTGATAAGCTTGGGATGACTTGGGTTTATCCACATCAAGGGGTCCCTTAGAAACTTGTTGTGTTCCTACTAGATCCACACTTTTCTCATGTGACCTATGATCTATTTGGATACTATTTGCTTGTCCTACCTTTAAGCAACCCTTGGGTGTTCCTTGTTAACATTTTCCTTTCTAACCTTGCCTTCGTTGTTGTTTTGGTAAACCTTGTGACCTTGAATGGAGTCTATGAAACTCTTGGCGATTCCTGTGAAGTGGCCTTTGATTCCTATTTGCTACAAATGTTAGCATTTGGAATCTCCTAAGGTAAACTATAGGAGTAACATCTCTTATCCTTGTGTTTAGATTTATAATGGCTTGCTCTAGTTAAAACCTTTCATTTCTAAGATGATTCACTTGTTGCAATAATTCCATGTATCACTCCTTGAACTGAGCACCTATGAGTTCTTGTTGTCCCAATTTATTGTGTTCATTCATATTGCTCTTATGGGTACATTTCCAATAGCCAAATAAGGATCCTTGCTACCTCCCTAATTTTCTCCACCATTTTCTCCTACAATAAGTTGAGGTTGTTTTTCATGATGAGCTTTGAATTTTGGAGGTGACCTCTCTCGAAGAACTTTGGTCATCTCTTGTGTCACATGAAGAATTTGAGAGTTTTGTTCTTATGGGGGTCCCTAATGAGCATCCACTAAAGTATGAGGGCTAAGATGGAATGGAGAAGGTTGTTTTCCTCTTGGAGCCCTGCCAAATTGATGTGTTCTCCTATCCATTCTATATAAAAGAGAATTTTATAGTCAATCCATAAACCTCATAAACTACTACATTGAGATTTAGACATTTCACTTACATTAGCTACCAATTTTCCACTATATTTAATGGAAAATCACATTCATTCATAATATTGCATGTATAATATGAATGTACTACCTACATGAAAATTTAGAAAATAATATATTATAAGAAGGATTGGTCAAAGTTTGACAACCACCATTACTTCATTCATCAAAATTTACTTAAGGCATTGCTTAAAGTAAAACCTAATGAATCCACTTCAGTATTATCCATATAATCGTTCCACTAATTTTAACCCTTTAAAGAGTTACTCACATAATATCCACATATCTAATAGAGTTTAAGCATTTAGTTCTAAAACCTCCTACCTTCTCATATAGGACATGAAAACATAATTGGCCACTCCACTCGATGATGGGTACTTTCAAACTTTTATCATACTAATGATTATTCATCAAAATCTATATCAAAGGAAAGTCCAACTTGGTCATCTCTATGTCTAGCTTTGATGGGTCTTCTATCTATTTACCATAGACCATTATAATTTATTTCATTGAAAGAAACAGACCTAATTTACATACACATTATTAGTATGTTACAATCATTGTATATTCAAAGTTCTCTTAGTAATAATCATAAGAATAAGATGTAATCAAATACCACTCACACGTGTGCATCACGAGGAAATAGTTATATAAGTAATAATATTCCATACATAGAAAAAATATTTTGAAACAAGGTATCATGTATTCATGAAAAATCATAAAGAGTTCATATATTATGGACTAGTTTAGTCCTAAATGCCTAGTTTAGCCACAACTTGTATTAAAGTGAAATTATTTCATTTATGCCTCGTTATCTAAGGTAACTATGTCTTCTTCCTTTGTATAGGTAGGTGTTGACCTAGGGGGTGTTTTCCCATGAGATGTCTTTCTCTTATCCTTTTTTTTACTTTAGTCACTCTATAGCCATAGCTAGTGTTTCTGTATCAGAAATTTCTGTTTCTTCAATTTGTGGCCTCTTCTTAACTCTAATCATGGGCACATCTACAATCTTTGTCTTCTTGGCCTATTTCCACATTTGTCTTGTTAACATATCTTCCCACATCTCTAACACCAAGAAATAACATTTCTAAATTAGGTGTAAACTCTTGGCTATAATTATTAAGACTTCACACTAGACTTACAAATTCACTATTTAAAAGTTTTAAACATCATGCGTATTTTATATACTTACAAATAAACATGACATAAATACATCCTATATAAGAAGATTGATATCATCTAGAATCTCATGAAAAGATTATTACTAATATGTTGAAATAGCGAGTACGCCACCTACAATACTAGTTTTGAGTAGGTTTATTAGGTAAGAAATATGTATTTTTAGGGGATCATAAATAAAATCAGAAACCCCTTTACTTCTTGTTTGTTGAGTAGTGGTCCTTAGCAACACCTTTCATAATCCAGATAAATGAGATAAGGAACCCTTACAATTACTACCTAGGGTTCAAAGTAGTCAGAAGTATTTGCACAAGGTGGGAATATTATATTGACCTTATTTATTAATTAAACATAGTGCAACTCCTATTTGAGACTGAATCCTAGGGTTACTAGGGAGGATCCATTCTAAGCCCATTCACAATGAACTTCTATTATCCTTGTTTCCTTCCTTTTGATTAGTATAACCACCCTTGTCTCACGTAATGTTATATGTAGCATCTAAGTTTTATAATATTAATATCATAAAAAAAATCCTTATATGACATGATGCTCAAATTTATTTGAATGTTCTATATTTTCATCAATGGATCTCATAATCCCTTGCCCATTATGGCCTTAGTGTGGCTACTAGCTATGGACCCATTTCTAAATCAACCCTCTACCTATCCTTATTTGATTTCAAATATGTACCTTTTCCCCTTGGAGTGTGAAAGACTCACAGTTACTCATATTACTTATGCAAATACCAATAACAACGATGTTGATAAAACCCTCAAAACAAGAAAATTCAATACAGCAATGAATAAAATATCCAAACATAATCAATCAATGAAATTTTCAATATGATAATGAAACTTTCAATGGTGGCCACCATGAAACCATTTCAAAATTCAAACAATAAGTCAAATTGAAATAGTCCTTGAGGAAAAGGGACAATTCCAAAGTCCAATAGGTCAAATAATTTTAACCATTTCAAACAATCGAATAAATAAGAAAGTAAGTAAATGCTTAAGTAAATAAAATCAAAACAATGAAATGATAATAAGAATTCCATCAATTGCATAAGTTTCCACAACAAAGTATCTTAGTGACTTCAATCAAGTCACCCATGCAGGAAAGAAAAATTGGTGATATTTTTCCTATTTAATGACTATATTTCCTTTACCTTAGTTTGTATGAGAAGCCACAATTGGGTGTATATTAGGGAGTGTTTTGAAAACTTATATGTGACCATCTATGAGTGCACAATGCTTTAACTTACAATAATGTTTTCAAAACTCCTAAGGATCCCACCTCCCTAATTATTTAACTTAAAGTTACCCAAAATGTTGCAATATGTTTAAGAGTCAAATTTCTACTAATAATCTATTTGTCAATTGCAAGATACAACTCTCTTCCATACAACACCACGCCTTCCTATTGTGATCCCCAAACAATGCCCAGAGTTCCTAGAGTTAGAACCTAGGCTCTGATACCAAAATGTAATGCCCATAACTTACACATGGGCAAAAACACCACTATATATTTTTTTTTTAACCAACTCTACTAAAAATGCTAATCATGTCAGATAAGGTAGCTTGCTATATGGACCAAGAGATGAAATTCATATACCAACATCATTGGCACATCACTCAAGAATGAGGGATGAGGTAGGGCATGCAAGTGTGTGGAGTCCATCACATACACCCTCTTGTCGGTAGCAAGTTTACTAATCACCGTAGATTGATTTAGGTGAGAATAAATATTAGTTCAATTTCCATCTATCCAAAATTCATTTATCTGTGTCGACCATAGGCCTTCTGTAGAGCCTCCTCGTCTTGGGAATTTGATGGTCGGAGAGAAGTCTAGCACTTTTCTTAAAACATGGTCTATCAACATTACCATGGCCAAGCTTGTGGGCTATGATTACATTAGTCCCTTCTACCTAGATTTAATCTTTCCATACTTGATACATTGACTTACTTTATGAAACGTGTATACCAAGTAAATAAGTTTTCCCAAAACTTTAATCATATTAAACTAGAATTGATCCATACATGGACTCCACTATAATTGTTGAATTCTTTTAAAAAAACATAAAGAAATTTGCATGAGTCAATCTCATTACTATTGCAATATTTAATTAAATAATTAACCATATTGATTTACCCAAAATTTTATAACATCAAATAAATGCTTAAATTTAATACCTATATTAAATATGATTTCATATTGTACATATATATACAAATTGACAGTTTTCATATTTTATATATATATATATATATATATATATATATATATATATATATAACCTTAACTCCAAGTATCAAGAAGGTACTAACTTAAAGTTTAATATATGAAAATAATTTAAACTTCCTAACTTTCCTAAACCTATTATAAATCTCTTTTATCTTAACTTTATCTTTCACTTACCTAATTTTCTAAATCTCTTACCTTTTTCTTTCACATACTTAAAAGCCACATAGTCCCCTACATATATTTTATTTATCATTAACTTATTTTTCTTTTTAGAATGTATTTTATTTTATTTTTACTTGCTTATTATTATTTGTTAGAAACCCTCACGTGGTGAGCATGACATCTTAATTTGCACATGAATTAGGGAGAACAAAGGTAGTTTAAATTAATGTCTTTTATATGTGAATCTCATGTATCGCCATTTACAAAAAGTAGATTATAAATTCTGTCTAATTCATGTATTCTCCCACACTACAACACAAGATTTTATTTGGCTACTAACTGTGTCTGTTAATGTCATCGAATTAACTGTACAATATTTTTTTTTATCACCTATTTTCATAACCCTATGAGAGTTAACATAATCCTTAGCTCTTGGCTGTATGAGTATGCCTGTGTAGATGGATGTTTTAACTAGTAATAGTGACAATTAGTGTTATAATTGAAAGTGCTTACAAGAAGAAATGCCACCCAATTCCTATGTGGGTCTCAAGAAGCTGAAATGCCAGAATAAGGACAAAATGATAGGGACGTAGAAACGTATAAACCTGGCTGCAGCAGAGCAAGGTACAATGGTGAAGCTTGATAGAACATCGTGATTGGAGAAAATCACCCTCACTAGTCCCAAACTCCCATATGAGACTTAACATTTTATTCATTTCTCTAATACTGCAACACCCATAGTCACGTTTAATCACTACTAGTAGGCGGCTAAAGGCTAGACCAATCCGTAAAATTAGATGGCATGAAGTTGTACTTCATAAATTATCGAATCATGGGACTCATGTTATTTGTGCTGACCAGGTGAAACAACATTAAGGTCAATAGTGCTGCCAACGATTAACCTAAAGCCTGACAATATAATTATCCTTGATCATACCACCATCCACCCACTATAAAGATTACTCAATTATCCATAAGGTAAGAACATAAACTAAAGGTCCCCAGATTTTCCTCAAAAATCTAAAACATCAATCGCTTATTTAGCACATTAAATTCCACATTCAAAACCAGAGTTTCCTATGAGATTTTGTAGTTTTTTTTTGTTTTGTTTTTCTATTTAACTTTGTCAAACTTCTCCAGCTATTACTGTGTTGCACAGAGACTTGAATACTCATTGAAATGTCAGTGGGTGAAGTGGTTATCACTTACTGACAGAGGATTATTTTATATCAAGGCTCCACGGCAAGCGAGACGCATGAATGGTTTGCTTTCTCTTACAAATTTGTTGTTTATCTAACCCGCGTGACCTGTATTTGAAGATATGTCACACATTTTGATATCTCTCAACATGATTAGATAAATGGTGAGAACAACGCTTATTACTGATGAGGCACATTCATATATTATCCCCTCTTGCTGCCACTCATTGGCATTCCATTTGAGCATAGAAAAAACTACAGAATCTTGAAAAGGAGGCTTTTTCTTACTACATTGTGGGGATATTTCTGCTAGGGGAATCAATTAAACTTATTATTTTTATCTGAGAGAAAACTAGTATGATGAGTACATTTAGATTAATTATGCTAGATATCTTACCACTTATACTCCTAAAGGATTTTATAACATTGTGTGTTACTCATTTATTTTTATTTATTTATTTTTCTTTCATAAGCTATATTTAAACCTGTAAGGAAGATTATCTTCAACCCTTAGATTTCAGAGTTGTAAGTGCACTATGTGCTCAGAGATGAATGACCACGCCTATGTATAATCATAGAATAGAACATTCATGGATTCCTTACAACTTCTTGGGTATGAGGAATTTCCTTTTGGCACTAAGCTAAATTTCTATGAATATGTAATAATCAAACGGTATATACAGAGGTATGAGAGGTACTAAAATATTTGCATTTTTCTTTTCACTATATGTAGATGCATATTTAACCATAGCAAGGCAACATACCCATAAGCATTTATACACTCAGAAGTAAAGAATTATTCAAACAGATTTCTTAGATGACAAGCTGAATGAATATTTTAGATTTCATTTATTTATTTATTCACATGCATACCCATTCACAAGAACCAAACAGACTCCTTTCTCTTTATTCTGAATGTTACAGAGGAAGCTAACTTCCGGTTTCTTTCTTTCTATATATGTTTTTTTCTTTACTTATCGCATTCGTTATTGAGTCATGAATCTTTCCTAGATGAGGCTTAGCATGATGGTAATGAGATGCAACTGTATGAACCATGTATTTATCCTATTTTACCTCCTATCTTACACCCATTTTATTTATTATATTTCGTTCCTTATTTACTACTGAATATTGCAGATTTCTTTGGTCAATAAACTAAATTTCTATATACATGAAACCACCTAACTGTGCATATAGAGACATGAGAGGTACAAGTGGATTCACATTCTTCCTTCCACTATATGCTAGTGAAAATTTATTCATAGCTTTAAATTCATAACAGAGCATTTTCTTTTGTCAGAAAAATAAGACATAATTTTTATTTTTTATTTTATCCAGAATATTCCACTTTATTTCCTTTGCTATGTAAATACAAATATTCATAGAAAAAAAAGGATATGCCTATTTCCATTGAACAACATGGAATCTAGAAATGTATACTTATGTGATACAACACTATATACTATCCTTCTTTGATCAAATGAGTAAAAAGTAAGAACTTTAGGCTTAGACTAACATTACATTCATTTTTTCACAATGAAGAAGAATACGCCTTTAAATAAAAGGATAATGAAGACTACACCTAACAATTATATTTTTCTTTTTACTTTCCTAGAATATACACCACTTTCATATGTAAACACAAAACTCTTACATCTACCAATAAAGGTAGTTACATTTTTGTGAGGTTATTTTCACCTCATAGAAATAATGACAAGACGAAATAGGTGGCCTTTTTCAAGCTGGAAATAATTCTCATGGCCTTCTCCAACCTATACAAAACACCAAAAAATATTCTCCATTGCCAAGGTAGTGCTCACCTCCCATCCTTTGGTTGGAAAACCAATCACCCCTGAGCTAGGAGGCAACCGAGGGAGCCGGGTACAAACAAAACCAAGCAAAAAAATATTTACACACACATGATACACACATGATTATTTTCACACCCACCCAAGGGATTTTCACATAACTTTAGGATTCCCTCAAGAATCCAAAGTGGGGGATGGAGGGTGGACTATGCACTCCGTATGGGGACTTATAATAATAGTAATAAGAACAAGTCATTATCCTACTCCCATCATTCACATGCAACCCTTCTTTAATACCTTCTCTTTCTCCGAAACCCATACCACCAAAACCATTTCTACCATTTCACAATTACACATGGGTACTCATACCCTTTTTGAGCCTCTCCTCTTAAGGAGGGATTAAATTTCCCCATGGAGGTTCCTACTCCATACCATCCCCAACAAGGGATGCTCTTCCCAACTTGGGTGAGCCTATCCCTACACAACCCTTTTTCCCATAACACATTATACATAAAAAAAAACATATGAAGATATGCTCCAAGACCAATTTGAAATAAACATACAAATCAAACACAATAGATAAAATTTCAAGCACATCTTTTCACCTACACATATAATTTTTTCAAATAGAACATGAAGAAGTAGAAACAAAAGTGGTGAATCTACCTTAAAACCAAACTCAAGGAAAGATGGGTTGAGGATCCACACGACTCCTCTTCTTCCAATATTTTTCTTCAAACTCCTCACTCCCCAAAATTCAACCAAAATCAAGAATGCCAAAAGAATCCCCTAACCCTTGTTTTGAGTTTGTTTTATAGGAACTCAAGTATGAACTCCTTTGAATAGGGAGTTGACATTTGTCAACCTCCCATTCACTCTCTTAGGCACACACACCCATGTGTTCTCACACATGTGTGAGGATTAGGGAGACTTCCAAGACAACATGGAGAAGTGGGATTGGAAAGGGACTAGTCCCCATCCCACTTTCCAAACCTTATTTTCGTCAAACTTCTTTAAGGCCTCAAAAAGAGTGCCCAATCTTGAGATTGACCCATGATTTTGAGCTAAAAAGGTACCTAACCCATAGGTACCTGCCCTAGGGACCTTAAACCCATAAAAACACTTAAAAATATATCACTTTTCAATCCCCAAAAAGTGCCTAAAAGTTCAAATCCGAGTTTGTCCACTTGGATAGACAACTCACCTCCTAGATGGACTAACATGGCAATAAAAACCAAATTAAAAACATTCACAAATAACATTAATAATTACATGATGGAACTAGAGTCCCTTCATATGGACTTTAGTCGGGTTTCACTGGTTAATTTACATAGGGTTCCCAAGAGTTGCCTCCAATTTCCATTTGCCATGGAAAATATACCTACACACTCAATACACATGTTAATCCATCCAAGTAACTCATATTCATATAATAATCAAACCATTTGAATCACAATTGCATTCACACAAGTTTGATAATTTGTATAGCATAAAGATCCTATAACATAATTGAAAAATCATTGGCCACCTATATTATCTCATTTTCATTAACCTTAATTTTCATACTCATCTAATTGCAACATGATTGGTTCACACCACTTGTTTCATTCATTCATCATTAAGTTTTTAGATTCAATTTAAACAAAATCAATAATCAACATAAAATTAGATCAATCATCATAGTTAGACTACTAAACATGTGGCATAATCATAATCAAATCATCATATGGAATTAAATGTTTAAATATTTTGTCATCAATGGTATCAATAGGCATAGACAATAACCAAACTCAAAATAATCCAAGTATGTTAGTTGTAGCATAGGGGTGGGCCTCACAAGAAATCATTGGTTATCAAAAGAAATTGATTTAAAGATATTGTGTGTATTGTGTCAACAAGAATCAAATGAACATTCAAACCCTTATGTGTTTGTGCAAGAACATAGTTTATTTAAATTGTTTAAATGCACTAATGTGATGAATGATTAGATTTACGAAATCCGAAGGTAGATTACCTTATATTGTTTGCAAACTTTCTTTCGTTGTGGGGTGCTTATTCTTGTTAAGTTTTGAGTCAGTTCTCGTAAGTCTTCCAGATTGAATCGTCTTTATGTGTTTTGGGGTTGTCAGCATGTCAATCAACCTCGTTTGCCATGGGTAGTGCATACTTGTGTCTAGTGTTATATCTGATTATCTTGGGTGGGTTTTGTTTTCTTCATATCGTGTTTAGGGATTCATTATCCCTAGGTCATACTTGAGTACCCTTTGGTGGTGGCATAGTTCCACATGTTGTCTTAGAGAAGTGGCTTGCATTGAGGGCCGACACACAAAGTGGTGCAAGGAGATCTCAATGTAAGTTGGTTAATTTAGTGAAAACTTAAACCAATTAATTAGCATAGGTGGTACCAACATTTAAAAAGATTAATTTGGCCTCGCTCATGGATGCAAGTGCTTGTATAGACTTGGGATGAGACGAGAAGGCCTAGAAGGGCAAGATCGTTATCTTGTCCCTTCAAAAGATAACTGATTCCACATTGGGTTGCATGTGGGGCCAGGAGTCGTTAGAGGTTACCAGGATATCCCGAGATGGGGGCCGAGACCTAGGAAGACTTACCAGGATATCCCATGTGACATTTTGATGACACTTCTCCTAAGTCAGCATTATGTTTGCATTCGTGATGTGATTATTTACTTCAAATCTGTAAGCATTGTAACCTTTGTGTCATGTGATGTCATGTTCGTATCCTTGTCCAGTTGAAACATGTTGCCTATGTTTAGAGGTTGTTGGTCTTGACCTGAAACCCTTGTTACTATCTCCTAGCATGGGGGGTGAGCCTTCAGGTATCACTTGGTTGGGTGGAACGTGCACCTTACTCCATTGTTTTGGCGTTGGCTTATGTGGACGATACTTTCGTGTTGGAGAGCTCGTGGGATCCAGTTGCTACCTTGGTTTCATTTATGTTGGTAGCTCTTGTATTTTATTTACCCCTCTTTGTTATCGAGGTGGAAACTGTAGTAAACAATCATGTTAATGATTTACCTCATTCTAGGAATGAGAGATGTAATTGTAATTATATAACTTCTATCATTGGTAACCATGAAGGATCTCATGGTCTTAATGAAAATCTTGTGTATGGAATGTATGTGCTTTAATTAGTTAAGTGAATGTTGTTAAGTTTCATTTCATGCATGTGTTTTAATTCATGTTTTTTAAATAATATTTGTCTCAGAACCTTAGGGGATTGTTGGCTTTGTGTTGTGATCATACATGTATTTGTAATTAAACAAAAAAAAAATTGTGCATTTGTTTAGCAGTTTGCAACTTCCCCTAGGGTTACGTGGCAGGGCATTACACTAGGAGGAGGAGGCTTTTCTGGAACTTGTTTCTAGTGTGGAGAAAGACATAAAGCCTATGAGTGTCCTCAACATCAAGGAAGGAAAAATAAAAGACATGAAGGTAATGCACGAGTTGCACATGTAGATCAAGAAATTGAGTCTTCACATTCTGAGGATGTAGAAAGAGTAGAGGTTATTATCAATAGAAGAGCCTTGATGAATTAGGAGAAGGAACAAAATCAAAGGAAGAATTTGCTTCACACCAAATGTAAGTGTGAAGGAAAAGTTTGCAATGTTATTATTGTTGATGGTAGTACTGATAACCTTGTTTCAGAAAAATTGGTTAGCAAGTTGCAATTGGAGAGAAGAAGGCATCTAAATCCATACTGAATTGCTTGGTTGCAAAAGGACCATAAAGCCTCAGTAAATGAGTAATTTATGGAAAAGTTCAAGATTGGAAAATATCATGATGAGGTATTGCGTGATATTATGCCTATGGATGCTTTTCATATGTTGTTAAAGAAACTGTGGCAGTTTGATCAGTGATCAATACATACTGGACATGCCAACACCTATTCTTTGACAAAGAATGGGGTTCATCATAAGTTGAAGCCCTTGAAAGAGGTGGAGGAAAAGGTGTGCAATAATGCAAGAATTTTTTTAGTTGATGAAAGAAATTTCCTTGAAGGTATGAGGTATGAGCATATGTTTTTTACATTGATCCCTAGAATTGAAAAAGAAGATACTACTAAGGTACCTGTAGAGATTCAAATTTGTTGAAATAGTTTCAAGCTATTTTTTCTGATAACATACCTAAAGGCTTTCCTCTAGTAAGAAATATTATTCATCATATGTACTTGATTCCTAGAGCCAGTTATCCAAATAAGGTAGCTCATCATATGACTCCAACAAAGAGTGAATAGTTTAACAAACAAGTGCAAGAGTTGTTGCAGAAGGGATTGATTAGAGAGAGTTTGAGTCCATGTGTAGTACCTATAGTACTATCACCAAAGAAGGATGCAAAATGGCAGATGTGTATAGATTCTAGAGTGATCAACAAGATCACCATGAAGTATATATTTACCTTGTCAAGAATGGATGACATTATGGATTGTTTGAGTGGAGCTAAGTACTTCACGAAGATAGATTTGAAGAGTGGATATTATCATACCTGAATTAGAGAAGGAGATGAATGGAAGACAACCTTCAAAACAATGGAGGGCATGTATGAGTGGTTAGTCATGCCTTTTGGGCTAACCAATGCATCAAGAATATTTATGCCACTTAGGAATGAGGTATTGAAAGAATTTTGAGTAAAATTTGCTATTATTTATTTGGATGATATTTTTATTTTCAATAAGATATTGGAGGATAACTTGATGCATATCCAAAGTCTTTTTGAGAAGCTAAAGGAGGAGAAGTTGTTGATTAATTTGAAGAAATATAGTTTTGTGAAGAGAGAGTTGGTTTTTCTAGGATTTGTTGTCTCAAAAGAGGGTCTTAAAATGGATTTAGAGAAGGTGAGAGCTACCATTAAATGGCCTACCCTAAGGAATGTTATATAGGTAAGATCATTTCATGGTCTAGCAAGGTTTTACAAAAAATTATTAAGAATTTCAGTAGTATTTGTGCACCTCTAACTGAAGCAATGAGAGGGGATAGAAAATAGCTTAAGTGGACTATAGGAGTAGCCAAAAGTTTTGATTTTTTGAAGAGGAAAGTTATAGAGAAACCTATTTTGGCACTTCTAGATTTCAATAAGGTCTTTAAGGTAGATTTTGATGCTAGAGGGACTGCTATAGGAGTTGTTTTGAGTCAAGAAGGTAAACCTGTTGCCTATTTTAGTGACAAGTTAAATTATGCTAAGATGAAATTTTTTGTCTATGATAAGGAATTTTATGCTATAGTTTAGGCTTTAAAGAAATGGAGAAACTATTTGTTGCAGAGTTATATTCAAGGAAAGTCAAAGAAAAAGTACTTAAAATGTGTTGGGTTTTTGCAAAGTTATACCTTTATTTTGAAGCACAAGAGTGGAAGGTCAAATAGAGTTGCAAATTCCTTGAGTAGAAGGAAAAATTTGTTGACAGAGATGAATATAGAGGTTGTTGGGTTCAATAAACTCAAGAGTTTCTATCCTAAAGATCCAAACTTTGTAGAAGCTTGGAAGGCTTGTTTGGAACCTATTACTTTTGATAGGACAAGATAATTGAATTTCTTAATCCAAGATGGTATGATGTTTATAGGAAGCCAATTATGCATTCCAAGGAGTTTTATGAGAGAGAATCTAATCAAGGAGAAGCATTATGGAGGATTGGATAGAAATTTTAGTTGAGATAAGACCATTGCTCTTGTTAGTGGGAATTATTATTGGCCACAGTTACAAAAAGATGTCAAGAAGTTTCTAAAAAGGTGTAGAGTATGTCAAATGGTGAAAGGAACAAGTCAAAATATTGGATTGTATCAGCCATTAACTATACCTAAGAAGAAATGGGTGGATATTAGCATGGATTTTGTTCTTGGCTTGCCAAGGACATGACAGGGCATGATTCCATATTTGTGGTGGTGGATAGATTTTTAAATATGCAACATTTTATTCCATCTTAAAAGACTAGTGATGTTGTTCATGTTGTAGAGTTCTTTTTTAGAGAGGTGGCGAGACTACATCATTTTACAAAGAGTATAGGTTTAGATAGAAATACCAAATTTGTTTGTGTAATTCCTACACATGCAAACCCCAAAGGACAAATAAGACTAGTTAACAAATTACTGCACAATTTTTTTTAAAAGTAACACATAACATAAGATGAACATTAACATACAACAAAAGTAATACAATTACACACAATATCTACTACACCCTCTAGGGTACACATGATTGCAATACCAAACACAATTCCCATTCCATAATGAAAATTAACAAATCCTAAGATTACATTGTAAACCATGATATATGATTCATAAGGCATGATCAAACATCCATTACATACATCAATGAAGAACATTCATATATGAACACATAATATAATTTGGAGTACATATATAACATTGATCAAATCAAAATGTACATACACATCAATATGAAATTACAACATTTTAGATTACAAATCACAATATTGCTTCTTGACACACAGTGGGGATAATACATCAATTACAAGATATAAACAACTAAATGAACATAATATAACTAAAATTTCATGAAGCTCTAGATCAACTACATCAATATGATCTTTGTGCTTCACAAACTTTGGCTAGGAACCTAGTCGGGTGCATAGCATGTTCCACCCAACCATGTGGACTCGAAGGTGCACCCCCCATGATAGGAGATGATAAGAAATACCCACGACAGAGAACATTCAAGTGAACGATGACTAATAGGACTCCATAACCATACAACAATAGAAACAAGAAACATCTACTTCCAAAGGCTCAAGAACAAGGGGGAAACAACAAATATAGACAATTGCTAAAGGGAAGAGTTTCATAACAAGGTCCAATCATGGGTTACACTAGCAATCTTGACATTGGCCCCCATCCTTGAGTTACCCTCATAGTCTAGAAATTGATCCCCATCTATAGTTACCTTGACTGCCTCTCACTAGGTGTTGACCCCATAGAGTGACATGTGGAAAATCAATTACCTTTCATGAGGACAAGGTAGTGACCTTGTTGACTAGGCCTTCTCAACCCATCTTTCACCTACAAACTTACTTATCTTATTTATCTTATTTAGTGTGATCCTACCCAAACCCAATATTTCATTTTATTAGGTTCTCACTTATTTAACAAACTCTTCCATGGGTTACCCATGTTTCCCCTTTGTGTGTCATCCCCCATGAAGAGCCACTCTCCCTAGTAGCATCAAAACAAATCTCACAACATCAAGGGGTGTACCAAAACACATAAAGCACTAAAGCCACAAAAATAAGTGCATATGTGAGGCATAAAACATATCACCCAAAAGCCATAATAAAAGGAAAAATAATGGAAAAAGGTAACACCCACAAGAGCTCCAACTTAGAAAAGGAATCAAATACAACACAAGGGTCTAACCATGAAATTTTGACATTAAGAAAGTTTCCCCATTTCCTTTCAAAGCCTACTGAATGAACTACCCTTAATTCCCAATAGAGAGTAGCTCAAACACTATGGGTTCCCATAAAAACTAGCATGACTATGCATGAAATCACCACAATTCAAAATGATTACAAGAGGGCAATACAATCATTATGAAACCATTAAAAGAAACTAGTCTCTTAATTATCACGAACACATTCAAGTAACCATCATAAGGATCATTTTGAAACATCAACTATATTTTACTTCCACATCCACATTGAAATCATTAAGTTAAACTAACTCTATATATATTGAATTACGCATATGACTTAATCTTTAATTATAACACTATATATATATATACATAAATATTTTACTTTAAATAAATAGTTGTTATTAACATATGTGTAACTCTAACTTGCTATTAGTAACAACATACATAATTCATAATAAATAGTATATACATATATATATGAGAGTTGAAAACTTGAACTATGCATTTAGTGCCACAACATTGTTATGCCAGTGAATCTCAATATTTATAAGACAACAAATTTAACTAACAAATTGATTCAACCAAAACAATATATATATATTTCTATAATCCAATATTCTCTATTATTCACAATGCCATTGGAAGCTTAACTCAAATTGAATAATACATAAATGAAATGCCCTTCAATTGATAGTTTAGTGTGTATAAATGTAAATAAATACCATATACAAGAACAAGGATCAGCCATTACCAATAGTAAAAGCCACTAAAATGAGAAATTACAAGAGATTGACACATGCCTCAGCCCAAATAATTGAATTGAACTTTATTCCTTTTCAAGAATCGAACCAAGCATTACACAGGGTAGCCTAAATACTAATGAGGGAATTTGACTCCATGGGATGAAGTAGATTTCAAAAGACATAGGAAGTAAATCACACAGGAATCTACTATTCAAGAGAAACATAAGAACTAGATTGGAAAATCACCGTTAGATATTATCTTGAGTAGTGCAACAAAGAGCAATAGACTCTATAAAACTAAACAAGGATTGAAACCCCTATTACATGTTGAACGCCTTAAGAATATGGTTGGTTGCAAACCAATTCATAGCTTAGACAAGCATTGAATTAGCTTAAATGAATTCAAAAGCCTATAAGAAGAAACATTGAAACCCTATGTAACTTCTTCACATAAAAACAATAAGACAATATATGAATTTTAAAAAGGGTAGCTACCAAGTACCATGCAAATTTAACAAGAACAAAATGAATAGAATCAAGTTGCAAGGAGATGTGCAATTTTTGCACACACACCCCACCGGAGGTGGGGGCCCTCTTTTTTCTTTTGCATCTTTGCATCTTGGCTTGGTCAAATTTTGGTTTTGCTCTTCTTGGGAGGTTATTTTGGGATTAAGTCTAGATTGGGTTTGATGAGGACAATATTTTGAGGCTCTAGGGGAAATTTGCACGTGTTGGAATTTGGAAATGGGGATTTTGAAGTGAATTTTCAATGTTATATGTAAATCCTTTTTGCGCCCATGGATAGAGGATGAAAAATTAGGCTGGATTGCTTTTTGAACTTTTTGAAAATTCCTTCTAGAAAAAGAGTTATTGAGTTTAGGGGATTTCGACCCTGTAGGGAATTCAGGGATTTCCATCCCTAATCAAAAATCTCAAAATTTCCATTTTTGGAAAATTCTAATACCCCCTCAAAAACTTGAAATTTTCTAAAAATGGAAATTTTTATTTTTATTTGCACCCATGGGTAGAGAACAAAAAATTAGGCAGGGTTGCTTTTTGAATTTTTTGAAAATTCATTCTAGAAAAAAAGTTATGAGGTTTAGGGGATTTCGACCTTGCAAGGAATTCAGGAATTTTCGTCCTTGATGGAAAATCCTAGAATTTCCATGACCCCCTCAAAAGCCCGAAATTTCCATTTCTAGAAAATTCCAAGACCCCCTCAAAAACCCGAAATTTTCTAAAAATGGAAAAATGGAAATTTTTTCCTTGAAATTTTAAAATGTTCCTAAAAATGAAATTCTTGAGATGGAGAAAAAATTTTGAAAATAAAAAAATTTCTGAAATAGAGAATTTTCCGAAAATGGAAAATTCCCATTAAAAAATGTGAGCTACTAATGATGATATCTATTTTTTAGGATTAAATAAATCAAAAAGGGAACTTGCATATGGATTTGTGCCAAAAGGGGAAATCTGGAAGAGTTCAATTCAAATTTTAAAAGTGGGGCTTGCATAAGAATCTATGCCCAAACTGTGTATAGCTAGAAGGAGTTTCTGGAAGACATGTGAAGCTGATTTCATCATCCAATTATAATTTTCATTAATGACAATCTGGCGTAATATTGTTTTCTCATTGTTCCATGATGTAACTACTTTTATGTAATTGGATGATGATCTACCATGAACTCCCAAATTAAATATAACTGATGGATACTTCTAGAGGTGTAATTTGTGCCATTGGATTGATTTAATCTTGGCCTTTGATTCAAAATGTAATTTTCTATAAAAGGTTAGTGCCTTCTCATTTGTAAGGAGTTAGAATAGCTTATTAGACGCTGTAAAATCCAAAATCAGCTAAGTTAGAGAAGTCAGTAGCTATAGGAGAGATGAGAGATGGGAAATTGTTATGTAATGCTGGAGAAGTTAATGCAATTAGATTGTTGATTTGGAAAGCTTTGTGTTACACTTTGACAGTTTATGGTTTCTTGTTCTCAATTCTCAATGTTAGATGTTAATTTTTAGTTCTTTTGCAATAATGGTAAAATGAACTAATGATGTTGATCTATCTCCAGTCCATACTTTTAGTGATTTGTTGATTCTAAGTTGTGTAAAGTTAGTTTGGCCCTTATTTTGTGTTAAGTTCAACTGTAGATGCTTGTTTACATTGTGCCAGTTATTGGGTATGTGAATGAATGTTCAAAGTCTAAAAATCTTCAGTTTCCTTAGAAGATTGCACCATTTCTGTGGAGTGTTAGGCTTGTCCTTGATCAAATAGAGATTTGTTCCATTAGGGATCTATTCATCTGCAACATTCGTCATTATTGTGATTAATCTTAGGAGTTCGTTTAGAGTTGAATCTCTCTAAAAACCTTATCCCTTTTGCTATTTATTTGGAACTTGGGTTAGTTTTAGGATGAAAAGCATCACCATATTGTTGCATCTGATGAAAGTACGCTTCCAACATTGTTCATTTGTAGGGCCCCTTGTGATTACTAGCATTTTCACATTATCACTGAGTTGTTTATGTGTAACGCCCCACTGTGCGAACCCCAAAGGACAATCACACGATAATTACTGCACAATTTTTATTTTTTTCCCTTTTTTTTAAAGTAAACATAACATACATGCAATACATATTAAGTCATAACATGAATTTCATTTAAATAGATTCATTAACACATACATCCCTTGGGGTACACGAAGAGTCATTACGCAACTTAGATCCCTACATCAGCAATAAAGAATAAAATCCAAAGATATAAAGTAAACAATAACAAATATAACACATACATGATGATCAATGATAAGAAACCATCTGAATATGCAAATACATCATATGCATGATCATCCTAACACATTGAATAACAACTATCATAGCCAATATCCACATCAAGTTTAACATTTCATTACAGTACAATGTTTAAGAAGTACAATGATACAAAAGTGTTCCAAATATGAGTGAAACCATCACTAGATACCATGATACAAATGAATAGATGAATACAAAGTATCATAACTGGCTCCAAGACAAATACAACTCTGGAGTCGCTGCAACAACACCAATCCGCACCTCTCGATACTTGACTGGGGACCCAATGGGGTGCTTAGCACGTTCCACCCAACCACGTGAGTCCGAAGACCCACCCCCCGTGCTAGGAGCTAACAAGAAAGAGACCTCAACCAAGAACATCCAAACAGGGCACCACCAGACTCAACGTCATACAAAAGTATCATAACACTCAAGAATTATAATGGCATAATCAACCACATCCAAGAGTCAACATAATAACTCAAAGTCATAAATCTCATCTCATAAATCAAGCAATGACTAGTAAATAAGTAACCAAAGGATGATCATGAAGCACTTCCAAATCAACTGAAAACATAATACAATTCCAATAACATCATATAACAGTACCATAAGAGTACAAGGTCAAAACCCAAACATCAACAAGATTTATACAAGACCAAAGAATACACCAAAGATCAAGTAGGGTAAAACCATAAATCAATTCAAAACAACTATGTTTCATCAATTCAAGACAAAGGACCACTTCCAGAGGATTTCCAAAGAAGCAACATAATAAGGAGTGTTAGAGGAGAGTGTCATCGCATGGCTTAACATGGATTCTCTAGACTACTACTAACGCAAGGTGCCGCCTCCGTCTACTGACAAATTATCTAGACAACTCGAGCGCTAGGAGCCGCCTCCATCTATGGTTATCCAGACTGCCTATCTCAAGGTGCTGCTCCATAGGGTTGCTCATGCAGATCTATTACCCTTCACGAAGACAAGGCAACGAACATGCCAACCACGGCCTTCTCAATCCCCTTTAGTCTGTGGTAGCACTAAAAGGTGGATGAGGAATCAATTATCTTTTTAATGTGATTCTACCCACCCCCTAATTAATTATTTAAATTATCACTTATTAAATTCACTCTAACGAGGGCTATCATGGCACCCCTTTGTGCGCCGACCATCCACTTAGAGCCACTCTCACTCTAGACACTAAAAACATAAAAAAACCAAATCCAAGGGTTGTACAACATAACAAGTACAATAGATCACAACAGAGAAGCATGCAAGGCATTACCCATCTTGCCATAAATACATAATCAAAATCTCAACGATTCATGTACAACCCTTTTAAATTCCAAAAATCAAGGCACTTGCTACATCAAGGCACAAAGAGAGAGAACATTGACCAACCATAAAAACAAGCCTCTGGAAGATTCTCAAAAAGTTACACTAGGGTTTCCCCATGAAAATATGACAACCATAAAAGCAAAACCTTGAAAAACTATTTTCAATTCAAATATGATAAGAGAATACATCAAAATAAGATCAACAATTCCCTTAAACAACATCAACAACTTCGATACGAACTAAATCGGACATCCAAGGGAAACCTCTATTTTCTCCTCTCGGAATACCCATAACTCAAAGAACTTTTAATTTGACTCATTAACACTCAAGCAGAACCGTCAATCAAGACAAAGACAACATTAACCAACTTGCCACTTAGGTAAAGAGCAAAAGAAGACATATAGAAATGTAAGTTAAATGAGAGAAAGTCCCTAACTCAAAATCAACTCATGAAAAGTCACATTGAAAGGATCTATCAAAACAATCCATAAATCAACTAATTCAAATATAATATATCCATTCATTCAATAAGAATTAACTTGAAACCACCTAAAAAGAACATTATCTTAATGATCAATCATTTCCATCATTTAAGGATGTCACAATATTGCAAAGTGAAGATATAATTTGATGTTATAAGCCATAAGACACTAATTCTCAAGCATACTCTTCCAAACACAAATTAAAACCATCATGAACTATCCTCAAACATGGGGATACACTTAATGAATAATAATAATAAACACACAAACACTTTCTATCCATCCGCAAGGACCAAAATCTAATCACAACTTAATGACACAAAAGAGCTCCATCCATAAACAAAACTCAAATAAAATAAAATAAAAATACATAATCATCTACAAATCAACTGGCTCAAACCATCAAATCAATCATGATACAAGTAAGCATCCATATAGAGAATTTACGAAAAAGAGAATAAGGAGATAGTCATCTTTTAGAGAATCATCTAATTAACATAATCCCTACATCCATCCAAAAATAAACAGTCAACTCTACAACCATCTACTCTCCTAATTACCAAAATAAAACTATCTTAACCAAGCAATTTTCTTATTTTCAACATATCCCTATCTCCTTCATAAACTTATAAATATAAAACAATCACACTAATATTCACGTCACACAATTACATGAATGAATGTTTATACAAAAATGTTCATTTCACATAATGATTCCTAGGTCTTAAAAATAATATGAAAAATTCCATTACCCATTTGCCAAGTTATCTATTAGCCAAACATAAAAGCATGCAAGGAGAAAGATATTAAGATAACATTTATTTAATTCTAAAACTAACAGAAATATAAACGAATTAAAAGATATCACGAAATTAGTACTATAAAAATTAAATTACCAAGTAAGAGAACATATAAGAAAAGGTCAATATATACTCCATATTTTAAATTTTCCATATTAATTATTCTCAAATTTACTCTTCTACCTTATTATCACTTACTAAAATAACAAACTTAAGAAACTTCTCAAATAACTAACATAACTATATAACTTAACCACATAACTTATTTAGTTAGGTTCGTTAAACAGTGTTTCAAGGATTTGTAAAAGTACTTATTCTAAATAACTATCTTTATAAATATTAAGAGTTTAACAAAGAAAGTATAAACATGGAAACGAAACCTATATGAAATAACCTAACATTACATTCCTAGACTTTTTGATCAACTAAACATAATTAGACTCCTATAATTGAACTCATAAAGGAGGCTCACATAAATTTCCTAGACCGACCAAAGAAAATCATTCCATCAACATGAAGTTTAAAGAGACTAAAGAAGAATTACAAAATGATACTCATTTAATGCATAACTACTAGATTTATAAATACATATATTTACAAAGCTTGATTATGTAAAGTAATCTAATATTTATAATGTAAGGGCTTAATTTATTTTAAACTCTCCACATAGGATCTTTTTATTAAATGCAATTTATTCATTTGAAGTTGCCCTCAATTCCTAAGACATATCTTACAATAAACTATAGATGCATATACATATATACATCTCTCCCTATAAATATAACTTCAAAATGTTGTTTCAAAACAACAAAATAGATATATATAAAAGTATCAATATCAACATATAAATATATATATATATATATATATATATATATATATATATATAATTTCGTATACACCTAAGTCTATTTGCATCTGACTCATTAACTTGAATGGGAGCTTGTGAAAGAGTTTTCATCTCTTACTGAAGAATGTTAAATATGTAAAAATCTTTAAAAAATGAATTTCTAACTAAGAGTCCAAATACTCCTCACAGATTGAATACCATCCATAAACCATAATAAAAAAATTAAAGTCCTACTGCCCAAGAAGGGTGGCTAGGGGTGGTTCAAATGAAGTGGATATTGATGGGAGCTAGAGGAAAAGGAAAGATACTCTATGGAGATGGAAAGAACGCCATAAAATGGTACATGCTTTATAAGGGAGAGACAGGTCACATACGCAAAACAGAAGATCTATGTTGCGCTAAAGGAATTGGCTTGGTGAAATTATCAGATTCAAGACTTTTACTTAATGCCCACGCTGCATCTAAATTCATCTCCAAGATTGAGATGATTACAGATGTGACAGGTAGTCAAAGAAATTGGGGAGGTTGTTTAAATCTATACACCTTACCATGCTCAAGCGTCACCGTGACAGGTTAACAATGAACCAGAGAGATTATTTAAATTTCTACACCGTTGCAAGTCTAAAAGTTGCAGCTGTTACAGTTTGCCAATGGTTTCAGGGGGACTGTTTAATCTCAGCTCCAATGCCGCCACAGCAACAGGTTGCCAAGTATATTAGATAGTGACTATTGGAATTTGGAATACCGCCATCTACTTGCATTGTTATCAAATCCAAAATGTTATTCACCAGCCTGAAGGAAAGAGAAAGGTGAGGTGCAAATACGTGACCTGAGAGGAGGGGATATAACGCACAACTTTTTCTGGTTTGAACTAGACGCAATTCCAAGTAGAGGTGAGTTTCCAGAGATGCGCTCAAGATTGGAGTAAAAAATAAAAATAAATTTATTTTCAAGTGCAGCAACTGCGAAAAAGAGGGAATTGTGACAGCCAAGGAAACTCGAAGCCTATGAAACGTTGATAAAATGACGGTGGAAGCAAAGATAAAGCACATGAAACATTCGACAAAATGACTCAAAGAAATGCAGCCTCATGAAACTCCCTCAAAGCAGGATATGCACAAAAAGGATTTGAAACAAGATCTTAACAGAGTCATATTAAGAGAGAGGATCCTTTCTAATGAGGGCAATTTCAGTTAGTTACATAGGCGGCATGATGATGATAATTAGATTTCACTCACTATCTTCTAACCTAACATAAAGTTTAATTTTTATTCTGTGTATTTAAGAATGGAAAAGGCTGGAGAAGTACTTATCTGCCACCATAGAAAGCCAAGCAAAGAAAGTATACAATGAACCCCATAGATGAAGAAAAGAAAGACATTGAATACGCAGCAAGGAACAATCTTTCAGATACTTGGTCAAGGTAGGTACTAGATAAAGGAATCTCATATTAAAGGCACTCTAATTTATATGGATGAAAGATGTATGAATTCACTATTCATAAAGATAGTAAATCAGGCGATGGAGACATAAAAATGAACTTAATGTGTTAAGTATCCAAGTCAATAGGGATTAATTTAAGAATTAATGAAGCGATATATCCCTGTGTCGAAAGCATATTTCTTTTTTCCCACTGTACTACCACTATATACGCGCATGAATAAAGGTTAAACTATGAACTGTATAAATTTAGGTTGTTCTCCACTACCATGCATGATTATTGCATAAAATAGAAGACTACATGCATCAATATATAGTTATCAGGTTCCAAAATATAGGTGTGAATGTAACCGAATTATTCAGATCTGATTTCCAATTAAAAGTCAAGCATGTGATCGATGATACCTGGTTTAACGATTTGAGGAGAACTGTTGTTCCTTTGAATTGGCAGTAAAAGCAACCTAGATCACTCTACGCTTTAGGAGGGAATAGAAAGATTTGTTGTGATGCAGCGCCAAGATTTTCTTGCCTACTCCTTTCACAGAGCCACATTGAATGTTCCTTCGGCAGTAATTTCTACCACTAATTCTTAGAGAGTATCCCGAATGACACAAGGGTTTCTTCAGTAATTACATGCCGATTTATTGAGATTGAGGGATGGATTAGCCAGAACAGGGGCAATTACGCCTGAAACTTTTGCTGCATCTTCATACCCTTGGGCAGTGCAGAAGGCGAACAAACAGCATAACAGCATTCGAATAAGAAGGTGGTCTCTGATTGGATCATAGAGAGAACTCCCTCCCTCAATTTTTTCTTGCCTCCTCTTAAAGAAAATACCAAATTCTCCTTTCAACCGTCCTGACTCCTCTTTCTCCCCCGTAAAAGATTTTCAAAATAAATAATTTTATTCACCACTTTAATTAATCATTAATTTATGTATTTATTTATTTAATTTCAAACAGTAATTTCTTCTGTTTTAAATTACTTCCACTAACTCTAAATTTTAATTAAAATAAATTTTCATAAATAATTAACTTTTAATTAAAATATAACTAAACCCTAATACTTCTTAACTCATAATTAATAATTCTAAAATAATTAAATTAACTATCACCAACATAATAAATTAATTTAAATCATCTAACTCAAAACAATCGAAATATCAAGACAACACAAATGGAGGGCACTACATTATGCATTGTCAGGACCTAACACTAGAGACCTTGGGGTTATCTCTTGAGGCTTACAGATAGAGATTTACCTTTCAAGAGAGATAGAAGTCTTGTATCATGTTTGGGTTGTTGTGTAGAAAACACCATCAACATGAGATTTCTAGGGATGCACTAGTTATAGCCAAACAAGTCTGTAGAGTATTATTTATTTTAACCTAGCGACTACCTAAGTATGAAAGAGGCAAGAACCCTACATAATTCCCCATGAATTCAACAAGTAATTCGAGGCCATAACCGTACATAAGAATGTAAAAGTGGATTTTCTATTGATTGGGAGTAAAATATATGGACTTGAGTAGAAGTAAAACCATGCTAAGAGTTGAATATGTCAAACTCTTAACCTACAGAAAAGGATGATCCAAACCACAACACAAGGTGGCTTGTAAATATTAAAAAAAACATGTAAATACCGAATCGCAAGCCAAAAAGAAAAATAGTGAAAAGCAACAGAATATTTTAAATGAAATCAAATGCTCTAACAAATTCTAAATGACATAAGGGGCAATTTTGAATTGAATCAATCCCTCAACAATCCTTTGGGGAAATGTTTTGATCAACGGATAAAAGCTCAACACTAAGGCTAGAGAAAGAATATTTCAAAATCCAAAATCCAATACTCTCCATGCATTAACATTCAGATGATAATTTCCAAAAGACAGAGGAAATATTTGTTATGTTATTTGAAAACCAAAATTATATAATCACGAGACCAACCTGGATTTACAACTAAAGATGGAGAAGTGTTAAGACAATCTTTTCTTCCACATTCCCCAAAATCTATCCTCTATTTCTCCAAAATTCACCTCCAATAATGCTTCAAACTATATATTTTCTTTTACTTTTATTTTCCCCCAGAGTATAAAATTGCAAAGCAAATTTTTACTTGTTTCCAAAACCCAAAAATTAGCTTCCTTTCCTTTTCTATGTCTTCAATTTCAATTAAAGAAATTATCTTTAGTTTCCAAAAATAAAATCAAATGATAAATGATTAAAAGCACAAAAATTAGTAAGTTTCCCTCTCCTTTTCAGTTCAAAACTATGCATGCACTTGCATGTAGGATATTTCCTATTTAAATTTCTTCTTAATTACTTTTTGTGATTTAACATTATCTCGAAATTTCTATTTAAAATTGAAATTTACTAATTTATTTTAAACAATCTTATCCATTAAATTTAAATTTAAAATATGCATTATTTATAAATGAAAATAATATTACATTAATATATTTTTCATTAATAAAGTAATAATATGCATTATCAAATCATTATAACTTATGAATTAATTTAATAATTAATTAATGTTACTCATTTAATAATTTGATTTAATAATTTAAATAAATCAACTCTACACTTGTAAACATTATTTAACTAAAATGATTAATTGAACAACATTAATAACCATAACACGAAGAACAACTATAACAAATAATTAAACAATTAAAATAAATGACTCAAAATAGAATAATACCAAAACGGGAATGGGGTTACAAATGGACCACATCATCAAACACAATGATGGGGAGATGGACTAGGGTGGGAAACTTTCTTGTCAACTCTATTTTTCCACATCTACCCATTAGGTTTTGTAAGTGTCATGCCATGAATTTTACACCAGAAAATCCCAACAATTTTTTGTTTTAATGAGCGTTTAGCCAATTGACACTGCAATTGTCAAGATGAGATGACATGATCATTAGTGTTACTTCCAATAAACTTATCATTAAGTTTATATCTTTGGCCACGTATCAAACTAAGATGACATATTATCTTGGCTTGGTCCAATCGATTTAATTGGAGATTGGTTAGCCCTAATATAATTGATTTGATATTCACATGAATTAGGGTAAACAACCTCAATGACAATAATACTCGAGTATTACCTTTTAAATTATTTGAAAGGTATAAACATATATACTAGGTTGTCCCTCTTTAGATGGTGATATTCATGTAGGTTAATAGAAAATGAGGTAACCATCCACCTTAGTGTTATTATTATTATTGGCAATAAAATTATGTTTCCATAAATAACTTTACTAATATTACTTCACAATATCATGACCATTGATGCTATTAAATGATATTCTTGACACAAACCACATTACTACTTAGTCACCAAATTGATAATAATGATCATGGTAATGAAACTTCAGATGTTCAAAATAGTAATGCATGTAACCATCTCTAAATAATGATATATCTGTTTGTTGAACAATCACCTCTTCAAAATAAATATATTATCGTTTACTTGACTAACAAATAATCTCCCTTAAGAATATCATTGACTCCAACTATTATTATTTATGTTAAAGCTCAAATTAGCATTATTCTATTAGTTTCATTTGGCCCATCTAATTATTCAAACTTGGCTTAGTACCAATAGTATTAAATCAATGTAATAATGCTATTATTTATTCTCAAATTAATAATAGCATTGTTTCTTAACGATATTAAGATTAAAATTCATATGGACATTTTTATTATTACTTTCCTTTAGCTAAAATAACTATATTAATACTTGTAACATTTTTATTATTAATCAAGACATTGACATCATTATTTAATCCTATACTTAAAATAATATTATATTTGTATTATCATTTGAACCAAGAATAATAACATTAACATTAACTTACAACACTAATGTTAACTTTTATTGAGCCAAAATAATGAAATTAATAGATATACAAAAATCATTAACAATATTATTTCCATCGCATCAAATAATAACCTCATTATGATTGCTAATAATATTAAATTCATCCTGACTAATAATGCTATCATTAACTTGAATAACACACTATGTTTTACAAATACCTAATAACCATTATTAAATAGAAGAAAATTGCCCCTTTCTAAACATTACCGATTCTCTCTTCTTCTTTTTTAATCCTAGAGGAAACATTAGCTTGCCATCTAACAGTGGTTTAAGAAAAGAAAGAAGCAGCCATTAACACATCAATATTTAAGAGCTAGTCTTATTAACACATAAAAGATAGTTACCTAGGGTGAATGAATAATATAATGATTAAAAACTCATAAAACTAGAACACCACAAAGTGATCAAGCACAACGAAGACCTAACGCAAGTAAAATAAACATTGACATGTCACTGTAAAACCACACAAAATAGTAATCATTTGAAATAAATTTGAAGACCCGGTTGCATGAATCTTAGCCTAATAGGTATTACCTATCCTAAGCTAATTGCATTAAATTTCCATCAAATACCAAACCACATGTATTACTCTTTAATGCATTGAGGTACATGCATACGGGAGGAGGTGTAGTGATGCAGGCTGGCAGATGGAAGTTTAAATGATACTTATCATACCTTTGGTGGTTTATTAATGTTTTCATCCAACTCGAGACTCCAATTGCATGATGGTGGTGGTAGAGTAAATTATTGCACGAATCATCAGCAGATAGAGTTGGATTTCCTTTGAATAAGTCACCATCTACACTCAACCACCAACTCATCTTTAATACATCTGACCATCTTAATTATTATAGTAGTTTGAATAGCATTAGAGTAAAGTGGGTATGATGAGATGGTCATTTAACTGTTGATCAAGCTTCACAGACCATACCATAGCTAAACATAAAATAGGTAGATGGTTTAAATTTTTTTTTGAGAATGTTGAACCATAAAGGAACTATTTATGTTTTTTTTTGTTCAAATTTTTGTTTCAATTTTCTTTTGAAGCTTCCATTATTTTTCAAACTAGCCACTCACTGTACTTCTCTTTATAGGCACAACTGTAAAGCCCCACCATGCAACCCTAGGGGAAGTTGCAATTCACTAACCAAATGCAACAATTTTTATTTTTATTTGTTAAAGTGCAATAACGTACAAATTCGCTACACATTGCCAACATCCCCTAAGGCTATGAGACAAAGATTACTTAAACCCAAATTAAACAACCAAGGAATGAAAACATAACATCATTCAATTAAAGAATTAAAGTACATACATTCCATACAGGATAATTACATCAAAGACTAATAGATACAACATGATATCCAATAACGATTGTTTACAATATAATTACAACACTCATTCCCCAAATGAGGTAAATAAAATAAGCATGATAATATATTACAATTTCCACCTCGATACAAATGAGGGGTAATGAAATACAAGAATAATTGGAATGAAAGAACTAGAAGAGTAACAGGAATCAACGAGCTCCCTAACATGAAAGTCTAGTCCACATTATCATGATCAAAGTCAACCGTGTAAGGTGCACGTTCCACCCAACCAAGTGAAACCCAAAGGCTCACCCCCTGTGCTAGGAGATAGTAACAAGGATTTTTGGTCAAGACCAACTAACTCTAGAAAAACGCTAAACATAACTGAACCGACTTGAATATGAAACAACATCACTTAACATAGTACAAAAACTCACAAGACAATACATTGCTTCCAGGTTACATAGGACAAGTACACCATTGTACAACACACAATAACTGACTAACTGTTGATGTAGGAAGAGTGTCATACATAAATTTCCATGAGTTACCCTAGCTCAACCTTCCTAGGCTACCGGACCCCCATCATGGGTTACCCCGGCTTGCCTCTACCAGCCACCGGACCCTCATGTAAAACTATGTGTCTCATCTCATCTCGAGCCTTAATAACGCATACTTCATGAGAGAGGCATTCATTAACTTTATTAGTGTGAAGTTCCCCATTAATTCTTTTAGATTATCACTTGATTAAACCCTAAATGAGTTACCCTGACACCTCTTTGGGCGTCGGACCACCACAAAGGGCCACTCTCCTACTGACAACACGGGGATACAAAACCCCCAAACTAAGGGTAGACAACATGTGCACAAAGTGATAACCAGTTTAGACCTTAACACATAAGGTCACACACCCCGTTCATAGTACACGGGTAACCAAAACATATCACACATCCCATTCATGATAACCAGGTGATAACGCAACTACCCCCACATGGACCACCCAAAACAAGACACAAGTTTGACCAACGCAGATAAATAACCCAACACAAAATGAACCTTGGAAGACTTACTAACCCAAGGACTTGATAGCACAACATCAAGAATAAAAGAGACAATGCAACGAATGACAATCTGACAATTTATTCATCTACCTTAGGATTTCCTAAATCCAATCCAAACAATGTCGTAGTGAATATAATCCAGTAAAGTAATTAATCCTTGATTACACATATTCCAAAGCAAATAAAATTCCATTGGCATCATACAGGAATTTAAAGTTATAAGTTTATTTTCTTTTTTCAATTTTACTTAATGATTTAAATCAACCATTAAAAAAAACATTTGAAATAAATTTAATTCATAATAGCTCATTCTTTACAAAAAAACCAATTTTCTCATTTATCATTTATAAAATATTATTTTAATAATCATATTTAAATATATATAAATAATATTTAAACATATATTAAAATAATAAATAATATCCCACATAATTAAAATATAATATAATATAAATATTATATTATATTATATTATATATATATATAATATAAAATGAAACAAAAGAAAAACGAAACGAAAAACACGCAGGTCGCAGGGAAAAGGGGTTTAAACCCCTGTGGGAGGTGGGGTGCAGCCCACGGTTGGCCCAGCCTCCCCCATGGGGGCCGCGGCTGGGGCAACGCCTCCCCCACTGTGTGTGGGGGACGCTGCCATAGCAGCGCCATCCCCATGGGGGCGGATGTGGTAGCTGTGGCTGCCAGCGCCTTCCCCTAAAACAAAATAATTTTTTTATTTTTTTATATATATATATATATATTTAAACTTTTCAAAAATGAAAATTTCTTCATACCCTGTTTCTGGGTGAAATAAACTAGAAGATAAAAAAAAACAATTTTTTACCAATCCTTTTAAATTCGAAAATATAAACATATATATATATATATATATATGATATGTATATATATATATATATATATGATATGTATATATATATATATATATGTATATATACATATCATTATATATATAAATTTTCTCCAATACAGTCATATTGAAGAAATGCAAACTATAGAAAATTGATAAAACAAAGGTTTGTTTTCTTTTGTTCTTTTCTGTGAGCATAGTTTGAGTTTCTTATCAAAACTTCTAAATCTTCACCAGATTCTTAGAGAGTTTATTTCAAATTCTAAACACAAATTTGAGATGGGTTTTATCGAAGAGCTTGAATCTTTCAAGAATATGAACAAAATGAAATTTTTCTTTCCAAGTAAAATAAAATAAAATAAAGCACAAGCAAGGAACTTGATTTTTCTCCAAGAACTTGGAAGCTTTCAATGCATATTTTTCCCTTGAGTTCAATTCAGCTTCTCCAATTTCAATCCTTTCTTCCCCAATTTTTTTCAAAAAAATTCCATCCAAGTTTTGCTGTCCCAAATTCCAAATTCCCCAATTCCAAAAAAAATTGAATTATCTTATGCCATTTTCTCCCCCAAATTTGTCAAAACCCTAAAATGGACTCACCCACTAAAACTTATTGCTAAAAATGGAGATATTTTTATTTTTTTAATTCTTTTTAAACAATTCATATTTCAAATGTAATTTGCATAATACCATTTAAAGATAAAAATCTATTTACAACCCCAAAGGCAATTAAATTTCTTTAACCAAATGAATTTAACAATTCACAAATAAAATTATTTTCAACTTTTATTTCTAAAAGTAAAATATAAAGCATAATTCTAATTTTTTGATTTAATCCAAAAATCTAAAGATGCCAACCCAACCAAATTGGTTTAATTTATCACTATTAATTTAATTAGTCAATAAAATAAATCTAATTCAAAATTATATTATTTTATTAATTAAATTAAATTAATTAATTAATCACTAATTTTTCAACATTTCAATAAGGCAAAACAATCACCATTTATAAGTTTCAAAAGCCATTTAATCACTTTTAACTTGCAATTTTAAATACAAAGCCAAGGAGGAAACTAACAACATAAAATAATTGAGCCCGACTACAAACCCGATGACACACAATGACTAGGGTGATGGCTTGACACAAAAAACCTAGTTACTATCTCCCAATCGATACCATCGGTCAAGGGACATGCTCAAACCTATGAAACCAGGTGGAGTTGATGTCCTATACCTACATCCTGCACACAATACGAGTGTCGAAACATGCATATAGTGTATTAAAACACATCGTGAAGAGGAAATCATGGAATCACAAGATGCTCACATGCGAGTGATGTGATCCCGTCCCCTTCACCAATATAATATCGCTAACTGACGCATCTAATCATCAATGATATAATCAAAGAATAAAGCATTGGTAATTCACATACATGCTAATTTAATCCATAACATGAAATAATAATAACATCTGAATAAAGTACCATCACATCAAAACATAATGTTTACATCGCTTAATAGATAGCAGTTAAGATAACCAAGTTCCATAGTCACAATGCAACAAAAATAAAACATATCATAGAAGAACACTGTTCGATCAAAGAGCAAAATGGAGGGGTGTTACAACAACCATGAGGGACGATTTGGGTTTGTACAGAAAATGAATGTGTACAAAAGGAGATTTATCACTATGCATTACGAAGTTCATAGACATTTTTTTTTTTTTTAAGCTTTAGAATTTCTCTATTTTATTATTCATCTTTGTTTTATAACAGATTTGAACCATGGCTCTTCCTTTTTTTCATGGAAAAGTCCATGTTTTGTATGCTTTTTGAAAAAATGAATCATATAGAAAATATTTGTCTTTATTCAAACTTGTAGCAATACACAAAATAAATTTCATTACAAAAGTTATTTATTGATTTACTCTGAATTTAAAGAGTTGTACATATATTTGCAGCAATCATATGTTTAAAATATAGATTTAAATTTATAGAGGCTAGCCATTTACAAAGATAAATTGCTTAGCTTCATGTAACACCCCTCCCTTTTGTGCTCTGTTAATCAGGAAAAGTTTTCCTATGTTATGCTTCGATCATGTTAACATGTGAATTAATGATGCTTTATGCTTTGTTTATGTTGATAATGTTAGCTTTGTCAGTTAGTGATATTGTATTGGTGAAGGGGACGGGGTTGTATCACTCGCTTGCGAGTGCCCTACGATTCTGAGATTTCCTCTTCACAGTGTATCTGATTATATTATGTATATATGCACGCTCGACATGCTCTTTGTTGCAGGTTGGCAGGTACATGACATTGACTCCACCTGGTTTCCAGGTCTGAGCGTGTCCATTGACCAACGGAAATTATTTGGGAGATAGTAGCTAGGGTTTCCGAACCAGGTCGTCACCCTAGTCGTAGCATGTTGTTGGTTTGTCGTCGAGGCCAGTTGTTTTATCTTGGTCAGTTCCCTTTGAGTGTTTATTTAATTTCAAGTTAAAGTTTATTTAATGGCTTGCGTAGTCTAATTAATGACTAAATGTGTTTAGTTGCAAGCTAAAAGTGATTAAATAGCTTTTGGAAATTATAAATGAATGTTTTGTCCTATAGAGTTATTGGAAAATTAGTGATTAATTAATTAATTTAATTGAATTAATAAAATAATCTAATTTGGAATTAGATTTATTTTATTGATAATTTAAATTAATTGTGTGAATTAGCTTAATTATCCCTTTTGAATTGAAAGTGTAAAAGATTTAATTCTTTTGTTGAAAATAAAATGCTAAAATATTTTGAATTCAATTTGGAAATAGAAAATGGTTTAAAGTTATTAAAAATTCAAATATTTTCTTATGCATGACTTTGGGGTAAAAAAGGATATTTTCAAAAATAGTTGACTATTTGGCAAAAGATATTTGTGTTGAAATTGAAATAGGAATTTTGAAATTGAATTTAGTTTGATTTTGAAAGTGAGTTTGCATTTTGGATTGGAATGTAATTAGAATTTGAATTTGAATTAGAAGTAGAATTTGAATTTGAATTAGGGAAGTTTGGAAAAAGGTATATTTTAAGTTTAGGGTTTTCTTTTCAACCTCCATGGATTCTTGGTTGGAGTTTTGGGGTGGAGAGGCTTGAAGGAGTGCTTGGAAAAATCTCCATGGTGGAAGCTTACAATTTTTGGAGAAAACATAAGGTTCTACCTTTCTATTCCCTTCCTCTTCTTGCTCATTGGAATGGTTAAAACATAGTTTGAGATTCAACAAAAATGCATGGAAAAGCTTTTCAATTTGCAAAAAAATTGTAAATGGATTTAGATAGATCATTTCCATAATTTGAGTATGAATCAAATTTTTGGGTATGTATAATTGTGAGAACAACCATATATATCAATATATGATAATACCCACAAAGATATATATAAATATTTTTGTGTTTTTTAGAAAATTTTATATTTGGATAAAAACCTAGAAAAAAATAAATAATTAATAAACCTCTGTATTTTTCATTTTGGAAAAAACATAGAAACTTTATTATTATAAAAATTTGTTTTGGTGAGGTGGGAGGTCAAACCCCACCCCACCGCTGCCGCCGCCGTGACCGCCGCCCGGCAGGGGGGCGTTGGCTGTGTGAGAACACACAGCCACCGCCGCCCGCGGGGGAGGCAGGGGCTGTGTGTTACACACAGCCGTCGCCACCCGCGGGGGAGGCAGGGGCTGTGTGCCCTGCACACGGACACCGCCGCCCAGCGGGAGGCAGGGCTGCATGCCTAGGGCCGACCCTCTTCCCTTTGAAAATTTTAAATTCGAAAATTGTTTTTTATTTTATTTATTAAAATTTAAATTTTTAATGAATATTAATTTTATATTATATTTTATATAATATTTATAATATTTAATATTATATAATATATAAAATATAATATATTTAATATATATTAGATTAAATGGATTTTTTAATAAGTTCATAAAGTATGTTATGTTAACCATGAGGTTTTTGGAAATATAATTTAATTGGAAAATCTATGTATATGTTATTTGTTATATTTTATCAATGGAAGTTTAAATTTAAGTTATTTAATCGATTCATTTGCAATAAGAAGTTACCTTATTTGGTATATTTAAATAATGGTAAATGTTAAACTAGAACTTCTAAACGCTCTTGTGATTATTATGAGTGCGGAAGGATGAACTTAATTGTTAACTTAAATGTTTTTTTTATCAAGTGATTTACCTTTAGTATGTGATCATGCAATTTAGAGAGAACGGTTGATTAAATTTTAACCAGATAGCTACATTATTAAAGTGTTTTGAATTATGAGTAGGGTTGCGAAATTTAGAGTAAATAATTTGTTCTTTAAATCTTATAAGGTCGTGAAAAGAAATGGGATCAATTGATTGGATAAATGCAAGTCATGAAACCTGTGTTGAGTGGATTTAGGAAATCCAAATTTTAGTTTATTTAATTGCTTGAAATACTTTTAATGTTCATTCTTCTTGTTTGATGTTGGGAGTATAGAGTCTTTGTTTGAAGTCGTCCTGATCGGGGATTTGTATCCTGTTGTGGGTTTCCCTTATGAAAGTCAACTTTTGGTGTCGTATAAAATGTGCATAGTTATACCTTGTGGATCACCCGGTTTTCACGAACGGGGATTTGTGCCTCCTTGGGTGTAGGAGAGGGTAATGTAATTTGGTTTCCTCCAATGTTGGAGTGAGTTTTGTATGTTGTTTTCCTCCAGTGTTGGAGTAAGTTCTTTGTTCTATTTCCTCCTTGGTTTGGAGAGGTCATGTTATCTAGTTCTTTTGTGGTTGTGTTGTCGATAGGAGAGTGGTTCTTGGTGAGGGTCCGGCACACAAAGGGGCACCAGGGTAACTCACCTAGAGTTTAACTAAGTGATAATTTAAATGAATTAATGGGGATCTTTCAAACTAATAAGATAATGAATGCCTCTCTCTCGTGAAGCAAGTGAATGATAAGGCTCGAGATGAGATGGGACGCATAGTTTTGCGTGAGGGTCCGACGCCGGTAGAGGCAAGCCAGGGTAACCCATGATGGGGGTCTGGTAGCCTAGGAAGGTTGAGCTAGGGTAACTCGTGGCAATTTATGTATGACACTTTTCCTATGTCGACAGTTAATCAATTATTGTGTGATGTACATGATCATTGTTCTCTGAAAGCATTGTAACTTCGTGTTAAGTGATGTTGTGACTGTAGTGGTTAAATGGCATTGTGTGTGTAGATGTTAAGTGGCTTTGTGATGGTAGTTGTTTCAATTCAGTTTTTATGTAAGCCTGTGTCTAGTGGTAGATGGTCTTGTCTAGGAAATCCTTGTTACTATCTCCTAGCACGGAGGGAGTGGGGCCTTTGGGTCCCACGTGGTCGGGTGGCATGCATCTCTTTCTGTTGGTTCTTCTTCTTGTTCGTGAGTTTGTGGTTTCTAGTTGGAGAGCTCGTGGAAATCAGTTCTTCTCATGCCTTGTTCTCTCAATTCTTATTGTATTTTATTACCCCTCAGTTGTTATCGAGGTGGAATTTGTAATTGTAATTATGAGTATTGGACTTACCTCATTCGGGGAATGAGTGATGTAACCTTATTGTAAATGTTAAATTGGAATCTTGAGGTAATTATTTATCCTTGTTGTAATTTATCTTGAATGGAATGTATGTTGTTTCATTTCCTTATGTGATTAATGTTTCGGTTTATGTTAATGTTATTTGTTCTTGGGTTTATAAGTAATCTTTGTCTCATGGCCTTAGAGGTTGTTGGCAATATGAATTCACCTTGCATGTTATTGCACTTAAACAAAAAAAAATATTGGTACGTTTAAGTAGTGGATTGCAAATTCCTCTAGGGTTGCGTGGCGGGGCATTACACTTCACCTGTAAAATAGTGGTTTTATTTTAAAATGTATTTTCTTCTTTTTATTTCAAGCTCGGATTTCTTTCAGCGTTAAAACCCTCTATTTTTTTTTTCATGCCCTTGCACGTGACTGTGAACTACAATATCAGAGCAACTTGCTTATAAAAAATGGTGTTGCTGCAAAATGGTGTTACTTCAAACATTTTTTTTTCTTCCTCAACTATCTGAACAATAACCTTGTAACGCCCCATCGTGCAAACCCCAAAGGACAATTAAACAATAATCACAGCACAATTTTTTTTTAAAATGAACATAACATATATGTAATACACATTAAGTCATGACATGAATTTCATTTAAACAGATTCACTAACACAAACATCCCTTGGGGTACACGAAGAGTCATTACGAGACTTAGATCCACACAACGATAATAAAGAATAAAAGCCAAAGATATAATCCATAACAAAATAAACATTAACAATATAATGCATACATGCTAAACATTGATAAGAAACCATCTGTGTACATTTACACAACATATGCATGATTAACTTAACACATTAAATAACAACTACCATGGCCCATATCCACATAAGAATTATCATTACATTACACTACAATGTTCAAGATGTACAATGATACAAAAGTGTTTCCAACATAAATGGAAACCATACACAAGGTAGCATGATACAAGTAAAAGAATCATAACTAGCTCCAAGACAGATACAACTCTAGAGTCGATGCAACAGCACCAATCCACGCCTCTCGATCCTCGACTGGGGACCCAATGGGGTTCTTAGCACGTTCCACCCGACCATGTGAGTCCGAAGACCCACCCCCCGTGCTAGGAGCTAAACAAGAAAGAGGCCGCAACCAAGAACATCCAAATAGGGAACCACAAGACTCAACAACATACAAAAGTATCATAAAACTCAAGGATTACAATGACATATTCAACAACATCCAAGAGTCATCAAAATAACTTAAAATCATAAATCTCATCACATAAATCAAAGCAATGACCAATAAACAAGTAACCAAACGATGATCATGAAACACTTCCAAAACAAACTGAATTAATAAACATAATACAATTCCAAATTGCAATTAAACAATACAATAACATCATAACACAATACCAAAAGAGTACAAGGTCATAAGTCAAATATCAACGAGATCATACAAGACCACAAAGTACACCAAAGATGTATCAAGGCAATAATCCATAAATCAATATAAGTCCAAACAACAACAATCTAAACCAACTCCCACAACCTACTTCCAGAGGAACACAATAAAATAAAACACATGGGCAACTAGGGGAGAGTGTCATTGCATCGTCCTACATGGGATGTCCTGTGCTCTTCCTCCCAACTGGAGGCACCGGTCCATAGGGTGAGTCATGCGGAGCAGTAGACCTCTCGTGAAGACGAGGTCACGACCTTGCCAACCACAGCCTTCTCAGCCTTCCATTAGCCTACGGAAGCACTAATGAAGATGAGGCATCCATTTTATTAATCTTATAATGATATTACTACCCAACCCTCCTAAGTTAATTATTAGGTTTTCACTTGTTTACTAACTCACTCGTGGGTTATCCTGAGCCCTTCCCCTTAAACGGGGCACCGGCCCCCACGAAGAGCCACTCTCCCTAGAGACCCCACAACATAAAAAATCAAGGGTTGTACCATCATAATTTGAACAAAGAATCACAACATAAAAGCATGCGAGGCATTATCCATCTCGCTAATAAGTACAAAATCAGAGTCTCAACAATTCCCGTACAACCCTTTCAAAATCATGAAACCAAAACACTTACCACATCAAAGGCACATAAAGAGAGAGAACATCAACTGACAATCATCTCAAGCCTCTGGAAGCCAAAAGAATGAAAACCCACAAACAAGGGTAAAGTGAAGCAACACAAGTTTCTCCCTAATAATTCCAACACAAGGATAAAATTTCCTCAAATATGAGAGTAACTCAGAAAAGCCATGAAAAGGAAAGATTCATCAAGACCCATCCACAAATCAACAATGGTGTCACCTCAAAAGGAATCATAGAAGAAAATCAACCTTTAATTCACAATAATCACACAACAGCCAAAAGCCACCAACTAGGCATTCCACGGGAGAACTCAATTTTCTCCTCACAAGAATCCCTTAGAGTGGTACAAAAATTACATTCATAAAATCAGCAACATGGCAATGACAAACATGATCTAATCACATTCTCAATTAAAAGAAACCAACCTACTCAAAAATAATTACAATCTCAAGGTTCTAAATACTATCCATATAAGAACCTCAAATAGAAACTCGGATTATCATAAAGACTAACTAACAATCCAAAAGAAATAATTAAGAATAAAACTCAATTCAAGGGACAATTTTAAAACTTATATACATAATAACACTCAATTTCCAATGGTAACCAGCTCTAATTTTCTAACCCCTATAAATAAATCATTTTTTTTTTAATATAAGCACATTAATTACAAGGTCTTAAAGAATAATCTCATATCTTATAAGCACCCTACTAAAGAATCATTACTAAAGAATCTCTATAAAATATAATTTCCAATTAATCCTATTTACATACTCATACAAAAGGATAACTTTTATTAGCATGTTCAAATGATAGATCATAAGGGACATTAAAATCATCACTAACAAATCAAAGCAATAAACATCAAATAACACATTTATTATCTATTCAACTATAAGTCAACTAAGGACGAAGCCCCCCATTCAAAGATAATGTATTTCAAGGTAATATACTAATGTAAAAGAAAAAATTAAAACATCCTTTCAATCATTATACTTATATACTTAACCAATTCTTTTAAATAGTAAATTACATATTTAAAGGAATAAATGAAGCAAATAATTTTATTTATTTATTTTAGATTACTCATATAATTACAAAATAATGACAATTAAGAGTATATATATATATATATAATTCCCACATATTAATTTTTTCCTAAAAATATTCCCTTAAAAGAGAGTTTAAAAGAAAAGCATCTTAAAAAGGTGGAATATTCTCTTAACTTTCTTTCCTTAATTAAATTCAAAATGTAATTCCTTTAATAGAGATTCGTTTCTTTTTTTTTAAATCTATAATATGAGAGGAGTTGGATATTAAGACAATGTATATTTAATTCATAAACTAAAAGAAATATAAAGGAATTAAAAGATATCACCAAATTAATACTATAAAATTAGAACACCAATAAGAGAACATATAAGAAGAAATAAATATGTACTTCATATTTTAATTTCCACTATATTAAAAGAAATCCCAAGTTAATATTTTCAACCTACCTTATCATCAATCATAATTAAATTAAAGATTATTTCCCTCGAACAATAATATTTGAGACAATCTTAATATAATTTCCTAGTTATTTAGCTTACACACTAATCTTACCATTCTACTCTAAGGGTTATAAAATAACAATATTCACCTACAAAATAATTCCATAGTAATTGTGATAATAATAATATCCTGAATTTCTTAATCCTCTTAGACAATTTGCTAATCATTTAATAACGAAAATAACCTTTATTCCATTTTCAGTGTCAAGGAAACTTAACTTTGTTTATCACTATTTAAGTAACCATTTAAAGAAAACGAAGAGACATATTTTAATATCTATCTCATTACACATTTATCACAATAATGACTCCATTCCCTTATAGCTATAACATTCAACCTCTAATTCTACGAACACACAACCTCCACATATTTCACCTTAAAGCCAAGAGACACCAAGATTCTAAGAACTACCAAAGAGACACCTAAATATACTAAGTTATTTTATCTTCCTTGCTATTCAAATTTCTCATTTATTCATCTAGCAAAACACTTTGCTATAAATCAATTTCTTCATGCACAACATAAATACAATATTCACTCCAATATAACTAAGGTGAGAAATGAGAACGTGTTGTTATTTATTTATATAACTATGAAGAGACGATTATTGTTTGAAATGCCTTCTACCAAATTATTACATATATATATATATATATATATTTTATGACTATAGGACTATACTATACTTAGATCACTGCCTATGAACCCTACTATCATTTCAACTTGAACTTTTCACTACTTAAAACTACAACGAACTCAGCAATATCCTGGAACAGTGACTATCATCTAAAGCATATACACATACTAATCAATTCATGAAACTAGAGAGATTATTTAAACTATTAAATTTCCCATTATGATCAGGTGAGACAGATTTCAACCAGAATCAGAGAGTTTATTTAAATCTATACACTCTGCCGCTTGACAAGTTATCTATGAAATCAGAGAGATTAATAAATTTATTACACCTTTCCTAATCTAAAGATGCAGCTGTAACGGGTTGCCAATGGTTCAGGGAGATTATATAAATTTAGATTACCAGACTATGCGAAGGAGCTCATCTAAACACTGTATCCAATAACATCAATTTCGCTCAGCTTCGACCGAATGGAGGTAATTGGCAAAGGCTTGAAACATTGCGCAGACCAAGAGAATTAAATAATCTGCTCATTGGTCCTCAATTTCTTCATTTGAACAATCTGCTCATTGACAGCATCAGAGAAGACACATGAACCAAGCTTCCTCCAAGTTTGAGATGGTTACGGTTGCAAAAAACATGGGAAACCACTTTTCTTCAGTCTTATGGATAATATTTGGAATTTTGATAATAAAAACAGAGAGTTTAATTAAATCTATACACCCTACCATGATCAAGTGCTGCGGCTGTGATAGGTTACCAAGTATATTAGAAAGTGAATATTTGAATTTGGAAATATCGCCACCTACTTGCATTATTATCAAATCCCAAATGTTTTCCCCAAGACTAAAGAGAAGGAGTCAGGTGAAGTGCAAATATGTGACTTATGAGGAGGAGAAATAATGTTCAACCTATCTTTTGAACTTGACGCATATCTGGTTGGTGGCGAGTTTCCAGAGATATGCCAGTTTGGACAATATTTTATTTTCAAGTGCTGCAACTGCGATAGATTCTCAGAGGAATCAAGCAGGTAATTTAAACCTTTAAACTTCCTATTATGCTCTTGTGCGCGACTGAGACAGGTTTACATAGAAACCAGAGGTTATTTTAACATTTAAACTTCCTATTAAGCTCAGGTGCCGCGGTTGAGATAGGATGACAATGATATCAGAGAGAGAGATTATCTTAATCTTTTAACTTCCTATAAATTTCAAGTGCACGGCTAGGATAGATTGATAAAGCAATCAGAAAGATCATTAATTTTATAGACAAAGCATTTGCAATACCAAATTTTGAATGACAATATGCAAACATGCCCTCTGATATAACTTGAAGATTCAACCTTGAATGAAATACGCAAAATATTAAGGCAAGAAAGAATGGAGGTTGTTTGGCCTAAGAGAAAACACTGCATGCATACATAAAAGAAAGAGGACCTCCAGAATAAACGAATGAGAGACACCAATTCACAGTATAGACTATATATGAGACAAAGTAAATACATAAGCAAATACCTTGACTAGAAGATGGTACTTTTGCAGCTATTAGTCCATATGGTATCGATGGCTTTCTGGATTTCTCTCCCCTTCTGTCCTCCTACCTCCTCATGAACTAGATTCTTGTTTGTACAAGATCTTCTCCATCCCCCATCTCCCTCTTCCCACAAGTTAGATATACTTTATTTATTTTTCATATTCTACAGTTCAGTTCTTTTCGACTTCCAATTGCTTGCTAGGTGAATTTTCTTTCCAGCTTCTCTTGCCTTTTACACTTCCCAAAAATCTTATCATGATTTATTTAATTAATAAACTATTCACTTTCCATTTTCCAATTGCCTTCCTTTTTATTATTTTCTTTTCCAGATTATTTTGTTCATTATTATTATTAAATCAATTTATCTAATATCACTTGTGCTTTTAACAAATTAGTTTAATATGATCATTTGATCTAAATCATTTGATTTAATTTAATGGATTGTTATTTCAATTTCTAATTACATTTTAAATAACCTCGCAGATTCACTTATTATTTAAATTAATTATTATACATGACTACTAACATTTGATATTTTCCACGCAATCGAATAACACAGTAATCAATGAAACACACACACACACAAGTCCAAAACAACCGACACGGAGGGGTATTACAAACCTACCCATATTACACATATCTATGTATATTTATGTATATAAGTTTAAACATTGATTTCTATTATGCACGACACTTATGTGTTTTTTTCCTTTTTTTAAATATATAAAAATGTATTTGTGTAGTGTCTTTTGCCTGCAACTGAAAAATTGTTGCAGCAAGCAATGTTTAAGCCCCCTTTGTTTTTAGTATATTTAAACCCATTTGTATAAAATAAAATAAAACAATTGAAATAGATAGGGAAACTTGGGTGTGCCTGTCACTACCCAGACTGAGCGGCCTTTCATGGATTTTTACTTTATTTTATTTTATTTATTTATCTATTTATTTTTTTAACAAAACAATTTATTAACAATTTAGTAAATTCTAAATGTATTAGTTTAAATTTATACTTATAATATTGTTAATATATTATATATAATCTAGAATATAATACATATATATTCATTTACTTAAGTATATTTACTTGTGGCAAAAAAAATTTAAATGAATTATTCATATGAAAATGTATGCATCTACTGATCATGTAAAACTCATTAACTCTATTTGGTAATAGTTTGATATGTATCTATACAAATAGACTTGAAATTCCTATTAGCACATTTGTAATCCTACCCATTTCTTTAGATGTTGTTTACATTAGTAAAGGTTTGCAGATTTAAATAACCCATAAACAAAGCTTATTATATGAAACTATTCTAACTACAAGTGATTGTAGTAAAATTTATTGTACTCCACACTTTCTTTTGAAAATTTCAATGGGTGCATTCACTTGAGATTCAACCATTTTTCTTAATCTTATGATTTTATTTACTTCTTGTTTACAACACCACACCTATATTTGCAAGGTTCAAACAAATTTCTCTAAAATTAGAATACTCATTCAATAACAAAGATCTACAATTAAGTCCCTGTAATATTTCTTTCATGTTACATCAAAACAATGGCGTTCCATATTACAAAAAAATTAAAGAAATACAATGAGGGATGGGTGATTCCACAATAGTGGTTTACAATTTTTGGCCAAACTGGACACTAAAATATATTTTTTTAACTAAGTCTTCACTTTTGGGCACCTATAGCAGCTAAACTGTGAAGAATTTGAAGATGATGCAAAATAGAGTTTTCTGAAACTTTGTCTATAGATTCTAAATATATTTTTTTCAAAAAAATTTTGATGAAATTTCACTTCTTTTTCCATGTCCCTCGAAAACTAGCTTTTTTCAAAAAATAACATTTTTAAAAAGTGATGCTCACCATATAACACAACTTTTTTTTCATGAAGGATAAAATTCTAATTATTTCGAATTTAGATTCGTAACTCTAATATCTAGTGCTTCAACTTGGTTAGATAGTTTATTATTGAATATTTTTTCTTTAATCAAGTTTCAAATTCAAACCAATTATAATTCAGACATTGCGCGACCATACAATGCGTAACATTTTTTGTATGTATCGAAATTATTATTTTTTTCTTTAGTAGATCAATGACTTCAATATCTAGTGCACTAATATCTATATATATTTTTTAATAATCTAATATTTTTCCACATGCGTAGAACAAAGAGCTTGATTTTCAGTGAAAAACCTACATTCATGAGAAATAAAAAATAAATATAATAATAAAATTAAATTTATTTAAAATTATACTTTTTCAGAAGCTTATAATAAGGACTACATACTTGAAAAAAATAAATTTTAAATGAATTCATTTGATCCCCCAAAAGGTAAATCAAAAGAGATTTTTTATCATCATTTTGATAGGTGTAAAGGAGACTCTATTATAGGTATGGTTTAAAACTAGTGGAGTTCTATCCAAGGGGGTTTGATTTACAGTAGTTTGATTGAACCCTCTACAATTGGAATTCTTTAAATGGAACCTTTTAAGGCTTAAATCATTATATTTTCTAAAAATATGTGATTTCAGCAAAAATCAGTTCCTCCCAAAAATTATAAACCAGCTTTGTGGGATCACTTGGACACATAATTGTGTAAGGCTTGCTTTCCACCCTACCATAATGGCGACATGGAGCCTCGTGGGCTCTAGCCATACCCTCGAGCAAGGAATTATTTTAGCTCCACAATGATAGATGGAGTCTTTTCTCAGTTTTACAAAGGGATAAGATAACATAGCAAAAATTTCATGAATTTAGGTTCTTTACGTTCTAGTTCCAACCATGATCTATACACTATGACACGTTCCAGAAAAAAAGGATAAATGAGAATAGGAAGAACTTATCTCTTTCTTTTAGGTGAAGGGATCCAACTCTTGTATCCACTTTTCCTCTCCAAGCCAAGCCATATTGATCACAATCTTTCCGAAGAGGGAGGGCTCCTCTCCTCTTATCATCCTTTCTTCTACCTCAACTAGAGTTCTCCAAAAGGAGAAGTGGGTAACACCCCACTCATTCTTCCTCTTCAAAATATATAGGAATTTCAACTTGTAACCTTTGGATGGAGAGGTGTGGATTATACCTACCTCCATCAATGAGAGTCTTCCTTATTGAAGAAGAAACATGCACTTGGACAACCCCTCCCTCTTTCCATCCCATCCTCTCTGCAAAACTCGTCACTCTCCAAAATGATGACTTTTCAAGGGTAAAATCATGTCCTAGGGGCACTATTATATGCCTAGTTAACCCCTACCACTATGGTATAGACCCTAGAGAGTTTATTTTTGCATCTCAACCAAGGAAATTGACCAACAACCCTCTTTAAAGACTCATTTAAGGACCTATCCGAATTTCAACTTGGATAATAGTTTCTAAACCTTATCCCCCAACTTACAACTCACTTGGAACACAAATAAATACCCTTTCAACCCAAAATATAAATCATCCCTTTTATATCCACTTGTTAACTTTATTTCCTTCTAAGCCTTGAAAGGGAGTCAAATTCATGACCATAAGAAGATGTCTTTTGATCTACTCAATGGTCTTCCCTTCTTGTACTCACTCTTCCTTTCCTACACATTACCAATGAAACCATAAGAAATAATTGTATATCACATTAATCTGATAACTGGAATAAGGTTTAATTTTGCAACCATTTCATTTACAATTTAAACTCATATTTAGAATTTATGATTCCTATCTCCTTCATGGTAGCTCATAAATAAAATGTTAGAATGAAAGCAAAAATGTTATCAAATAATCACACTATTTGTCATCCACAATAAATCTTACCATCTATTTAGGAACACATAAAATAGATTACAACTTTACTAATCTCATGCATGGTGGGGCCTTACATCCCCCTCCCCTTAGCTTAGACTTCCTCTTGGAAGCCGTTACGGTATAAAACATAATATTTATATAGAAATGTGTGTAAATCTATTAAACATACTAATTACCTTAATTTCTTGATGAGATAATCCAACATGCGACTATAAACACACATTAAAGGTATTCCTTCCATGAATCAAACATCTAAACACTTAGAATAAGATTTCTTGCCAAAGATAATTTATTCGATATAGTCATAATATAATAAATGTTAGTGGTCATCCATGTAGTTAACATTCTCAATTAAAAATTACACCAACATATATTCAAACACATTAACACCCTTGGACACCTTTCAAGGTTCCTTTTTTGCAGCATAAACATCACTCATGATGTTAGAAAATATTTTCATTACCATATAATTCATTTCTCAAGAGCGATAGTCCCAATTTTATTCACTTTCTTTCTCACATAGTAAACATGTATTTCCACATGCCATTTATTTCCAAATTTACCCATACATTACAACAATTTACACATAATTCACATCACAAGGCTCACATAATGGGGTTTACAAGGATGGAGATTCTTGAATACCATAGCCAATAGGAAAGATGGCCTCAAGACCCTTCTCTAAGGACCTTTCCATACATCTCCTAGGTACCTTCTCTTGTTTGTGTAAGGGGGTTAACCCCCAAGAGGAAGGTACAAAAGTAATAGTCATATAACTAGGGGAAGAATGGATTAATGACTGTCCCATACCAGTCCCATTCGCAACCCCTTTCAAATAATTTATAATTCCCCATCACATCTAATCCCCTATATGACCTACAAGGGAACACCTCGGGATATGGAAATTTTTTATAGATGTCACATTACACCACACTTGCCAACCAGTTAGAAAACAATAAGAAGCCTCAAACCGAGAAACATAAAATCATAAAACATGTTAATAAATTGAAAATTATAACTTCAAAAGAAAAACTAAATAAAGATCACTTTGCAGTTGCATTTCAACATCCCAATCTTAATTCAAAAATAGAAATTAAATAAGTCCTTGAGGCAATGGACTATGACCAGTTTCAAATGGCTAAATAGCCCCAATAAAAGAAATGCAAAATTCAATACTGTTGGCATAAAATAAAACATCAATGAGGGAATTTCCAATAATTCAATATCTCTGTAACACCCCGCCACACAACCCTAGGGAAAGTTGCAAATTACTAAACAAATGAACTAATTTTATTTTTTATAAAAAGGAACAATTAACAAATAAGTTCATTAACCATTGCCAAACAATCCCCTAATGTTGTGAGACTATGATACATAAACCAAACACGGAACATGAAATAAAACCATATCATATAGTTACTTAACAAGTAATGTACACATACAATCTACTCATAATAGTTTACATCCAAGAATAAGACATACCACTTGTTTTCAATAATATAATTTACAACATGATTATAATACTCATTCCCCGAATGAGGTAAATCCAACAAGTATGATTACATATTACAAATTCCACCTTGATAACAATTGAGGGGTAATAAAATCCAATATCAACTGAAAGAATGAAGCGTGAGAAGCCACTACATCCCACGAGCTCTCCAACTGGAAACCACGATCACACGAACAAGGAGAAGAACCAACAGATTAAGAAGCACACCACCTGACCATGTGGAATCCAAAAGGTTCCACTCCCTCCATGCTAGGAGATAGTAACAAGGAATTCCTACACAAGACCATCTACCACTAGACACAGGCTACACAAAACTGATACGAAATAAATACAAGTACCACATCACATGAACTAAAGGGTCAAACCAACAACTCTAGTATGACTAACACATAACTAGTATAGGTCACATTGCTTCCAGACCTATAATAGATCGAGAGTGTCACAAAGATCAAGTACAAATTGTTGATTTAGGAAGAGTGTCATTGTAACGCCCCGTCGTGCGAACCCCAAAGGACAAATAAACAATAATTACAGCACAATTTTTTTTTTTTAAGTAAACAGAACATACATGTATTACACACTAAGACATGACATGAATTCCATTTAAGCAAATTCACTAACACATACATCCCTTGGGGTACACGAAGAGTCATTCCTAGACTGAGATCCACACAACAACAATAAAGAATAAAATCCAGAGATATAATCCATAACAAAATAAACATTAACAATTATAACATATACATGAAAATTATTGATAAGCAACCATTTGAGTACATAAATACAACATATAAATAATTAACTTAACACATTGAATTACAATTGCCATGGTCAGTAACCACACTGAGTTAACATTACATTACAGTACAATGATACAAAGGTACAATGATACAAGAGTGTTTCCAAACATAAATGGAAATCATACATAAGATAACATAATACAAATAAACAAATGAAAAATAGCTCCAAGATGGATACAACTCTGGAGTCGCTGCAACCGCACCAATCCGCACCTCTCGATCCTCGACTGGGGACCCAATGGGGTGCTTAGCACGTTCCACCCGACCATGTGAGTCCGAAGACCCACCCCCCGTGCTAGGAGCTAACAAGAAAGAGACCTCAACCAAGAACATCCAAAAAGGAAACCACAAGACTCAATGCCATACAAAAGTATCATAAAACTCAAGGATTACCATGACATAATCAACAACACCCAAGAGTCAACATAATAACTTAAAGTCATAAACCCCATCACATAAAACAAAGCAATGATCAGTAAACAAGTAACCAAAGGATGATCATAAGATACTTCCAAATCAAACTGAATTAATAAACATGATACAACTCCAAATTTTAGTTAAACAATACAATAACATCATCTCACAGTATCATAAGATACAAGATCGTAAATCAAATATAAATGAGATCATACAAGACCACAAAACATACTAAAGATGCATTAAAGCAATAATCATAAATCAATTTAAATCAATTCAAACAACAATCTAAAACAACTCCCATAACCCACTTCCAGAGGAACTCAAAAAGTTAAACACATGGGCAACTAGGGGAGAGTGTCATCGCATAGTCCTACATGGGCTGTCCTGTGCTCTTCCTCCCAACTGGAGGCGCCGGTCCCATCTATGGCTGTCTGTGCTCTTCCTCCCAACTGGAGGCGCCGGTCCATAGGGTGACTCATGCGGAGCCGTAGACCTCTCGTGAAGACGAGGTCACGACCTTGCCAACCACGGCCTTCTCAGCCTTCCATTAGCCTACGGAAGCACTAATGAAGACGAGGCATCCATTTTATTAATCTTATAATGATATTACTACCCAACCCTCCTAAGTTAATTATTAGGTTTTCACTTAATTACAAACTCACTCGTGGGTTATCCTGTGCTCTTCCCCTTAAGCGGGGCGCCGGCCCCCACAAGGAGCCACTCTCCCTAGAGACCCAACCACATAAAACCAAGAAACCAAGGACAATCAAGGGTTGTACCATCATAACTTGAACAAGGAATTACAACATAAAAGCGTGCGAGGCATTACCCATCTCGCTAATAAGTACAATATCAGAGTCTCAACAATTCTCGTACAACCCTTTCAAAATAATGATACCAATACACTTGCCACTTGGAAGTTCAAAAGAACGACTCTCCACAAACGAGAGTAAAGAAAAACAATATAGTTCCAACAAGAAACTTAACAATTGAAAAACTCCTCAACGAAAGGAAAAATAATGAGGAACCATCAAAATCAGCCATTAAGATCAAAATCTCAGCAAAATAGATCAACAAAGAAACAATAAGAAACAAGTACTCCCTTGCCTCTGGAAGATTTCCCCTTTCAAAGGACTAACAAGAGTAACAAGACCCCAAGGAACGAGTCAACAGACATAAGGTAGAGAGTGGAAACATCCCACAAAATCATCACAATTAAATTTAATACACTTTCGACCGGTATCCAAGGGAGACCTCTATTTCTCCTCCTCGGTTACCCAACCATACAATACTCAACAATCATACAATTTGACTCATAACAACTCAAACTTAATCAATAACTAATTCAATAGAACAATCAACCAAAGGCACAAACCTAATACGAAAATTACTCCTCTCAAATAAAGAAATCAATCCAACTCCGATGTTCTATCTAACTATCCCTATAAAAGACTTACCATCAACAATTAAAGGAGTACAAGAGAGATCAACATTTAAAATATCATCTAATTTTACTTAAAAGAACAAGGCATCCATAACATACAAACTCTACTTTTCATTATTTCTAATTTAACTATTCCCCTTGAAACTAACCAAATTAAGAATAAGCTAATCTAGATTATCCAAAAATTAACATGAGAAAACTCTCTCTCTAATCACTTTACTAACTTACTCATTAACGCATCACATTATACTCTCAACTTAACAACCTAATAAACCCAATTTATTCCTTTGCACTATAATTCACAAGTAATTGTAGCAATATTTATCCTAAGTAACCAACTACATAAAGAGTCTACAAGATATTAAAATATGGCGAGATTTTACTATAAAGGTTAAAACGTGAAAAATAAAACATATAAGAAATAATAAAGAAATACATTCCTCTATCATTTTAACAAATAAACATACTTAGATTCATCTAAATGAATGTACAAAAAGTACGTACCTTCATGCCTTTTGTCAACTCGCCTTAGTAGCGATACACATAAGTTGTCAAGATTAGACGGTTAAAAGAAGAAGCAAAATACAATTAACACCCATAAAATCTAATCATCCCTTAATAAAACATAATTGGCTTAGTTCCCCATTATCTAGTGTTAGCCCCATTCTTACATTTATTTAATAAGATCAAGGCCTTTTATTAATGAATTATAGATAAGTAAACCTAATAAATAAATATAGTTATCTTTATAACTTAGTCCCATTTATTAACTAATTCTTCTTCATAGAAAATGACTTAAATACAAGCATTATATCAATACAAAAGCAATACAACTTAAGGATCAACAGCATCTACTAACAATCAATCCAAAAGTATAAATAAGAATGAAGACTCAATTCAAGGAACAATTTGTGTTCATTGACTACCATAATTAGATCAACAAAGTTTACTACAATACTTAACCATGGTAAAAGATATACAATTGTATTATTTATGAGTTTAATACAAATGCGATACTCAACATTTAGAATTATAAGGAATTCAACAATCTATGCTATTTATTAAATAAATTCTTCTTTGACTACATATAAACTAAAATCAATTTTGTTTTATTCCTACTAATTTTAAAATCCATTATCTACATTCTTAATTAAATACTAGCCCACCCTAAACATTTCTCATAATTTAAGAAACAAGCATTTATATATATATATATAACACCTACTTGAATTCGCAATCATTTAATTCAAAACTCCAAAATTGAATCATAATTCCCTTAATTCTATAATTCCATTATAAGGGAGTATTATGCACTCAACATTCTAGAAAATATATGTTAATGCAGCAACTATGGAAGAGTCCGCAGTTTATCGAGAGAGAGTAATTCTAAATTACTTAATGAAAAATTCTTCTAAATTAGATCCACTAATTTGCACAAAAGCTGAGACAGGTTGACAATAAAATCAGAGAGATTATTTAATTTCTACACCCAAGCAACTCAAAAATTTGCAACTATGAAGAAGGCAGGGTTTCAGGAAGGCTATATAAATCTGTACAATGTCTCAACCCTAAATGCTGAAGCAGTGATAGGTTGCCAGAATATCAGAAAAGGAATTTAGTCGCTGCAGCTGAGATGGGTCGCCAATGGTTTCAGGGAGGTTATTTAAATTTGAACACTCTCCTAAATATAACTGCTGCAGCGGTGATAGGTTGCCAACAGTATCAGGGAGATTAAATAAATTTAAATTACTAGACTATGCGAAGGAGCCCACTAAACACTGTATCCAAAAACATCAATTTCTCTCAGCTTCGACTGAACGGAGGTAATTGGCAAAGGCTTGAAACATTGCGCAGACCAAGAGAATTAAATAATCTGCTCATTGGTCCTCAATTTCTTCACTTGAACAATCTGCTCATTGACGGCATTAGAGAAGACACACGCACCAAGTTTCCTTCAAGTTTGAGATGGTTATGGTTGCAAAAACGTGAGAAACCATTTTCCTTAAGTCTTGCGGCTAGCATTTGGGATTTGATAATAAGAAAAACAGAGAGTTTAATTAAATCTAAAGAACCTACCATGTTCAAGTGCTGCGGCTGTGACAGGTTGCCAAGTATAGCAGAAAGTGAATATTGGAAATTGGAAATATCGCCATCTACTTGCATTAATATTAAATCTCAATTGTTATCAGTAAGGCTGAAGGGAAAGAGAAGGGTGAGGTGCAAATACGCGACTTATGAGGAGGAGAAATAATGAACAACTTCTTCTGTTTTGAACAAAATGCATTTCTGTTGGGTGGCGAGTTACACAGACGTGCCAGTTTGGAAGATAGACTTCACCACATTCAAAGGAAAGCTTTCTATTATGTTAGCACTTTGACAATATTTATTTTCAAGTGCAGCAACTATGATAGATTATCAGAGGAATCAAGCAGATTATTTAAACCTTTAAACTTCCTATAAATTTCAAGTGCACGGCTAGAACAGATTGATAAAGCAATTAGAAAGATCATTAAATTTTTATAGACAAAGCATTTGCAATACCAAATTTTGAATGACAATACGCAAACATGCCCTCTGATATAACTTGAAGATTCAACCTTGAATGAAATATGCAAAATATTAAGGCAAGAAAGAATGAAGGTTGTTTGGCCTAAGAGAAAACGCTGCATGCATACATAAAAGAAAGAGGACCTCCAGAATAAACGAGCGAGAGACACCAATTCACAGTATAGACTAGATATGAGACAAAGTAAATACATAAGCAAACCTCGACTAGAAGATGGTACTTTTGTAGCTATTAGTCCATATGGTATCGATGGCTTTCTGGATTTCTCTCCTCTTCTGTCCTCCTGCCTCCTCACGAACTAGATTCTTGTTTGTACGAGATCTTCTCTATCCTCCGTATCCCTTTTCCCAAAAGCTAGATACACTTTATTTATTTTTCATATTCTACAGTTCAGTTCTTTTCGACTTCCAATTGTTTGATAGGTGAAGTTTCTTTCCAGCTTCTTTTGCCTTTTACACTTCCCACAAATCTTATCACGATTTATTTAATTAATAAACTATTCACTTTCCATTTTCCAATTGCCTTCCTTTTTATTATTTTCTTTTCCAGATTATTATGTTCATTATGATTATTAAATCAATTTATCTAATAATATCACTTTTACTTTTAACGAATTAATTTGATTGATCATTTGTTCTAAATCATTTGATTTAATTTAATTGATTATTACTTTAATTTCTAATCATATTTTAAATAACCTTGCAAATCACTTATGATTTAATTAATTATTTAAACATGATTACTAACATATTATATTTTCCACAAAATCAAATAACTCAGTAACCAATGAAACACACACTCACACAAGTCCAAAACAACCGACACAGAGGGGTATTACAGTCATCACATAGCTCGTCAAGGGATATCCTCTAGGAATCTTCCTAGGCTCTGGCCCCCACCTTGGGTTATCTTGGTGGCCTCTACCAAAATCCTGGCACCCATGCTCACTCATGCATAATCAAATACCTCTCGTGAAGATGAGATAGATGATCTTGCCATTCTAGGCCTTCTCGTCTCATCCCAAGTCTAAAACAAGCCCTTGGGTCCATGAGCGAGGCATAATTAATCTTGTTTAATGTTTGATGCAACCTAAGCTTCTAAAATTTTATTTAGTTATCACTGAATTAACCAACTTGCAAAGGGTTATCCCTAACACCACTTTGTGTGTCAGCCCCCATTGCAAGCCACTCCTCTAAGACAACACACACGGTGAAAACCACAATAGGTAACCAGATAAATATGACCTCTCCATTTCAAGGAGGTAACAAATCAAGGAGACTCACTCCAACATTGGAGGCAACAAAATACCAAAAACCACTCCATCCAAAGGAGACACATATTACAAAAACCTCTCCTAATCCAAAGGAGGCACAAATCATCCCCGTTCGTGAAAATCAGGTGAAATAATATGGTGTAACTATGCACATTTTCCACAACACATCAAAGGTTGACTCATGAACCACACCTAATACCAATAAATGAACCTCAATCTAGAAGACTTTCAAAACATTCACTCTAATCCCACAACATCAAGGATGAACATTATAACACTACAAGCATTTCAGACAAATAAATAAACTACTGTTCAGATTTCCTAAATCTAGTCAAACAGAGTTTCTATTACTTGCATTTATCCAATCAATTGAACCCATCTCTTTTCATGACATATAAATATATAAAGAATAGATCATTTACTCTAAATTTCACAACCATATTCCATAACCAAGACATTTTAATAAATATCATCATCGAGTTGGAATTAAACCAATCAGTAACTCTATGTCTCACAGTCATATACTTTAAGTAAACGCACTTCATTTATAAAACATTTAGATTAAATAAAATTACTCATCTCAACTTAGCAATAAATCAACAACTCAATCTCACATGATTCATTAAATCATTCATTACTTCTAAGTTTAACAATTATTTGCATGAATCGAATATTTTTATTTAATAAACTCCTCTAATTAAAATGAATCATTCATTATCTCTAAGTTTTGCCACTGTATTCTATAAATTAAACTTTTAGTAAATAATCATTTAGATCACATAATTCAGTCTTAATCTCAACTCCCCATTAAATAAACCAACTAAATCTCATCTCTTCTTGAACACAATATATTCCAATCAATTATACTAAATAGTATATACTTAAATCATCTTGCCGACATTAAAGAATTTAAACCAATAATACAACTCTACTTGATCAATCTATAATTAATCAAAATCAATTTTTTAAATAAAACGTTAGATCATACATCAATCTCATTTCGTCTATACAAATGGAATGAACATTTCAAGTTCCTATTTTACATATTAAACATCCTTTAAACATGTGCCTCCAAACATTATTTTATATTTAAAGATTTCCTGATTATCCGTAATAATCAAAATGGAATTTCTAAATAAAGGTATTCGATTATGAAACCAACTTTTAAATAATTATTAAATTATCTAATATTCACTTGGCATCATTAAGGAATTTAATTTTGATATTTTTATTCCATTTGTTCGATTAAGGATAGGGTTTAAAATAAACTCTTTAAATATCATTGTTTACTAAAGTGACAATTCCATTTAAAATAACTAATTTTTCCTTCACAAAATAAACCATTTCTTTATTTAAATTTCTCAACAATAACCATAATCACAACACTTAAATAAAGAAGTCATTCAATTAACATTTAAAACAATTTACTTAATCTAAGTTTACCATTAATTCCAGAACAAAACATTTAATATATATTAAAACATTTATTTTGAATCCATTAAACTTATCTCATCTTAGAGCCATTAATTAATAATACTCTTTCCTACTAAAATACCTTATTTATTTAAAATATAATTTTTTTTTTGAATAAACTTATATTTTAAATGTATACAAATCATGATGTATATCTACTTATTTTAAAATCACAACTTCCCATAACGATTTAAATCAAACTTTACAAAATATTTTAAAACCACACATATATACATAAAAATATGTGTATATATACTATGCATATATATATATATATATTTATAATTAATATATATGCATATATATATATATTTATATATATCACATATATATTTATATATTTAATTTAATTATTATTTAAATAAATATTATTTAAATATTATATTAATATTATATATATATAATATATTATATATTATATATTAATATTAATATAATATTAAATAATAAATATCAAAAGTTACATATAAAATAAAATACAATAAAATGAAGTCTTAGGTATTTGTTTGAAATCCCATGATGCCCTAACAGGCCGCACAGCTTGTGTGAGCTCCACACAGTCTGTGGTCATTCTAGCCGCGGCCTGTGTGGGCTTCACACAGTTCGTGGCCTTACGGCCACGGCCTATGTGGGCTTCACCCAGCCCATGGTCGTTCCGGCCGCGGTCTGTGTGTTCCTCACACAGTCTGTGGCCCTTCGACCACGGCCTGTGTGATGGCAATGGGGTTTGACCTCCCACCCCACGACACCAAACAAAAAATTATTTATTTATTTAGTTTTTTAAATAAAATCCCTGTGTCCATACATGGTGAAAATACAGGGTATTTTCTGGGTTTATCCCACAATCCAGATTTTAAAATATAAAAATATACATATACCCAGATTTAGATTTCAAACTCAAATTGAGAAAATAATCCAAGCCCATTTCAAGAATAGAACTTATTTTCAAAAACAACAAAATGGGTTTTCAAAATCTAGTTCTAAAATAGAGTTTTCTTTGATTTTGTTTCTATTTCTTGGTGTAAATTTCTTGTTTGGTTTCTATTTCCAAATCTTTCTACAATTTTGCAAATTTGAAAGTTTTTCCATGAATTTTCATTGAATCTAAGACTATATTTTCAATCATCCAAAATGAGCAAGAAGAAGAAGGGAGAAATGATGGAACCTTGTGTTTTCTCCAAAATTTGCAAGCTTCAACAATGGAGATTTCTAAGCACTCTTTCAACTCCACAATCTTAGCCTCCACCAAGCCTCTCCACCGAAATCAAAACCAAGAATTCCTCCCACCAAGATGAAATTTCAACTCCTTTCATAAGGATTTACCCCAAATTTTGGTCAAACCCTAAGATGCCCACTAACTAATTTTTAAATCATAAAAGACTATTCCATTTTTAAAATTTTAAAAACACTTTTAATTTCAAATAAATAAATCTCATGCAAAATTCATAATTCCATTTAAATCAAATCTCAAATGTAATTTCCATTTTCCTTTGTAATTTGAATCCAAATATTCAAAAGAGTCAAAATAGCTCATTTATTTAAATAAATCACCAATAATCAAATCACTTAATAACCCAATCTAATTTTATTAATTTAAATCAAATAAATGAATAAAATAAATTGCATTTCAACATTGCAACTAAACACAGATTTAATCATTAATTAAACTATGCAAGCCATTTAATAAACTTTAAACTTGAAATTAAATAAATACTCAAGGGGAGATTGGCCAAATTAACACAACTAACCCCAACGACAACCCGACAACACGCTATGACCAGGGTGACGACTTGGAATTAAAAACCTAGCTACTATCTCCCAATCGATTACCATTGGTAATTGGACACAATCAAACCTATGAAACCGGGTGGAGTCGATGTCATGTACCTGTCAACCTGCAACAAAGAGCATGTTGAACATGCAAAATATATATATATATATATATATATATATATATAATATGATCAAACACACCGTGAAGAGGTAATCTCAGAATTGTAGGGCGCTCGCAAGTGAGTGATACAATCCTATCCCCTTCACCAATACAATATCACTAACTAACACATCTAACACCAATAACATGATCAACAACATAAAACATCATTAAATCAAATATCTTCTAAGTTAATCCAAAACATGCCATAAAGGTAACATCAGGATAACATCACATCAAAATATAACATGCAGATTGTATAACAATTGCAATCAAAAGCAACCTAGTTCCAAAGTCAAAGCATAATTAGACACAATCATAACAGGGAAGAACAATGCCGATCAAAGAGCCTAAATGGAGGGGTGTTACATCCTCCCCCCCTAGGGTCAGGCTTACTCCTGGAAGCTTGCAAATACCCCTAGTTCAAGCTGATTAAAATACTCACACATGATTAATGGTTCAAAAACTGAATCACTCCATAGCTCATTATAAAATAACAACCCGTGCTATTCACAACACAACCAAGCACACTATCAACTTATACAATCCACATGGTGAAGCATCCCACCACCAAATATCCAAATCACATAACCATAGATTAACATACATAGTGCCCTATGTACCAATACACATCATCAAGAATCATCATAAAGCCACACCTAATATAATATCATTTCAATGTTTACTCAAGGCAAGGTGTGCAACATTATCATTTCAATGTTCATCTAACTTTTGCATTTTTGAATCCAGGTACAATAATTTAACATCTAAATGATTTCTTAAGACTCAACAATAATGTTGGGGACTATAGGCCACACCAACAAGATGCACCTATTATACAATTGTTTCACTAATTCCCTTTCTCTAAACTTTACTTACTACAAAATGATTTTCTTCTATTCATACTATACATTTTTCATAATTATGAATGCAACTTGGGGACTTAGGTCCTTTACCCAAGGTTCGATTCTACTAAAACAAACCTTCCTGAATACATAAACATTTTCTCATAAGATACAACATACCCTGGTGTCAATACCCCACACACTTAAGTACAAGTATCTTCATTAACCCAATAGAAAAGAGAGAAGACAAGATATTTATAATTCTAGCATAGGCACAATGTAATCATGGTTTCATCATCACACATGCACTTTCACACAATGCATCAACCACTTGAGAGCATGCAAAAATCTCTATAATTAACAACATATTCATTCACTTCCTATTATCATATTTCATAATTCTCTATTCAATATAACATGCAAAAACAACTCCAACACCACATCAGGGTCAATCAATCAATCACTTGCACAAAGAGGTAAAGCACAAGAAAACATGCATTTGATACTTGCATGGAGAAGGAAACAACAAAACTCCAAAAGAGAATATACACCTAAGGGATTCCTTGATACCCTCAAGGTCAAATAGAGCTTTCAAAAACATGAGCATCATTCCTCCAAAACTCAAGACAAGGTTGGAAAATTCCACCCTCTAAAATGCCATACTAAGGCACTCAAAGCAAGAGGTCCTATGACTATCTCGCCCCCACAAGCACTTGGAACACACCCAAGAAACACACTAGAACCACACTCAAGAACCACTCAAGGGTCTCAACCCTTTACACAACAAAAGAGCCAAGCAACAAGAAGGAAGCCAAACAAAACACACCTCTTGGTAGGCTTGCGAGCCTAACCCTCACAAAAGCATTCAACAAAAGACATGCAAGGGTGGAAACAACAACAAAACTGATTTTCGTCCACCACACACAACACATCAAAATCACACACTGCACAATCATCCATAATGCATTCTTCCAATAGAAAGGATATCGGTGCATTATGCACTACACCAAGGATCCTATCCTTTCCATTGGTTTCCTGCACCATTAGACCTACACCTCCTAATGACAACTTCTGACAAACAAGAGAAATCAACCCTAAAAGGAAAACAACCCGAAAGAGTAAAAACAACTAGGTCAATACAATGGGCTCATAGTGCCCAAGGTATAAACCTACACAGCTTACAACATAATGGGTCCAACATAATCCTAGAGTGCCCAGTGTTTTAACTCAGGCTCTGATACCATGTGTAACTCCCCGCCACGTAACCCTAAGGAAAGTTGAAATTTACTAAACAAACTAACTAATTTTATTTTTCAAAAAGGAACAATTAACAAATAAGTTCACTAGCCATTGCCAACCAATCCTCTAAGGTTACGAGACTGTGATACATAAACCAAACACGAAACATGAAATAAAACCATATCATATAATTACTTAACAAGTAAAGTTCACATACAATCTATTCATAATAGTTTACATCCAAGAATAAGAGATACCACTTGTTTCCAATAATATAATTTACAACTTGATTACAATACTCATTCCCTGAATGAGGTAAATCCAACAAGTATGATTACATATTACAAATTCCACCTCGATAACAATTGAGGGGTAATAAAATCCAAGATCAACTAAAAGAATGAAGTGTGAGAAGCCATTGCATCCCACGAGCTCTCCAACTGGAAACCACGATCACGACGAACAAGGAGAAGAACCAATAGATTAAGAAGCATGCCACCTGACCAGGTGGAATCCAAAAGGTTCCACTCCCTCCATGCTAGGAGATAGTAACAAGAAATTCCTACACAAGACCATCTACCACTAGACACATGCTACACAAAAATGATACGAAATAAATACAAGTACCACATCACATGAACTGAAGGGTCAAACCAACAACTCTAGTACGACTCACACATCACTGATATAGGTCACATTGCTTCTAGACATATAATAGATCGAGAGTGTCACAAAGATCAAGTACAAATTGTTGACTTAGGAAGAGTGTCATCGCATAGCTCATCAAGGGTTATCCTTTGGGAATCTTCCTAGGCTCCAACGCCCACCTTGGGTTATCTTGGTGGCCTCTACCAAAATCCTAGCACCCATGCTCACTCATGCAAAATCAAATACCTCTCATGAAGATGAGATAGATGATCTTGCCATTCCAGGCCTTCTCGTCTCATCCCAAGCCTAAAACAAGCCCTTGGGTCCATGAGCGAGGCATAATTAATCTTGTTTAATGTTTGATGCAATCTAAGCTTCTAAAAGTTTATTTAGTTATCACTAAATTAACCAACTTGCAAAGGGTTATCCCTGACACCACTTTGTGCGTCAGCCCCCATTGCAAGCCACTCCTCTAATACAACACACACGGTGAAAACCACAATAGGTAACTAGATAAATACGACCTCTCCATTTCAAAAAGGTAACAAATCAAGGAAACTCACTCCAACACTGGAGGCAACAAAATACCAAAAACCACACCATCCAAAGGAGACACATATTACAAAACCCTCTCCTAATCCCAAGGAGGCACAAATCATCCCCGTTCATGTAAACTGGGTGAAATAATATGGTGCAACTATGCACATTTTCCACAACACATCAAAGGTTGACTCATGAACCACAACCGATACCAATAAATGAACCTCTATCTGGAAGACTTTCAAAACATTCACTCTAATCGCACAACATCGAGGATGAACATTATAACTGTCATGACCCCTCTTCGCTATGTCAGTTAATTATGATGTTGATCTAATTATTTATATAAATAAGATGCTTGCATTAACTCATACGTTATTTCACATGTTTTAGGCATGTGCATACTCACAAGTAAATGCTCATAAATTGAAAGCCTATCAAATTTAAAGATTAGAAATTTCTAAAGTAAAAAAAAAAGCCACTTACTCTGAGCTACTACGCATGAAGAAGGAATTAACATGTGCTAAGCACACCAAGCTAGCCATCCAACGCTGAAATTATATCACCTCAGCTCGCCCATACCATTCACGTGGGTTATGATTCAACTGCCACAATAAATTGGAGATCTAACTGCGTCCTACAGTTCACAACAAATTTAATGCATTATATCTATAAAACAATGGAATGAACTTATGTTTTGAGAGCAAAGAGCAATAGACCATTCTGTGAGAGACTCTAGGGAGATGTTCATTTTCAGACGTTAGGAAGGAGAAGAGCCAATCTGGGCGTAGTGTTCACTTTAGACCTCTCCCAAGAATCAGCGCACACAAGTAAGTAACCTACCCATTCACTTGATTACTACGTATGTCTCTCTGTCATATATATATATATTGCACAACAAGTAATTATTAAATGTTGAGCCCTTTGTAAATATGCACAGACCATATCAGATAGAGAATGGCACAGATTATATAAATCAGCTAGGATAAAGCAGAAGAATATAGTTATGCAAGAAGCGTTGCATCTAGGAATAACCTCAATTTAGCTAGAATCTCTATGATCATTTCCTATCATGTTGCTAAAAGAAACAAGGTTATTTTGCCATTCACTATGCATGTTCTTATTTAGAAGATTTTAACTGTGGTATTATTATTCTGACAAGGGATATAGAATGCACACTCAGTAATCACCTATGTGTTATAAACTTTGTCACTCTTCTATAAGTAGAATATGTGCAATTTATGCAAAGGGATAATTGGAATATCCATGAAAGTTGTAATAGACTTCATTCTTAATAAATTAAAAAAAAAAAAGAGGTATTGTGTCAAATTTATATATATATCTGTTTGTCGACAATACATGCTGAAAAATTTAGTGTAAGACATGCTTTTATTTGAATGATTCTAATTGCCTCTATTGCCTCACTAATTTCTCTAGGATATATATATATATATATATATACATTTTTGGATACGATTTGTTGTATTGTTGTTAATGTCATGATAGTTGGTATTTAAGAAATTTCATGAAAGAAATTTGTTACAAAATTAGCTTAATAAGAAACCTCTAAATACCTTAACATATGAAGTTAGAAATCTAGACAAAGACTATTAAGTAGAATCTAAATATCTTGGGCTAAGTGACAATTAATGCTTTAATTTTAGGTTAAGCGGTATTCAATGCCCTAGGTGTCATAAGATAAGACCATGTAAATTTGGTTACTCAAATATGTTAGATGAATTAATGGTCTATGCTACCTTTCCATTTGGTATTTGATTTGGTGCATAATGATAAGCATTGATCTGAGATATTAATAATTTCCCCTTAACTTTTATTTCATAATAATTATATGTTAATCTAGTATATATAATATAACCCATTTAGGAGTCTTACTAAAACACTTGGACATGTGTAAATTGCTATCTAGTGTGAATAGAAATTTGCAATTTAAAGATATCGCTAGTCCAAAAATAAAAATAAAAAAATGTAATAATATCGATAAAATTCTCCAAACTATAATTAGCCAAACCCTAGACAAGTAAAATAAATCAAATAAATAGATAAATAAAACTTTGCTAAACATTTATTGCTATTACTCTTCAATTGATTATATTGAAGTATTCAAGCTCGCTTTTTATTCTGGTTTGGTCCAGGCTCTTTAGAGAAAATGAAACCTCTTCTTACCCAAAGGTAAACTTCTAGGGATAGACAACATAAGAACTCCTCTAGATAACCCCAATTAGTGATGAATAGTTACTTCATTACATTGAAGTTTTCATATCCTAATGCTACATAAACTATCTAGATGATAGAGATATGAGTTGAAAGGTAGAAAAATAATCCTTGCCACAATTCCCGAAGATATTTAACTCTAGGTAAAAGTGATTTCTTGTGTACTTTTGATAACGAAAGTAGGGAACAGTATATGTTATGAAATTTCTCAAAAATAATGCATGTCTTTAATTTAAGTACTCACTTAATTACGTCGTATGGGAATTTCTTTTATGAGTAATAAATGGTTAAATGATTCTTTTAAAATGTAGGGTATTTAAGTTACTAAGATTAGGACTTACTATGAATTGTTGACCAATGCTCGTTGATTTATTTAATCATGTTATTTCTTTTAATTTTTTTTTTATGAATATGGTTAAAATTTCCATGCATTATGTGTTTAATTTCTTACTAAGATTAAGTATGTTAGACATAGATTTGAAACTAATCAAAAGAAAGGAAAACAAAACTAGCAGCGTTCGGTATTAATGATGCCTCTGGCTCACGTTTATGGGTAAAGTCGTCGCGCTTGAGCTACTGCATCTATAGCCTAACACAGCTGCAATAACGGCGTTTGTGGCATCATCCCTATAAATTGCCGAGGAGAAATAAGGAACATGGGTTGTTTAAAATCCAAAGGAAGGGAAATCCCCTTTGGATCGATAATATAAAAAGATAAAACAAAAATGAATCAAATCCGCTAGTGACAACCTAGAAGATTGTAACTTAGGAATTTTCAGTGGTGCAAATGTAATTCTAACTCAAAGATGAAATCATGTGGATAAATTATTAGGAAATCATTTAAACGGGTCAAGGGAGATGAACATCATTAGGGATAGGGTTAGGTGAATGTTAATAGGTAAACAATAAATGGTCAAGATGATCGTTTATTATCCATGCTTCCCATCGTGGGTGGAAACCGCAGAGGAACTGTCTAGGGGAAATAAAAACCCTAGAAAGGGTTGTGTGCCCGCTTTATAACAGTTCACATAAACATAGCCTAGAAAATAGAACTACATATTTTACGCCTTGATCCCGTTTGAAAGCAGGGTATGTGGGCAGTCTGGGAAGCGAAGGATGCCCCCAGTACTCGGGTGTTCGGGAATGGGGTTTAGGGTTGGAGAGATCACATAACTAGTTATAAGAGATAATCAACTAAAATACATGCAACTATACTCGGAAGAATCCCGTATGGACTGCTTGATTCCCCGAGGCCCTTAGGCCAAATTTTGAGGCGGGCTTCAAGTTTAGAATTACAATTTTACATACCCTTGAGGACGACGACCTCGGTACACTTTTAGTAGAAAGTGTGGTCATCAGGGAGGCGACTCAAGATCCGGATGATCCCGATGAGTCCAAGAGTTTGGCCAGAGCACATACCTATTAGATGATAGATGCCTGCCTCGTTTAGGTGGATGCCTATTCTGATTATATGAATAGAGGTATTCCTATTCCATATGAATAGATGAAGTGAATTCCTATTTTGTATGAACAGATGATATATCTATCCCATATGGATAGAAGTTCCCGAGTATACTTTTGAATAAATACTAAAATAAAATAAAATAAATATAGTGGTACTTCAGTTAAAATTAATTGGGTCTTTACAATAACACTACAAGCATTTCAGACAGATAAATAAACTACTATTTGGATTTCCTAAATCCAGTCAAACACAGTTTCTATTACTCACATTTATCCAATCAATTGAACCCATCTCTTTTCACGACATAGAAATATACAAAGAAAAGATCATTTACTCTAAATTTCACAACCATATTCCAGAATCAAGACATTTTAATAAATATCATCATCGAATTAGAATTAAACCAATCAGTAACTCTACATCTCACAGTCATATACTATAAGTAAACCCACTTGATTTATAAAACATTTAGATTAAATAAAATTACTCTTCATCTCAACTTAGTAATAAATCAACAACTCTATCTCACATGATTCATTAAATCATTCATTACTTCTAATTTTAACTATTATTTGCATGAACTGAATATTTTTTTTTAATAAACTTCTCTGATTAAAATGAATCATTCGTTATCTCTAAGTTTCGCCATTGTATTTTATAAATTAAACTTTTAGTAAATAATCATTTAGATCACATAATTCAATCTTAATCTCAACTCCACATTAAATAAACCAACTAAATCTCATCTCTTCTTGAACACAATATATTCCAATCAATTATACTAAATAGTATATACTTAAATCATCTTGCCGACATTAAAGAATTTAAACCAATTATACAACTCTACTTGATCAAATCTATAATTAATCAAAATCAATATTTTAAATAAAACGTTAGATCATACATCAATCTCATTTCGTCTATACAAATGGAATGAACATTTCAAGTTCCTATTTTACATATTAAACATCCTTTAAACATGTGCCTCCAAACATTATTTTATATTTAAAGATTTCCCGATTATCCGTAATAATCAAAATGGAATTTCTAAATAAAGGTATTCAATTATAAAACCAACTTTTAAATAATCATTAAATTATCTAATATTCACTTGGCATCATTAAGGAATTAAATTTAATATTTTTATTCCGTTTGTTTGATTAAGGATAGGGTTTAAAATAAACTCTTTAAATATCATTGTTTACTAAAGTGACAATTCCATTTAAAATAACTAATTTTTCCTTCGCAAAATAAATCATTTCTTTATTCAAATTTCTCAACAATAACCATAATCACGACACTTAAATAATGAAGTCATTCAACTAACATTTAAAACAATTTACTTAATCTAAGTTTACCATTAATTCCAGAACAAAACATTTAATATATATTAAAACATTTATTTTGAATCCATTAAACTTATCTCATCTTAGAGCCATTAATTAATAATACTCTTTCCTACTAAAATACCTTATTTATTTAAAATGTATTTTTTTTTTTTTGAATAAACATATATTTTAAATGTATACAAATTTCTCATGATGTATATCTACTTATTTTAAAATCACAACTTCCGATAACGATTTAAATCCAACTTTACAAAATATTTTAAAACCACACACACACACACATATATATATATATATATAAATATACGTGTATATATACTATGCATATATATATATATATCTAATTAATATATATGCATAACTATATATATCACATATATATTTATATATTTAATTTAATTATTATTTAAATAAATATTATTTAAATATTATATTAATATTATATATATAATATATTATATATAATATATTAATATTAATATAATATTCAATAATAAATATCAAAAGTTACATATAAAATAAAATATAGTAAAATGAAATAAGAGGTATTCGTTTGAAATCCCACGATGCCCTAACTGGCTGTGCGGCCTGTGTGAGCTCCACACAGTCCGTAGTCGTTCCGGCCGTGGCCTGTGTGGGCTTCACACAGTCTGTGGCCTTACGGTCGCGCCCTGTGTGGGCTTCACATAGCCCGTGGCCATTCCGGCCGCGGTCTGTGTGTTCCTCACACAGTCCGTGGCCCTTCGGCTGCGACCTGTGTTGTGGCGGTGGGGTTTGACCGCCCACCCCACGACAACCAAACAAAAATTTATTTATTTTTGTTTTTTTAAAATAAAATCCCTACGTCCATACATGGCGAAAATACAAGGTATTTTTTGGGTTTATCCCACAATCCAAATTTTCAAATATAAAAAATATACATATACCCAGATTTAGATTTCAAACTCAAATTGAGAAAATAATCCAAACCCATTTCAAGAATAGAACTTATTTTCAAAAACAATAAAATGGGTTTTCAAAATCTAGTTCTAAAATAGAGTTTTCTTTGATTTTGTTTCTATTTCTTGGTGTAAATTTCTTGTTTGGTTTCTATTTCCTAATCTATCTACAATTTTGCAAATTTGAAAGCTTTTCCATGAATTTTCATTGAATCTAAAACTATAATTTCAATCATTCAAAATGAGCAAGAAGAAAAAGGGAGAAATGATGGAACTTTTTGTTTTCTCCAAAATTTGCAAGCTTCAACAATGGAGATTTCCAAGCACTCTTTCAACTCCACAATCTTAGCCTCCTCTAAGCTTCTCCACCAAAATCAAAACCAAGAATTCCTCACACCAAGATGAAATCTCAACTCCTTTCATAAGGATTTACCCCAAATTTTGGCCAAACCCTAAGATGCCCACTAACTAATTTTTAAATCATAAAAGACTTCCATTTTTAAAATTTTAAAAACACTTTTAATTTCAAATAAATAAATCTCATGCAAAATTCATAATTCCATTTAAATCAAATCTCAAATGTGATTTCCATTTTCCTTTGTAATTCGAATCCAAATATTCAAAAGAGTCAAAATAGCTCATTTATTTAAAGAAATCACCAATAATCAAATCACTTAATAACCCAATCTAATTTTATTAATTTAAATCAAATAAATCAATAAAATAAATCGCACTTCAACATTGCAACTAAACATAGATTTAATCTTTAATTAAACTACGCAAGCCATTTAATAAACTTTAAACTTGAAATTAAATAAATACACAAGGGGAGATTGGCCAAATTAGCACAACTAACCCCGATGACAAGCTAACAACACGCTATGACCAGGGTGATGACTTGGCATAGAAAACCTAGCTACTATCTCCCAATCGATTACTGTTGGTAATTGGACACAATCAAACTTGTGAAACCAGGTGGAGTCGATGTCATGTACCTGTCAACCTGCAACAAAGAGCATGTCGAATGTGAAAAAAAATATATAATATGATCAAACACACCATGAAGAGGGAATCTCAGAATTGTAGGGCCCTCGCAAGCGAGTGATACAATCCCATCCCCTTCACCAATACAATATCACTAATTGACGCATCTAACATCACTAACATGACCAACAACATAAAACATCATTAAATCAAATATCTTCTAAGTTAATCCAAAACATGCCATAAAGGTAACATCAGGATAACATCACATCAAAATATAACATCCACATTGTATAACAATTGCAATCAAAAGCAACGTAGTTCCAAATTCAAAGCATAATCAGACACAATCATAACAGGGAAGAACAATGCTGATCAAAGAGCCAAAATGGAGGGGTGTTACAATCTCAACATAAAAAGTTCACATTACGAGCAACATGTGACTTTGATAAAACCACCTAAGGGGAGGAGGGGAATGGTGGTTCTCTAACCACATAAGTATAATATCATGCAATAACTGGTGGTCCGTGACCACATAAATATGATAGTGCACAATATCATGGTGGACTCTTCCACATAGTATCAATGGCCTACATTGCAGAAATATCCAAAATCTGTAGTAAATATGGTCCAAGTAATTCCATCCTTTACCCATGGGTTATAAACATCAAGGAGTGGGTTTTCACTATGAACCAACAAGTGTGGTTCCCATATATGGGGGATTGGGTTAGGAACACATCCAAGGAAAACCATGGGTTCCCACTTGGGGTTCTCTTGCCCCACAACCCCTATTTAGACTAGTAGGCATCTCAATCCCGTAGGGGAGCCATACGCTAGGGGTACACAATTAACATATGAACAAGACTTACACAAATAATTACTTCACATTTTATTGAGTAGGCACACATCTACACATATCATGTTTACATTATTTCACAATTAACTCAATTACACAATGGCTCATCACAAAGGGTACACATGAGGAATTGTACTTGACATCCCTTACCCTTATCCCCAATTAGATACCATGTATCTCATACTTGGGGCATACCACATTTACTAGTTTTCCACTTCACAAGTCATAACACAATACACTTTACAAAATTCACTATATTATAGAACAAAACAATTCACTTAAATGCATTCTAGATCTTTTCTTTAAACAATATTCACTTGGCTTCTTAATTTCAAAAATATCCATGCACTTTTCATAAGTACAAGAAATCACTAGACGATGTGCAACAATAGCTTAGATATATTACTCTATCTTCTTAGAACTCAACAATACTTGGTTCACCACACTTTCCATCTAGCTAAGTTAGTGTTTGGCATCACTTTTTAAATCAAGATTGGTTTTCTATAGTTATCCATACCATTCTTTGTCTTTTATTCAACCATGTTTGTTATGTTCACAACATATCCATACAGGTAATCCCACTATGTTTTTGACTCATGCTAAAGAAAGTTTCCTACTTAATAGTGAAGATAGTTAACCATTTTTATTTGAAACATCACAATATGAGACAATAAAATAAACTTAGTGCATTAAACACATGACAAATCATGGAATAGTAGTTCTCACAACTTATTAATAGCTTTTATAAATATTCCATTTTGCTATCTAAGGTTGAACCATTCAGTCATATTATCACAATCACCACTTTTACAATCATAGTTCCATCTAACCTCATAAGTTGCACAATGAGTAAAAGTCTTAAAAGTTTTACCTACTTTGAAGTGTTCTCCTTTACATTTGGGTGTAAATGTTCTTCCATCAAAGAGTGAATATAATCAATGGTATATAATACACAACATTATTTGGAAGTTTTACAAGTCTACTTTAGCGTCTCTTATCTATATATTTTAACTTTCCCATCACATAATACACCGTGTGGCACACATAATTCATTACTCAATTTATAACTTCATACAATTGATTATTCAATCCTTATGAAATGCACACAACCTTCAAAGTCAACACGCAATTGAGTGTGCTATTACTTCCTATATATGACATGCATTTTTTTCTTATTTGGGTAGCAAGAAGTGTTTAGTTTTGAACACATTTATAAGGGAGTAGTAATAGCATAAGCTCTAGATAACGTTTTAACTTCAAATTCTCATTTTGAAAAGATCTCATTACAGATCTCCTTATGTTTAATTATTATAAGGGGGGTGATTTAAACATCATATTTGTTGGTCTTTACCAATCTTATCATAATTGCGTCATTCTATGCCTTTACCTTTGACTTGAATTATAGAAATTATGTTGTTTCATTTACTATTTAATATTTAAACAATTAGACATAACAACTTGGTAGTTGTTATAGTTACATTAAGTTTACTAGGTCACCATTTACTTGAAAAAGTGCTTAATTAACTTTTTAAGTTTCATCCTTCAATTATAGGTAACATCCAATTTTGACTCCTATTTTTTTATAGGGTTTACTTTGCAATGCAAGATTTCAAGCATTAGTTGATATTCTTAATCATGCAAACTTATCTACCAACCATAAGTTAACTCACCTTAGAATCACAAACATTCATTAGTGGGTCTCTTTCATATGTTGAATCATGATTGGCATGAGTTTTAAGAGGCTTACGTGTTACTAATATTTGAGATATGGCATAAAATTGGTCCTATCACATCCTTAATTTTCACTTAGATATCGTCACATAGATCTAAGGATCATGTACTTCCAAGTTACATCCTTAATTCTCCCTTTATCCACTCTTCGTTTAACACTAGATGTGTTTGAAATGTATACACGATGAGATTTATGTGGTTTCTAGTGGGTACTCTTTGTTGAACATATAGTGTATTCATAAAAGATGCTTATGAAAAACTTACTCTACAACCAAGTTTGGGACATGCTAGGCATATTTATGGGTAAATCAATTCTTCATCTTAAGGTTACTCGAGAACATTTAGAAAATTCCAATACAACCTTCTTGGTTTGAGCTAATATTCCTTAATCATGTTGCCTCTAATATAGACATTAACCACATCTTCATCTTTTTGATAAAACTCAACTATGAATCTCAATTTAAACTTTGCATAGGGTTCACTAGGAAGGATCTTTAAATAATCATTGAATCATTCTCTCTATTTCCTAACGTTGTGGGAATGATTTATTTATTTATTTTCCAAATTCAAACTATACAATCAGCAATAATTTATTTAATTACTTTAGCTTATACTTCATTATCCATGATAATTGCAATACATCTAGTTCCCTAGAAGTTTCATCAATGTCCTAATGACTAAGTCACAATGGCAACAATAATTTAGGGCTATGGAATCATAAATGTTAAGATACTTTACATTATTCTTCTAGCTCATTAGGCTCCTATTAGACATTTTGAACATCATCACTTTCTTTTTCTCAAAGATTGAGATGGGGAGTGTAGAAGGGTTATGGATTTTCCCTAATTATTCTTATTAATTGAGCTATCATCTTTTACTAACAATTTCGTCGCCTATTTGAATATGAAGCTCTTGTTAGTTCCACATGTTTTGAATATACACAATAGCTAAGACCCATATAATTCCTAGAGTAACTAGTGTTGCAACTTGGGCTCTGATACCAAGTGTCATGCCAAGAATTTTACACAACAAAATACCAACAATTTTTTTTTTAATGAGCGTTTAGCCAATTGACACTACAATTGTCAAGATGAGATGACATGATCATTAGTTTTAATGCCAATAAACATATAATTAAGTTTATATCTTTGGCCACGTATCAAATTAAGATGGCATATTATCCTGGCTTGGTCCAATCGATTTAATTGGAGATTGGTTAGCCCTAATATAATTGATTTGATATTGACATGAATTAGGGTAAAGAGCCTCAATGACAATAATACTTGAGTATTACCTTCTAAATTATTTGAAAGGTATAAATGTATATAGTAGGTTGTCCCTCTTTAGATGGTGATATTCATGTAGGTTAATAGAAAATTAGGTAACCATCCACCTTAGTGTTATTATTATTATTGGCAATAAAATTACGTTTTGATAAATAACTTTACTAATATTACCTCACAATATCATGACCATTGATGCTATTACAACATATTAATCTCAAGAAAAACCACATTACTACTTAGTCACCAAATCGATAATAATGATCACGCTAATGGAACTTTAGATGTTCAAAATAGTAATGCACGTAACCATCTCTAAATAATGATATATCTGTTAGTTGAACAATCACCTCTTCAAAATAAATATATTATCGTTTACTTGACTAACAAATAATCTCCCTTAGTAATATCATTCACTCCAACTATTATTATTTATGTCAAAGCTCAAATTAGCATTATTCTATTACTTTCATTTGGCCCATCTAATTATTCAAACTTGGCTTAGTACCAATAGTATTAAATCAATGTAATAATTCTATTATCTATTTTCAAATTAACAATAGCATTGTTTCTTAATGATATTAAGATTAAACTTCATGTGGAAATTTTTATTATTACTATCCTTTAGCTAAATAACTATATTAATACTTGAAAAATTATTATTATTAATCAAGACATTTACATCACTATTTAATCCTATACTTAAAATAATATTATATTAGTATTATCATTTGAACCAAGATTAATAACATTAACATTAACTTATAACACTAATGTTAAATTTTATTGAGCCAAAATAATGATATTAATAGATATACAAAAAATATTAACAATATTATTTCCATCGCATCAAATAATAACCTCATTATGCTTGCTAATAATATTAAATTCATTTGAACTAATAATTCTATCATCAACTTGAATAACACATTTTGTTTTACAAATAGCTAATAACCATTATTAAATAGAAGAAAATTGCCCCTTTATTAACATTACCAATTCTCTCTCTGTTTTATTTTTTTTAATCCTAGAGGAACCATTAGCTTGCCATCTAACAATGGTTTAAGAAAAGAAAAAATCAACCATTAACACATCAATATCTAAGAGCTAATCTTAGTAACACATAAAAGATATTTACATAGGGCGAATGAATAATATCATGATTAAAAACACATAAAACCAAAACGCCACAAGGTGATCAAGCACAACAAAGACCTAATGCAAGTTAAATAAACATTGACAGGTCACTATAAAACCACACAAAATATTAATCATTTGAAATAAATTTGAAGACCTGGCTACATGAATCTTAGCCTAATAGGTATTACCTATCTTAAGCTAATTACATTAAATTTCCATCAAATACCAAACCATAGATATTACTCTTTAATGCATTGAGGTACATGCATACAGGAGGAGGTGTAGTGATGCAGGCTGGCAGATGGAAGCTTAAATGATACTTATGATACCTTTGGTGGTTTATTCATGCTTTCATCCAACTCGAGACTCCAATTGCATGATGGTTGTAACGCCCCACCGTGTGAACCCCAAAGGACAATCACACGATAATTACCGCACAATTTTTTTTATAAAGTAAACATAACATACATGTAATACATATTAAGTCATAACACGAATTTCATTTAAATAGATTCATTAACACGTACATCCCTTGGGGTACACGAGGAGTCATTACGCGACTTAGATCCATACAACAACCATAAAGAATAAAATCTAAAGATATAAAGTAAGCATTAACAAATATAACACAAACATGATGATCAATAATAAGAAACCATCTAAGTACATAAATACATGATTAATTCAATACCCTAAATAACAACCACCATGGCCAATCTCTGCACAAGGTTTAACGTTACATTACATTACAATACAATGATACAAAAGTGTTTCCAACCATAAACGGAAACCATACAACAAGAATCATGATACAAATGAATAGATGAATACACAGTATCAAACTGGCTCCAAGATAGATACAACTTTGGAGTCGCCGCAACAGCACCAATCCACACCTCTCAATCCTCGACTGGAGACCCAATGGGGTGCTTGGCACGTTCCACCCGACCATGTGAGTCCAAAGAACCACCCCCCGTGCTAGGAGCTAACAAGAAAGAGACCTCAACCAAGAACATCCAATCAGGCCACCACAAAACTCAACAACATACAACGGTATCATAACACTCAGAAATTATAATGACATAATCAACCACATCCAAGAGTCAACATAATAACTCAAAGTCATAAATCTCATCTCATAAATCAAAGCAATGACCAGTAAACAAGTAATCAAAGGAAGATCATATACACTTCCAAATCAAGCCGAATAAATAAACATAATACAATTTTCAAATTGCAGTTAACCAACACAATAACATCATATCACAGTAGCATAAGAGTACAAGGTCGAAACCCAAATTATCAACAAGATTTATACAAGACCATAAAATACACCATAGATAAAATAGGGTAAAACCATAAATCATCTCAAATAACTATGATCCATCAATTCAAGAAAAAGACCCACTTCGAGAGGATTTCCAAAGAAGCAACATAGGAAGGAGTGTTAGAGGAGAGTGTCATCACATGGCTTAACATGGATTCTCCAGACTACCACTATCGCAAGGTGTCGCCTCCATCTACTGACGAATTATCCAGACAACCCGAGCGCTAGGAGCCGCCTCCATCTATGGTTATCTAGACTACCTATCTCAAGGTGCCACTCCATAGGGTTGCTCATGCGGAATCATTAACCTTTCATGAAGACAAGGTAACGATCTTGCCAACCACGGCCTTCTCAATCCCCTTTAGCCTGTGATAGCACTAAACGGTGGACGAGGCATCAATTATCTTTTTAATGTGATTCTACCCACCCCCTAATTAATTATTTAAATTATCACTTTTTAATTTCACTCTAATGAGGGCTATCCTGGCGCCCCTTTGTGCGTCGACCACCCACTTAGAGCCACTCTCCCTCTAGACACTCAAAACATAAAAACCAAATCCAAGGGTTGTACAACATAACAAGTACAGTAGATCACAATAGAGAAGCATGCAAGGCATTACCCATCTTGCCATAAATACATAATCAAAATCTCAACGATTCATGTACAACCCTTTTAAATTCCAAAAATCAAGGCACATAGAGAGAGAACATTGACCAACCATAAAAACAAGCCTCTGGAAGATTCTCAAAAAGTTTACACTAGGGTTTCCCCATGAAAATATGACAACAATAAAAGCAAAACCTTGAAGAACCAAAAGCGATTCAAATATAATGAGAGAATACATCAAAATAAGATCAACAACTCCCTTAAACAACATCAACAACTTTGATATGAACTAAATCGAACATCCAAGGGAAACCTCTATTTTCTCCTCTCGGAATACCCAACTCAAAGAACTTCTCAATTTGACAAAGAACTTCTCAAACAGAACCATCAATCACGACAAAGATAACATTAACCAATTTACCACTTAGGGTAAAGAACCAAAAGAAAACATATGGGTTCCCAATGAATAGCAACATACATTAATTGAGAGAACATTCCCAACTCATAATCAACTCATGAAAAGTCACATCGAAAGAATCCATAAAACCACACAAAGAAAGCTTCGTCAACCCCCACCACAATAAAAATGCAATCCACACATCAACAAAATCACTCAACATCCAAAAGCCACCAACTAGATGTTCCACGGGAGACCTCAACTTTCTCTTCACAAGAACCCCTTACAGTGGCACAAAAATTACATTCATATAACTAACAACATGATAATGATAACAACTATCTAATCACATTCTCAATTAAAAGAAACCAACCTACTCAAAACAATTACAATCTCAAGGTTCTAAAAAAGTATCCATATAAGACAACATTTATTAGAAACTCGGTTCATCATAAAGTTATCCCCTAATCAACAATCCAAGAGAATTTAATTAGAAAAGAAGTCTCAATTCAAGAACAATTTATTTCAACGTTTATGCAAGTTTATAAAACTACCAGAATGAAGACAAATAAAGTTTACATCAATACTTAACCATGACTAAAGATAACGATTAATTCTAGCATACACAATTCCTCAATGAAAGAGAGTTTTTACAACCACCAATTATAAGACTACCAAATACAACCATAAACCAAACTCCCAAAGGATCAATATACTATTTCCCTTGTACACATTACTCCCTTGATTAATCAATTTATCATGACCACAAGATTAAATAACTAACAAAAATGCAACTTATGTCCCAACCACAAATATTTTTTTTAAAACTACTATTCTAATATGACAACTACCAAGTGTAGACTTCTAATATACTACAAACATTCACGGATAAATTTAACCACTAATAGTAACAAAACGAACATTCTATTTATCTTATCCAAAATAAGCACATTTAATTGAGAGGAGCCTAAAGCTATCCAAACGTATATTTACCCTTAAAAAAAAAAATCTCCTTTAATTACCATTCAAGTATCCTTTTTAAGGTACTCTCAAAACAAATCAACTTACATTATATTTATGCACTTATGATGTAGTTATATAAAATATTTTAAAGAAACATAACCTAACTTTTTATTTATATTTCACATCATTATAATTTTTCTATTCTTCTTATTATTACTATTATTTTCTTTTATTCCAATTTAGGATTTATAATCATTCCTATAACTATATATATTTATATAAATATAATGAGCCAATTAATACTCTAATTGTGTTTAAAAAAAGATAACTGATCTCATGAACACTACACTACAAATATACTATTCCAAACATAGATTAAAACAAATATATTCCAATTCATTATTACATGAAACAAATTACCCATAAACAACAATCACTCTAACTGAGAAAATAATCAATATTAACATTTGCGTCAAATTCTAAGTGCCCCTAATTTTCTCTCTTAATTCAAATTGAGATAACCAGTGTAACAAAAATAAAGATAATATAGCTCTATCACAGGTTTAGAGCGAATGGTGTCACACATCCTAAAAGGATGACAACGTTTGATTAAAAGAGGATGACACCTTGTGCAGCCCATGAGATATATTTGCAGACAGTCAAAAATTAGTTTTCTGAAACCAAAACAAAATAAGATGTGACTTAATTGACAAAATACACCAAGAGAAGTAGTAAAGGTGAAGGCAGAAAAATAGGTTTAGATTCAAAGGCACTGAAACCCTATCAAAAGGGTAAATCATTTTCCACCAAATTCGTTCCAAAACACAAGAGGACCCCATAACTCTCTGAAAAGAAAGCAAACATGAATATAACAACAGCTTATATTTTAATCCCTATCACATTCTAGAATTGAACAAGTGCCCACGTTTACACAATCAAGGACAAGCAATCAAATTCGAATGTGAATTCCCAATATTCTAGAAGGTAAAACTTTTATCTTAGAAGGAAGAGAAATGTCATATCCAGTAATTAATAAAAACGCAAAAGTAACCCTAGAGTGTCGCTGAGGTAACAAGATCATAGGGTACAGCGATGGGAATTGGTCATCGGCCATGCCAGGTTTACCATACCTTTGCCAGCCGAAAAGATGCAGCTATGACGGGTTGCCAATGGTTTCAGTGAGACTATTTAATTTACTACACTTTTGCAAGTCTGACATTGCAGCTGTGATGGTTTTGCCTATGGTTTCAGGGAGATTTTATAAATTTAGATTACCAGACTATGTGAAGGAGCTCATCTAAGCACCAATAACATCAATTTCTCTCAGCTTCGACTGAACGGAGGTAACTGGCAAGGGCTTGAAACATTGCGCAGACCAAGAGAATTAAATAATCTACTCATTGGTCCTCAATTTCTTCACTTGAACAATCTGTTCATTAACAGCATCAGAGAAGACACACGAACCAAGCTTCCTCCAAGTTTGAGATGGTTACGGTTGCAAAAATGAGAGAAGCCATTATATTAGAAAGTGAATTTTGGAATTTGGAAATATCGCCATCTACTTGCATTTTAATCAAATCCCAAATGTTTTCCTTAAGACTAAAGGAAAAGGACAGGTTATTTAAAACTTTAAACTCCCTATCATGTTCAGGTGCAACGACCCGAGCATATGCAGTGTTAAACTAAATGCCTCAAAGAAAGAATTGTGGTCTCAAGGAATACCATAGTTTCCAGTATATATACTAAGTAAATTTGCTGAAAAAAACTTCAAGCGAAAAGAAGAAACACGGGCATATGTGCAAGCAGCAGAACCTAGTAACTTTGAGTTTATTCTGTATTCTCATAGCAGTAAAGAGAGAAAATTTTAGAAAGAGAAACAATGATGTTCTAAAGTACGAGTACCTGAGAACTGGGGGTGATAACTTCTACTGAAAAGATTCAACCCAAGCTGAAGATGGTTGGTGATATTAACAAGAGGCATAAGCGACTAAACCAAGTTTTTGGATGTCACCAGTTAGAATGAATCAGATATTTAGGGAGAATACAACTCAACATGCAAAGAAAAGTTATTCGATTCATTGAATTTTTAAGAAGAATCCCAATCAAGGTTGATTCCAGCATCCAAGGAAGTCATGACTCTGAAATGTGAAAGCAAATAATTTGAATGACCATAAGTTAAATACTGATTATGATACCTAACTAAAAAAAAATTCCAATCTAAGATTAACATATCAAATAAAAAGGAATTTCACATTGAATGCTGACTTATACCCACGAACTCCAATCATATAACAGAAGCGAACATTCCAAAAGATCAGGTGGTTTATATAAATCTTCAGGAAAGTACCCATTATATATTTATAGAGTGCTCCTAATAGTTTGCAGAGAAAAAGGAAACTTTCAAATCTTTCAGACGTCTCCCTTATCAATTATTTCATTTCCAAAATCAAACAAAAGTAAGAAGATGGAACCTAATTTTAACGAGTAGCTCCTCTAAGGATTGATATCGAGATATTGTCCCTCAAATTTTCAGTCTCAGCTTCTTCCAAACTCCACACACACTGTAGAAATTCCTTGAGATATCTCTCTGCCAGAATGTCCATTCTGTTCTATCTTCCCCCTTAATTTCTTTCTTGGTCCGTTACCAATCCCGAATGAAATCCCAACCGAATGCCATTTCACCTTCCCATAACCGAATCTTCCAATTGAAATAATATTTCTTTGTGTGCTTATTATTTATTTCACACAGAGGTAATAATAAATTCTCATTTTATTTTTTTTCATTTATTTATTTACTTAATTACAATATTCGAGTTTGGTTTATTTAATTCATTTTAAACATTAATAATATTTTATTTTCCAAAACACAAAAGTATCATAACTTTTATTTCAAATCATGCTAATCAATTAAAATCTATTGTCAATAATATTTACCCTTTTACGTCATTGGGATAATTACCTTGGAGCAACAAGTAAATTATTAATTATTATCAAATATCCTTAAAAGAACAATTAACTAATTTATTTATTAATAATTCTTTACTAATTTATTTAATTATTTATTTTCTTTTAATTAACCACTATACCTTTTAACTTTATAATCCTATTTAAATGTCGTAATTTGATCAAAAAACATTTATCGACCAGAATAAATCAAATGCACTCAAAGTCCAACAATACCTGATCTCACAACGAGGTGAAATGCATTACAAAGACAATGCAAATGGAGGGCACCACAATGGTGGTGGTAGAGTAAATTATTGCATGAATCATCAACATATAGAGTTGGATTTCCTTTCAATAAGTCACCGTCTACACTCAACCACCAACTCATCTTTAATGCATCTGACCATCTTAATTATTATAGTAGTTTGCAGAGCATTGGAGTAAAGTGGTTCTGATAAGATGGTCATTTAACTATTGATCAAGCTTCATAGACAATACCATAGCTAAATATAAAATAGGAAGATGGTTTAAAAAAAAATCTAAAAATGTTGAACCATAAAGGAACTATTTATGTTTTTTTTTGTTTAAATTTTTGTTTCAATTTTCTTTTGAAGCTTCCATTATTTGTCAAACTCGCCGCTCACTCTACTTCTCTTTACAGGCACAGCCATGAGGGACGATTTGGGTTTGTACAAAAAATGAATGTGTATAAAAGGAGATTTATCACTATGCATTATGAAGTTCATAGACATCATTTTTTTTCTTAAGCTCTAGAATTTCTCTATTTTACTATTCATCTTTGTTTCATAATAGATTTGAACCATGGCTCCTCCTTTTTGTACATGGAAAAGTCTATGTGTTGTATGTTTTTTGAAAAAATGAATCATATAGAAAATATTCCTCTTTATTCAAATTTGTAGCAATACACAAAATAAATTTCATTACAAAAGTTATTTATTGATTTACTTTGAATTTAAAGCGCTGTACATATATTTGCAACATTCATTTTTTTAAAATATAGATTTAAATTTATAGAGGCCAGCCATTTACAAAGATAAATTGCTTAGCTTCACCTGTAAAATAGTGGTTTGATTTTAAAATTTATTTTGTTCTTTTTATTTCAAGCTCACAGTTCTTTTAGCTTTCAAACCCTCTATTTTTTTTTTCATGCCCTTGCAGGCGGCTGCGAACTACAATATCAGAGCAGGTTTCTTATAAAAAATGGTGTTGTTGCAAAATGTATATAAGCTTAAACATTGATTTCTATTATGCACGACACTTATGTGTTTTTCTTCTTTTTTTAAATATATAAAAATGTATTTGTGTACTCTCTTTTGGCTGCAACTGAAAAATTGTTGCAGCAAGCAATGCTTAAGCCCCCTTCTTTTTTAGTATATTTAAACCCATTTGTATAAAATAAAATAAAACAATTGAAATAGATAGGGCAACTTGGGTGCACCTGTCGCTACCCAGATTGAGTGGCCTTTCATGGATTTTTTATTTTATTTATTTATCTATTTATTTTTTTAACAAAACAATTTCTTAACAATTTCGTAAAGTTTAAAATGTAATAGTTTAAATTTATACTTATAATATTGTTAATATATTATATATAATCTATAATATATTACATATATATTCATTTACTTAAGTATATTTACTTGTGGCAAAAAAAATTTAAATGAATTATTCATATGAAAATGGATGCATCTATTGATCATGTAAAACTCATTAACTCTATTTGGTAATAGTTTGATATGTATCTATACAAATAGACTTGAAATGCCTATTAGCACATTTGTAATCCTACCCATTTCTTTAGATGTTGTTTACATTAGTAAAGGTTTCCAGATTTAAATAACCCATAAACAAATCTTATTGTATGAAACTATTCTAACTACAAGTGATTGTAGTAAAATTTATTGTACTACACACTTTCTTTGCAAATTTCAATGGGTGCATTCACTTGAGATTCAACAATTTTTCTTATTCTTATGATTTTATTTACTTCTTGTTTACAACACCACACCTATATTTGCAAGGTTCAAACAAATTTCTCTAAACTTAGAATACTCATTCAATAACAAAGATCTACAATTAAGTCCCTGTAATATTTCTTTCATGTTACATCAAAAACAATGGCTTTCCATATTACAACAAATTTAAAGAAATACAATGAGAGACACATAATTGTGTAAGGCTTTCTCTGCACCCTACCATAATGGCAACATGGAGCCTCGTGGTCTCTAGCCATACCCACGAGCAAGGAATTCTTTTAGCTCCACAATGATAGATGGAGTCTTTTCTCAGTTTTACAAAGGGATAAGCTAACATAGCACAAATTTCATGAATTTAGGTTCTTTACGCTCTAGTTCCAACCATGATCTATACACTATGACATGTTCCATAAATAAAAACAAGTATAAATGACAATAGGAAGAACTTATTTCTTTCTTTTAGGTGAAGGGATCAAACTCTTGTATCCACTTTTCCTCTCCAAGCCAAGCCATATTGATCACAATCTTTCCAAAGAGGGAGGGCTCCTCTCCTCTTCTCATCCTTTCTTCTATCTCAACTAGAGTTCTCCAAAAGGAGAAGTGGGTAACACCCCACTCATTCTTCCTTATTGAAGAAGAAACATGCACTTGGACAATCCCTCCCTATTTCCATCCCATCCTCTCTTCAAAACTCATCACACTCAATAATGATGACTTTTCAAGGGTCAAATCATGTCCTAGGGGCACTATTATATGCCTACTTGACCCCTACCACTATGGTATAGACCCTAGAGAGTTTATTTTTACATCTCAACCAAGGAAATTGACCAACAACCCTTTTTAAAGACTCATTTAAGGACCTATCCGAATTTCAACTTGGATAATGGTTTCTAAACCTTATCCCACAACTTACAACTCACTTGGCACACAAATAAATACCCTCTCAACCCAAAATATAAATCATCCCTTTTATATCAACTTGTTAAATCATCCCTTTTATATCAACTTGTTAACTTTATTTCCCTCTAAGCCTTGAAAGGGGGTTAAACTCATGACCATAAGAAGATGTCTTTTGATCTACTCAATGGTCTTACCTTCTTGTACTGACTCTTCCTTTCCTACACACTACCAATGAAACCATAAGAAACAATCGTATAGCACATTAATTTGATAAATGGAATAAGGTTTAATTTTGCAACCATTTCATTTACAATTTAAACTCATATTCACAATTTACGATTCCTAACTGCTTCATGGTAGCTCATAAGTAAAATGTTAGAATGAAAGTAAGAATGTTATCAAATAATCACACTATTTGTCATCCACAATACATCTTACCATATATTTAGAAACATAGAAAATAGATTACAACTTTACTAATCGCATGCATGGTGGGGCCTTACATCCCCTTCCCCTTAGCTTAGACTTCCTCCTGGAAGCCGTTAGGGTTTAAAACATAATCTTTATATAGCAATGTGTGTAAATCTATTAAACATACTAATTACCTTAATTTCTTGATGAGATAATCCAACATGTGACTATAAACACATATTAAAGGTATTCCCTCCATGAATCAAACATCTAAACATTTAGAATAAGATTTCTTGCCAAAGATAATTTATTCGATATAGTCATAATATAACAAATGTTAGTGGTCATCCATGTGGTTAACAATCTCAATTAAAAATTACACCAACATATATTCAAACACATTAACATCCTTGGACACCTTTCAAGGTTCCTTTTTTGCAGCATAAACATCACTCATGGTGTTAGAAAATACTTTCATTCCCATATAATTCATGTCTCAAGAGCGATAGTCCCAATTTTATTCTCTTTCTTTCTCACATAGTAAACATGTATTTCCACATGCCATTTATTTCCAAATTTACCCATACATTACAACAATTTACACATAATTCACATCACAAGGCTCACATAATGGGGTTTACAAGGATGGAGATTCTTGAATACCATAGCCAATAGGAAAGATGGTATCAAGGCCCTTCTCTAAGGACCTTTCCATATATCTCCTAGGTACCTTCTCTTGTTTGTGTTAGAGGGTTAACCTCCAAGAGGAAGGTACAAAAGTAATAGTCATATAACTAGGGGAAGAATGGATTAATGACTGTCCCATACCAGTCCCGTTTGCAACCCCTTTCAAATAATTTATAATTCCATAGCGCATCTACTCCCCTATACGACCTACCAGGGAACCTCCTGAGATATGGAAATTTTTTACAGATGTCACATTACACCACACTTGCCTACAATTAGCAAACAATAAGAAGCCTCAAACCAAGAAACATAAAATCATAAACCAACATTTTAATAAATAGAAAATTATAACTTCAAGAGAAAAACTAAATAAAGATCAGGTGCAACTACATTTCAACATCTCAAACTTAATTCAAAAATAGAAATTAAATAAGTCCTTGGGGTAATGGACTATGACAACTTTCAAATGGCTAAATAGCCCCAATAAAAGAAATGAAAAATTCAATACTGCTGGCATAAAATAAAATATTGAATGAGGGAATTTCCAATAATTCATATCTCAACAATAAAACGTTCACATTATGAGCACCATGTGACTTTGATAAAGCCACCTAAGGGGAGGTGAGGAATGGTGGTTCTCTAACCACATAAGTATAATACCATGCAATAACTATTGGTCCCTGACCACATAAATATGATAGTACACAATATCATGGTGGACTCTTCCACATAGTATCAATGGCCTGCATTGCAGAAATATCCAAAATCTATAGTCAATATGGTCCAAGTAATTCTATCCTTTAGCCATGGGTCATAAACATTAAGGAGTGGGTTTGCACTATGAACCAACAAGTGTGGTTCTCATATGTGGGGCAGTAGGTTAGGAACACATCCAAGGAAAACCATGGGTTCTCACTTGGGGTTCTCTTGCCCCTCAACCCCTATTTACACTAGCAGGCATCTCAGTATCATAGGGGAGCCATACGCTAGGGGTACACATTTAACATATGAGCAAGACTTACACAAATAATTATTTCACATTTTATTTAGTAGGCACACATCTACACATATCATGTTTACATTATTTCACAATTAACTTACACAATGGTTCATCATAAAGGGTGCACATGACGAACCATACTTGACATCCCTTACCCTTATCCCCTGTTAGATACCATATATCTCATACTTTGGGCACACCACATTTATTGGTTTTCCACTTCACAACTCATAACACAATACACTTTACAAAATTCACCATATTATAGATCAAAAAAATTCACTTAAATGCATTCTAGATACTTTATTTAAGCAATATTCACTTGGCTTCTTAATTTTGGAAATATCCACACACTTTGCATAAGTACAAGAAATCACTAGACGATGTGCAACAATAGCTTAGATATATTACTCTATCTTCTTAGAACTCAACAATACTTGGTTCACCACACTTTCAATCTTGCTAAGTTAGTGTTTGGCATCACTTTTAAAATAAAGATTGGTTTTCTATAGTTATCCATACCATTCTTTCTCTTTTATTCAACCATGTTTGTTATCTTCACAACATATCCATACAGGAAATCCCACTATGTTTTTCGCTCATTCTAAAGAATATATCCTACTTAATAGCGAAGATAGTTAACCATTTTTATTTGAAACATCACAATATGAGATAAGAAAAAAAAATCAGTGCATAAAACACATGACAAATCATGGAATAGTAGTTCTCACAACTTATTAATATCTTTTATAAATCTTGCATTTTTCTATCTAAGGTTGAACCATTCAATTGTATTATCATAATCACCACTTTTACAATCATATTTCCATCTAACCTCATAAGATGCACAATGAGTGAAAGTCTTAAAAGTTTTACCTACTTTGAAGTGTTCTCCTTTACATTTGGGTGTAAATTTTCTTCCACCAAAGAGTGAATATAATCAATGGTATATAATACACAACATTACTTGGAAGTTTTACAAGTCTACTTTAGCATCTCTTATCTATATATTTTAACTTTCCCATCACATAATACACCGTGAGCCACACATAATTTATTACTCAATTTATAACTTCATACAATTGATTATTCAATCCTTATGACATGCACAAAACCTTCAAGGTCAACATGCAATTGACTGTGCTATTACTTCCTATATATGACATTCATTTTCTTCTTATTTGGGCAGCAAGAAGTATTTTGTTTTGAACACATTTATAAGGGAGTAGTAATAGCATAAGCTCTAGATAACGTTTTAACTTCAAATTCTCATTTTGAAAAGATCTCATTACAAATCTCCTTATGTTTAATTATTATATGGTGTGGGGGGGTGTGATTTAAACATCATATTTGTTGGTCTTTAACAATCTTATCTTAATTGTGTCATTCTATGCCTTTACCTTTTACTTGAATAATAGAAATCATGTTGTTTCATTTACTATTTAATCTTTAAACAATTGGACATAATATCTTGGTAGTTGTTATAGTTACATTAAGTTTACTAGGTTACCATTTACTTGAAAAAGTGATTAATTAACTTTTTAAGTTTCATCCTTCAATTATAGGTAACATCCAGTTTTGACTCCTGGTTTTTTATAGGGTTTACTATGCAATGTAAGATTTCAAGCATTAGTTGATGTTCTTAATCATGCAAACTTATCTACCAACCATAAGTTAACTCACCTTACAATAACAAACATTCATTAGTGGGTCTCTTTCACATGTTGGATCATGATTGGCATGAGTTTTAAGAGGCTTACATGTTACCGATGTTTGAGATATGGCATAAAATTGTTCCTACCACATCCTTAAATTGCACATAGATATCATCACATAGATTCAAGGATCATGTACTTCCAAGTTACACCCTTAATTCTCCCTTTATCCACTCTTCATTTAACACTAGATGTGTTTGAAATGTATACACGATGAGATTTATGAGGTTTCTAGTGGGTAATCTTTGTTGAAAATATAGTGTATTCATAAAAGATGCTTAAAAAAAACTTACTCTACAACTAGGTTTGGGACATGCTAGGCATATTTATGGGTAAATCAATTCTTCATCTTAAGGTTACTCGAGAACATTTAGAAATTTCCAATACAACCTTCTTTGTTTGAGCTAATATTCCTTAATCATGTTGCCTCTAATGTATACATTAACCACATCTTCATCTTTTTGATAAAACTCAACTATGAATCTCAATTTAAACTTTGCATAGGGTTCACTAGGAGGGATCTTTAAATAATCATTGAACCATTCTCTCTATTTCCTAACGTTGTGGGAATGATTTATTTATTTATTTTCCAAATTCAAACTATACAATCAGCAATAATTTATTTAATTACTTTAGCTTATACTTCGTTATCCATGATAATTGCAATACATCTAGTTCCCTAGAAGTTTTATCAATGTCCTAATGACTAAGTCACAATGGCAACAAGAGTTTAGGGCTATGCAATGATAAATATTAAGATACTTTAAATTATTCTTCTAGCTCATTAGGCTCCTATTAGACATTTTGAACATCATCACTTTATTTTTCTCAAAGATTGAGATGGGGAGTGTAGAAGGGTTATGGATTTTCCCTAATTATTCTTATTAATTGAGCTATCATCTTTTACCTACAATATCATTGCCTATTTGAATACGAAGCTCTTGTTAGTTTAGTTTTCATAATTTTTTTTTTTTTTACTTGATCATTACAAGCTACTCACCCCATAAGATTAAATCTTACCTAAAAATGTCTTTGATTTTACGATATAAGATGGTTAATTGTAATTCTATTTCAATGTTTCAATATAAGTTGAACTCACAAAAGTTACTAATTTACCTCTCAAATTTGAATGCTTAACTACTACCCATATTATTCCTAGAGTAACCAGTGTTGCAACCTAGGCTCTGATACCAAGTGTCATGCCTAGAATTTTACACAAGAAAATCTAAACAATTTTTTTTTTTAATGAGCGTTTAGCCAATTGACACTGCAATTGTCAAGATGAGATGACATGATTATTAGTGTTACTGCCAATAAACTTATCATTAAGTTTATATCTTTGCCCATGTATCAAACTAATATGACATATTATCTTGGGTTGGTCCAATAAATTTAATTGGAGATTGGTTAGCCCTAATATAATTGATTTGATATTCACATGAATTAGGGTAAAGAGCCTTAATGACAATAATACTCAAGTATTACCATTTAAATTATTTGAAAGGTATAAACGTATATAGTAGGTTGTCCCTCTTTAGATGGTGATATTCATGTAGGTTAATAGAAAATGAGGTAACCATCCACATTAGTGTTATTATTATTACTAGCAATAAAATTACATTTCCATAAATAACTTTACTAATATTACTTCACAATATCATGACCATTGATGCTATTACAACATGTGAATCTCGACGCAAACCACATTACTCCTTAGTCACCAAATTGATAATAATGAACATGCTAATGGAACTTCAGATGATCAAAAGAGTAATGCATGTAACCATCTCTAAATAATGATGTATCTGTTAGTTGAACAATCACCTCTTCAAAATAAATATATTATCATTTACTTGACTAACAAATAATCTCCCTTAAGAATATCATTCACTCCAACTATTATTATTTATGTTAAAGCTCAAATTAGCATTATTCTATTACTTTCATTTGGCCCATCTAATTATTCAAACTTGGCTTAGTACCAATAGTATTAAATCAATGTAATAATGCTATTATTTATTCTCAAATTAACAATAGCATTTTTTCTTAATGATATTAAGATTAAATTTCATATGGACACTTTTATTATTACTATCGTTTAGCTAAAATAACTATATTAATACTCGTAACATTATTATTATTAATCAAGACATTTACATCACTATTTAATCCTATACTTAAAATAATATTATATTAGTATTATCATTTGAACCAAGAATAATAAAATTAACATTAACTTACAACACTAATTTTAACTTTTATTGAGCCAAAATAATGATATTAATAGATATACAAAAATCATTAACAATATTATTTCCATCGCATCAAATAATAACCTCATTATGATTGCTAATAATATTAAATTCATGCTAACTAATAATGCTATCATCAACTTGAATAACACACTTTGTTTTACAAATACCTAATAACCATGATTAAATAGAAGAAAATTGCCCCTTTATAAACATTACCGATTCTCTTTGTTATTTTTTTATCCTACAGGAACCATTAGCTTGCCATCTAATAGTGGTTTAAGAAAAGAAAGAAGAAACCATTAACACATCAATATTTAAGATCTAATCTTATTGACACATAAAAGATAATTACCTAGGGTGAATCAATAATATAGTGATTAAAAATACATAAAACCAGAATGCCACAAGGTGATCAAGCACAGTGAAGACCTAATGCAAGTTAAATAAACATTGACAGGTAATTGTAAAACCACACAAAATAATAATCATTTGAAATAAATTTGAAGATCTGGTTGCATGAATCTTAGCCTAATAAGTATTACCTATCATAAGCTAATTGCAATAAATTTCCATCAAATACCAAACCACATGTATTACTCTTTAATGTGTTCAGGTACATGCATACAGGAGGAGGTGTAGTGATGCAGGCTGGCAGATGGAAGTTTAAATGACACTTATCATACCTTCGGTGGTTTATTCATTTTTCCGTCCAACTCGAGACTTCAATTGCATGATGGTGGTGGTAGAGTAAATTATTGCATGAATCATCAGTAGATAGAGTTGGAATTCCTTTGAATAAGTCACCGTCTACACTCAACCACCAACTCATCTTTAATGTGTCTGACCACCTTAATTATTATAGTAGTTTGCAGAGCATTGGAGTAAAGTGGTTCTGATGAGATGGTCATTTAACTATTGATCAAGCTTCGTAGACCATATGTAACACCCCTCCATTTTGTTCTTTTGATCAAACAGTGTTTGTTATGTATGTTTTACGTTATTAGCACATTGGTTATAAACTTGATTACTTAGACAGCTAGTTGTTAAGAGATGTAAACATTATGTTTTGATGTGATGGTAATTTAATCATATGATATTATTATTTCATGTTATGGATTAAATTAGCATGTATGTGAATTATTGATGCTTTATGCTTTGATTATACCATTGATGATTAGATGTGTCAGATAGCGATATTGTATTGGTGAAGGGGACAGGATCACATCACTCACATGTGAGCGCCCTATGATTCTGTTATTTCCTCTTCATGGTGTGTCTTAATATATTATATGCATGTTCAACACTCGTATTGTGTGCAGGATGTAGGTACAGAACATCGACTCCACCTAGTTCCACAGGTCTGAGCATGTCCCTTGGCCAACGGAAATCGATTGGGAGATAGTAGCTAGGTTTTTTGTGTTGTGACATCACCCTAGCCATAGTGAGTCATCAGGTTGTTAGTTGGCATAAGTTATTTTTTTGCCTCTTCTTCCCTTGCCCTTGTATTTAAATTTCCAATTTAAATCGGTGCTTGTTTTATTTAATTGCATTGTCAAAATAAATAAACGAGTGACTATTAATTAATTAGTTAATTTAATTCAATCAATAAAATAATCTAATCATGGATTAGATTTATTTATTGATAAATTAAATTAAAATAATTGTGTTAGCATTAGTAAATATTGAGATCAAATCAAAAATAGAATTATGCCTTGAATCCCTTTTTGAAATAAAATTAAAAATGATTTTAATTGTAAATTGGTAAATTCAATTTTGTGGAAGAAAGAATATTTAATTAGCATTTGGGTTGCAAAATAGATCTTTGTTTCAAATTAATATTATGCAAATTACAATGGGAAATAGAAATTGTTTTATTAATTTGCAAAAATAAAATATCTTGTTTTAGCAATAAGTTTTGGTGGGTGAGTCCATTTTAGGGGTTTGAAAAATTTGGGGGAGAAAATGGCATAAGGTAATTCATTTTGTTTTTGAATTTGAATTTTTAATTTTGGAGAGAAAAACTTGGATTGAATTCTTTTGAAGAAAATTGGTGAAGGGAAGATTGAAAATTGGAGAAGTTGAATTCAAAAGCAAGGGCAAGATCTCCATTAACAAATCTTAAAGCATTTGGAGAAAACAACAGGTTTTTTTCTTCTTCTTGTTTTGGTTTCATTTAGTAATGATTTAGAATCTGTTCATGTTTCCTTTTAAAAGATTCAATCCTTTTATTGCAATGAAAATACCCATCAAAAGAAAAACTAGTTGCAAGATTGAATAGATAAATTGTGAAAATTCTTGTCAAAACAATAAAATTCTGTAGGAATTGAAGAAAAAAACCATTAGGGAGCAAACTCAGTCAATGGAAAATTCAATTGGAACAAGAAAATTCTGGAAACAACACTTGTAAATTTGAAAACCTTTGTAAAAAAATGAGGTTTTGAAAGCTCTACTGTAAAAATGTTATTTTGCGTTTATTTTAAAGAAGTTCTTCAATCAGACTATGAGAAAATAAGGGAAATATTAATATATATATAATATATACATACATATATATAATATATACATACATATATATATATATATATATATATATATATATATATATATATATATGAGAATATATATGTATATATGTAGATATTATATATATAAATTTGGTAAAATAATTTTAATTTTAATCCCAGAATTTGCATTTTTTTTTAGGGCTTGGTTTTGTGTGGGCCGTGGGGAATGAAACCCCCTACGTGGCCAGCAGAGCTCCATGGCCGTCGTCCCCCCCATGAAAGGAGGCGCTACCAGTGAAGGTAGTGCTTCCCTGGCATCATTTGCCCCACCCACGACATGGAGGCCGCGGTAGCAGGGAGACCCTGTGTCTTCCCTGCTGTGCCTTCCTATGCGTGGCAGTTTCCACAGCCTCTGTTGACATTTGTTCACTTTTAAAAATTGTTTTTTTCTATGTATTATATATTGAATATAATATATGTATAATATATTTTATATTATATATATATTATATTTAATATATATTTATATGTTCAACAAAGTTTCTTCGTTTTTGTTTTTCTTATATATTATTTATTATTTAAAAATGTACTATTAATATATTTGATATATATATATATTATATATGTATTAATTTCATATTAAACATATATATATATATATATATATATATATATATAATATATATATATCACAATATATTTATATTATATTTTAAATAAATAAAGTATGTTATCATGTTTTAATTTTGGATTTACATTATCAAGGTAATATTTAAATATTAATTATATGTATATAAAATATATGTATAATTACTTGATAGTTTATATAAATATAATTATATTTAAATATCATTATTTTAAGTTATTATTTTTGCAATGTATATATGAGAAATCACTTTGCAAGTAAATGTTTTAATTGTGAAAGGACTATTATTTTTATTATCATTACGAATTATTGTGCACTGTGATTAAATGTTATGTGTAGATTACGGAAAGATTCCTAATGTGTTAGACTTATCTCATGTGATTGTGCAAGAAATTATTTTATGTAATTTGATTAGTGCACTAATGCGTTGAGTGAACTAGATTTACGAAATCCTAATGTAGTGTGCTTTAGTTTGAGTTTAATGCTTCCTCTTGGTGTGGGACAGTCTAGTCAGTATTATGTAAGCCTTCTAGATAGGATCTTCTATTTTGTGTTTGGGTTTTCTAGCATGTCGGTCAACCTTGGTTTACCTTGGGTAGTGTGTTATATGTGTCCAGTTATAACTGTTTATCTTGGACGGGTTATGTTGACTTCATGTCATGTTTAGGGATTCATTATCCCTGGGTTAAACTTGAGTACCCATTGGTTGTGGTATAGTTCCACATGTTGTCTTAGAGAAGTGGTTTACATTGAGGGCCGACACACAAAGTGGTGCCAGGAGATCTCAATGTAAGTTGGTTAATTCAATGAAAACTTAAACCAATTGACTAGTGTAGGTGGTACCAACATTTAAAAAAGATTAAATTTTCCTCGCTCATGGACACAAGTGCTTGTATAGACTTGGGATGAGACGAGAAGGCCTGGAATGGAAATATCATTATCTTGTCCCTTCGAAAGATAACTGATTCTGCATTGGTTTGCATGTGGGGCCGAGAGTTGTTAGAGGTTACCAGGATATCCCAAGATGGGGGCTGGGACCTAGGAAGGCTTGCCAGGATATCCCATGCGACATTGTGATGACACTTCTCCTAAGTCAACAATATGTTTGTATTCATGATGTGATCATTTACTTAAAATCTGGAAGCATTGTAACCTTTGTGTCATGTGATGTCATGTTCATATCTTTTTCAGTTGAATCATGTCACCTTTGTTTAGAGGTTGTTTGTCTTGACCTGAAATCCTTGTTACTATCTCCTAGCACGAGGGGTGAGCCTTCAGGTATCACTTGGTTGGGTGGAATGTGCACCATTCTCCGTTGTTTTTTTTTGGCTCTTGCTCATGTGGATGAGGCTTTCATATTGGAGAGCTTGTGGAATCCAGTTGCTACCTTGGTTCTTTTATGTTAATCATTCTTGTATTATTTTTACCCCTCATTGTTATCGAGGTGGAAATTGTAATTAAGCTATCATGTTATTGATTTACCTCATTCTGGGAATGAGTGATGTAATTGTAATTGTAAAACTTCTGTTATTGGTAACCATGAAGGATCTCATGGTCTTAAATGAAAATCTCATGTATTGAATGTATGTGCTTTAATTATTTAAGTAAATGTTGTTATATTTCATTTCATGCATGTTGTTTTAATTTGTGATTTAAATAATCTTTGTCTCGTAACCTTAGGGGATTGTTGGATTTGTGTTGTAATCTTTCATGTATTTGTAATTAAACAAAAAAAAATTGTGCATTTGTTTAGTAGTTTGCAACTCCTCCTTGGGTTGTGTGGCGAGACATTACACATGGTATCAGAGCCCAAGTTTAAATACTGGGTACTCTGGGATTATGATGAGCCCATTAAGCTTTTAGTTGTGTGGGTTTTAATTGTGTGTTGTGCTTAATACCTTATTGTGTCTATGTAGGATTATTCCACCCAGACGTGGAAGAGGTGGGGGTTGTAGATGTGGCCATTTAGGCAGTCGCGCTGGGGAACAACAAGACCCACCACTTGTTTCTGACCATGAGGAGCAACAGGCTTCTCAGAATATTTAGGGAGATGGCAATTAGAATCTGGATCCACCCAGGATTAAGGACACTTAGTTGCATCAGTTGTTAGAGGAGACCCTTGCCTGCCTTGGGCCTAGGCAAGAGGTAGAGCCAGTGGTGTTAGAGAGATAGAGGTACCAGTTTAGTCTTATTCAGAGGTAGCAACCCATATGAGGGACTTGCTTAGAGCACTACCACCCATTTTTGATGGATCAGGCAGTGGTTTGGAGGTAGAGACATGGCTCATTGACTTGACTAGGTGTTTTGTTATGCACCCATATAGTAGCAACACTCAAGCTAGGTTCACTATCATGCACTTGAGGGGATTTTCCTCCACTTGGTGGAGATTAGAGGAGCAGAAGCTCCATCTAGACATTGGTACAGTTTCTTGGGAGTTGTTCCTAGAGCGGTTTCAGGCTAGATTTATTTCCAAGCATTGGAGGCAGCATCGAGGGGATGAGTAACACACCCTTCAATAGATGACCATGTCAGTAGAGTTGTATGAGTGTCATTTCTATGAGCTCAAATAGTATGCGGGCATAGGAGATGATGAGGGTATGTTGGTACAACATTTTCTCAAGGGATTAAATGCCCATATCAGTGGTGGAGTACAGATTTTTGAACCCAGGACCATGGAGGTGGCGGTCGACAAGGCCAGGCTCATTGAGGAGAACCTGGTGATGGCCTTAGGTGGTCATGTAGGAGTGCAGGTGGGTAGTGGTTCAGTAGCTGGGACTAGTGTTCGAGGAGGTCAGCCTTAGGGAGGTGCACCTTCTAGAGCTCATCAGGGTCTGCCTTAGAGTGGTCAACAGCAATAGCAAGGTTCCCAAGGGAAGCGGAAGGGTTTCCAGCAGAGGCAAGGGGACAGGAGTTCGAGGCGCATGAGACACTTCAACTCTAAGTAGCCAGCGTAGAGTTCTCATTCATCTTTCAGGGGTAGTACACAACATTCTAGCATACCACCTACAGGTAGGGGCTTCGGTAGAGGCATTGGATGTTTTGCATGTAGCCAACAGGGTCACATAGTGAGGATGTGTCCCAATAAGGGTGCATCAAGTTATTCCCAGTGACTAGCAACGTCAGAGATGACTATAGGAGATGTAGGCCGTGGGCATCGAGTATTCGTAGTGGTTGACAACCGCCAGGCAGAGCACCAAGGTACAGTCATTGAGGCTTATGGTATGTTGAGGGGTAACCCAGTTTCTATTCTATTTGATTCTGGAGCATCTGATTCCTTTGTTTCTTCATTTGTCATGACGCGATGTAGACTAGATGCGGTAAAGCAGGTCGATAGGTGGCAGGTAGAGTTAGCTTTGGGTGAAAAAGTTGCATCCCTTTCCCTTGTCCTAGAGTGTAGGTTAGAGGTTGGACCTCTCTAGACTACCTTGGACCTTCGTGTTATTCCATTGGGTTCTGATGACATTGTCATAGGAATGGATTGGCTAGAGGCTCATAGTGCAGTCATTGATTGTCGATGTAAGCCTACTAGACATGCATTGGCGCATCTAGTAGAGAGGTAGAGGTAGTTGGGGTCCAGAGGCCAATTTCCTTGAGGATCATCTCAGCTATGTAGTTGAGAAGGTGTGTGTGGCAAGGTTGCCAATTGTTCGCTGTTACAGTGGATGATTTGGATCTAGGAGGTGGAGAAGAGAAGGTCTCTCTTGATAGTCACCCCATCCTTTAGGAGTTTTCCGATGTCTTTCCAGACAAAATTCTAGGGATGCCTCCTTAGAGGGACATTGACTTCAAGATAGACTTGGTACCTAGATCATAGCCCATTTCATGAGCCCCCTATATATGACTACCCAGGAGCTGAAAGAGCTTAGGTTGCAGCTTGAGGAATTGTTAGAGAAGGGTTTTATTCACCCTAGTGTTTCTCCATGGGGAGCACCTATCATCTTCGTGAAGAAGGATGATTCACTTTGGTTATGCATTGATTACTGACAATTGAACAAAGTGACCATCAGAAATCGGTATCCTCTTCCTAGGATTGACGATCTATTCGATCAAATCAAGGGTGCTACCATCTTTTTGATGATTGATCTCAAGTCAGGATATCATCAGCTTTGAATTTTCAAGTCAGATATTCATAATACCACGTTCTAAATGTGGTATGGTCACTATGAGTTCACAGTTGTACCATTTGGTTTGACGAATGCACCCTCAGTGTTCATGAGTCTTATGAATGGGGTATTTCGTACATACCTAGACAGGTTTGTCCTTGTGTTCCTAGATGATATTTTGGTATACTCTAGGACAATGGAGGAACATGAGGAGTATTTACAACATGTATTACAGTGCTTGCGAGATAATCAACTATATGCTAACTTGTCGAACTGTGAATTCTTTAGGACTGAGGTCCAATACCTTGGACATGTGATCTTAGGGGAGGGTATTTCAATGGATCTTGCAAAGATCCAAGCGATCTCAGATTGGCCTGCACCCACGAATGTGGTAGAGATACGTAGCTTCATGGGGCTAGCAGGTTATTATAGGCGATTTGTGTAGGACTTTTCGAGGCTAGGGCATCCTATAACCTCCTTTTAGAGGAAAGGAAAGAGGTTTGAGTGGTCAGAGAAGTGTGAGGTAGCCTTTCAGTGTCTTAAGGAGAAGTTGACCAGTGCACCTATACTTGCGATACCGGATCCTATTGGGGACTTTCTAGTTTGTACAGATGCATCCTTGGAGGGATTAGGTGCAGTATTGATACAAGAGGGTCGTGTCATTGAATATGAGTCATGGAAGCTCAAGGATCATGAGCTAAAATATCCTATGCATGATCTTGAGTTGGCGGCAGTGGTTCATGCATTGACAAGATGGAGGCACTTTCTTCTTGGGCATAGGTTTGAGTTACATAGTGATCATAGGAGCCTTCAATATATCTTCATGCAGCCCAACCTTAATGCTAGGGAAAGGTGTTGGATGGAGTTTCTTTGTAAATATGACTTTGAGGTGAAGTATATCCAAGGGAAGGAGAATGTGGTTGCAGATGCCCTCAATAGGCGAAGGCATGAGATATCTGAGTTGACTCTTATTGTTGATTTGTGGAGTTTGATTCTTTTTTCCCTCCCAACCGACAGTTGGTATCAGGTATTAGGTTTGTGATAGAGGCAGGAAGACCCCTTGAGGGTAGATATTCAGGATACTCTCTCGATGCTGATGATATATTGAGACACACGGGACGCATATACATTCCCCCATCATGTGATCTTCTCACTTTGGTCATGATTGAAGCACATTGTGCACCTTATTCAACCCATCCAGGGGTGAAGAAGATGTATGCAGATTTGTGTTAGTTATATTTTTAGCCAGGGATGAAGCGAGATATTGCAGATTTTGTGTTGAGATGTCTTGAGTGTTAGCGGGTGAAGGCTGAACACCAACATCCAACAGGGCTTTTGCAGTTGCATTTAGTACCAGAGTGGAAATGGGATATAATCTCATTGGATTTCATTGTTGGTTTACCCAACTCTTCGAGATGGCATGATGCAATTATGGTGATAGTGGATAGGTTGATGAAGGTAGCACACTTCTCACCTATTCGTTCTTCCTATACTGCATCGTCCATAGCTAGAGTGTTCATGGAGGATATAGTGAGGTTACATGGTATTCCACGTCAGATTATCTCTAATAGGGATCCAATGTTCACCTCAGCTCTATGGACGTCATTACAGCATGCGATGGGAACACAGTTGAACTTCAATTTAGCTTACCACCCAGAGACAGATGGACAGACTGAGAGGGTCAATCAGATCCTCAAAGACATGTTGCATATGTATGTGATGGACTAGCAGACACAATCAGAGGACTATCTTTATTTGGTAGAGTTTGCCTTTAATAATGGCTTTCAGAGTTCTATCGGCATGGCTCCATTCCAGGCATTATATGGGTGACCATGTCGCACTCCCTTGAGTTGGGATCGACTAGAGGATAGAGTAACTTTGGGTCCTAAAATGTTGCAAGATATGGAGCACTAGGTGGATAGGATTAGAGAGCACTTGGTGGTAGCGCAAGATAGGCATAAGAAGTATGCGGATGTGTATAGAGTGGATCATCATTTTTTTGTAGGTGATAGAGTCTTCTTGCATGTGTGTCCACGAAAGAGTCCAATCCATTATGGAAAAGGCTCTAAGTTGGTGCCTCGCTTTGTTGGACCCTTCGAGATTCTCGAGAAGGTTGGTCCTGTTGCTTACCGTCTTGATTTATCGCCTAGTCTCTCGCATGTGCACGACGTATTTCATGTATCATTTCTTCAGCCATACCATCCAGACATTTCTCATGTCCTTGATTGGAATGCTTTGCAGGTATAGGATGAGCAACTGGCTTTGGAGCTCATGGCCATGGTGGAGTTCAGAACGCTCGCTCTTTGAGGGCGAGATATTGATTAGGTTAGGATCGAGTGGGATCCTAGGGATGACACATCATCCACTTGGGAAGATGTAGCTAGGATGAGGGAACTTTATCCCTATTTGTTTGTAGGCTTCCAGGAGTAAGCTTGACCCTAAGAGGGAGGATGTAAAACCCCTCCATTTTGTTCTTTTGATTGAACAGTGTTCATTATGTATGTTTTACCTTGTTAGCACGTTGGTTATAAACTTGATTACTTTGATAGCTAATTGTTAAGCGATGTAAACATTATGTTTTGATGTGATGGTACTTTAATCAGATGATATTATTATTTCATGTTATGGATTAAATTAGCATGTATCTGAATTATTGATTCTTTATGCTTTGATTATACCATTGATGATTAGATGCGTCAGTTAGTGATATTGTATTGGTGAAGGGAATAGGATCACATCACTCGCACGTGAGCGCCATGTGATTCTGTTATTTCCTCTTCACAGTGTGTCTTAATATATTATATGCATGTTCAACACTTGTATTGTGTACAGGATGCAGGTATAGGACATCGACTCCACCTGGTTCCACAGGTTTGAGCGTGTCCCTTGGCCAATGGAAATCGATTGGGAGATAGTAGCTAGGTTTTTTGTGTCGTGACATCACCCTAATCATAGTGATTCTTCGGGTTGTTAGTTGGGATAAGTTATTTTGTTGCCTCTTCTTCCCTTGCCCTTGTATTTAAATTTGCAATTTAAATCAGTGATTGTTTTATTTAATTGCATTGTCAAAATAAATAAACGAGTGACTATTAATTAGTTAGTTAATTTAATTCAATCAATAAAATAATCTAATCATGGATTAGATTTATTTATTGATAAATTAAATTAAAATAATTGTGTTAGCATTAGTAAATATTGAGATCAAATCAAAAATAGAATTATGCCTTGCATCCCTTTTTGAAATAAAATTAAAAATGGTTTTAATTGTAAATTGGTAAATTCAATTTTGTGGAAGAAAGAAAATTTAATTAGCATTTGGGTTGCAAAATAGATCTTTGTTTCAAATTAATATTATGCAAATTACAATGGGAAATAGAAATTGTTTTATTAATTTGCAAAAAGAAAATATCTTGTTTTAGCAATAAGTTTTGGTGGGTGAGTCCATTTTCGGGGTTTGACAAATTTGGGGGAGAAAATGGCATAAGGTAATTCATTTTGTTTTTGAATTTTAATTTTGAATTTTGGAGAGAAAAACTTGGATTGAATTCTTTTGAAGAAAATTGGTGAAGGGAAGATTGAAAATTGGAGAAGTTGAATTCAAAAGCAAGGGCAAGATCTCCATTAACAAATATTCAAGAATTTGGAGAAAACAACAGGTTTTTTCTTCTTCTTCTTGTTTTGGTTTCATTTAGTAATGATTTAGAATCTGTTCATGTTTCCTTTTAAAAGATTCAATCCTTTTGTTGCAATGAAAATACCCATCAAAAGAAAAACTAGTTGCAAGATTAAATAGATAAATTATGAAAATTCTTGTCAAAATAATAAAATTATGTAGGAATTGAAGAAAAAATCCATTAGGGAGAAAACTCAGTCAATTGAAAATTCAATTGGAACAAGAAAATTCTGGAAACAACACTTGTAAATTTGAACACCTTTGTAAAAAAATGAGGTTTTGAAAGCTCTATTGTAAAAATGTTATTTTTTTGTTTATTTTAAACAAGTTCTTCAATTAGAATGTGAGAAAACAGGGGAAATATTAATATATATATATATAATATATACATACATATATATATAATATATATGTATATATGCAGATATTATATATATAAATTTGGTAAAATAATTTTAATTCTAGGTCTTTGTGTTTTATCCCAGAATTCACATTTTTTTTTAGGGCTTGGTTTTGTGTGGGTCATGGGGAATGAAACCCTGTACACGGCCAGTGGAGGTCCATGGCCGTTGTCCCCCCCATGAAAGGAGGCGCTGCCAGTGAAGGTAGCACTTCCCTGGTAGCATTCCCCCCCCCCCACGACAGGGAGGTCGCAGTAGCAGGGAGACCCTGCATCTTCCCCGCCGCGCCTTCCTGTGCGTGGTAGTTTCCACAGCCTCCATTGACATTCGTTCACTTTTAAAAATTGATTTTTTCTATATATTATATATTGAATATAATATATGTATAATATATTTTATATTATATATATATTATATTTAATATATATTTATATGTTCAACAAAGTGTCTTTGTGTTTGTTTTTTTTATATATTATATATTATTTAAAAATGTACTATTAATATATTTGATATATATATTTTATATATGTATTAATTTCATATTAAACATATATATATATATATATATATATATCACAATATATTTATATTATATATTTTAAATAAATAAAGTATGTTATCATGTTTTAATTTCATATTTAAATTATCGAGGTAATATTTAAATATTAATTATATTTATATAAAATATATGTATAATTACTTGATATTTTATATAAATATAATTATATTTAAATATCATTATTTTAAGTTATTCTTTTTGCAATGTATATACGAGAAATCGGTTTGCAAGTAAATGTTTTAATTGTGAAGGGACTGTTATTTTTATTATCATTACCAATTATTGTGCATTGTGATTAAATGTTACGTGTAGATTACAGAAAGATTCCTAACATGTTAGACTACTCTCATGTGATTGTGCAATAAATTATTTTATTTTATTTGATTAGTGCACTAATGTGTTGAGTGAAGTGGATTTACGAAATCCTAATGTAGTGTGCTTTAGTTTGTGTTTAATGCTTTCTCTTGGTGTGGGACAGTCTAGTCAATACTATGTAAGCCTTCCAGATAGGATCTTCTATTTTGTGTTTGGGGTTGCTAGCATGTCGATCAACCTTGGCTAGTGCATTATATGTGTCCAGTTATAACTGTTTATCTTGGATAGGTTATGTTGACTTCATGTCGTGTTTAGGGATTCATTATCCTTGGGTTGCACTTGAGTACCCATTGGTTGTGGTATAGTTCCACATGTTGTCATAGAGAAGTGGCTTACATTGAGGGCCGACACACAAAGTGGTGCCAGGAGATCTCAATATAAGTTGGTTAATTCAGTGAAAACTTAAACCAATTGAGTAGTGTAGGTGGTACCAACATTTAAAAAAGATTAATTTTGCCTCGCTCATGGATGCAAGCACTTGTATAGACTTGGGATGAGACGAGAAGGCCTAGAATGGCAAGATCGTTATCTTGTCCCTTCGAAAGATAACTGATTCCGCATTGGTTTGCATGTGGGGCCGGGAGTCGTTAGAGGTTACAGGATATCCCGAGATGGGGGCTATGACCTAGGAAGACTTGGCAGGATATCCCATGCAACATTGTAATGACACTTCTCCTAAGTCAACAATATGTTTGTATTCATGATGTGATCATTTACTTAAAATCTGGAATCATTGTAACCTTTGTGTCATGTGATGTCATGTTCATATCTTTTTCATTTGAGTCATGTCGCCTTTGTTTAGAGGTTGTTGGTCTTGACCTGAAATCCTTGTTACTATCTCCTAGCACGAGGGGTGAGCCTTTGGGTATCACTTGGTTGGGTGGAACGTGCACCATTCTCTGTTGTTTTTTTTTTCTCTTGCTCGTGTGGACAAGGCTTTCATATTGGAGAGCTCGTGGAATCCAGTTGCTACCTTGGTTCTTTTATGTTAGTCATTCTTGTATTATTTTTACCCCTCATTGTTATCGAGGTGGAAATTGTAATTAAGCTATCATGTTATTGATTTACCTCATTCTGGGAATGAGTGATGTAATTGTAATTGTAAAAATTTTGTTATTGGTAACCATGAAGGATCTCATGGTCTTAAATGAAAATCTTATGTATGGAATGTATGTGCTTTAATTATTTAAGTAAATGTTGTTATGTTTCATTTCATGCATGTTGTTTTAATTTGTGATTTAAATAATCTTTGTCTCATAACCTTAGGGGATTGTTGGCTTTGTGTTGTAATCTTGCATGGATTTGTAATTAAGCAAAAAAAAAATTGTGCATTTGTTTAGTAGTTTGCAACTTCCTCTAGGGTTGCGTGGTGGGGCATTACACCATACCACAGCTAAATGTAAAATAGGCAGATGGTTTAAAAAAATTTTTGAGAATATTGAACCATAAAGGAACTATTTATGTTTTTTTTGTTTAAATTTTTGTTTCAATTTTCTTTTGAAGCTTCCATTATTTGTCAAATTAGCCACTCACTCTACTTCTCTTACAGGCACAACCATGAGGGACGATTTGGGTTTGTACAGAAAATGAATGTGTACAAAAGGAGATTTATCACTATCCATTACAAAGTTCATAGACATCATTTTTTTTTCTTAAGCTCTAGAATTTCTCTATTTTATTATTCATCTTTGTTTCATAACAGATTTGAACCATGGCTCCTCCTTTTTGTTCATGGAAAAGTCTATGTCCTGTATGTTTTTTGAAAAAATGAATCATATAGAAAATATTCCTCTTGATTCAAACTTGTAGGAATACACAAAATAAATTTCATTACAAGATTTATTTATTGATTTACTCTGAATTTGAAGAGTTGTACATATACTTGCAGAAGTCATATTTTTCAAATATAGATTTAAATTTATAGAGGCCAGCCATTTACAAAGATAAATTGCTTAGCTTCACCTGTAAAATAGTGGTTTTATTTTACAATGTACTTTCTTCTTTTTATTTCAAGCTCATAGTTCTTTCAACTTTAAAACCCTCTATTTTTATTTTTTTTCATGCCCTTGCAGGTGACTGCGAACTACAATATTAGAGCAGCTTGCTTATAAAAAATGGTGTTGCTACAAAATGGTGTTACTACAAACATATTTTTTTCTTCCTCAACTATATGAACAATAACCTACCCATATTACACAGATCTGTTTATATTTATGTATATAAGTTTAAACATTGATTTCTATTATGCATGACACTTATGTGTTTTTTTCCTTTTTTTAAATATATAAAAATGTATTTGTGTAGTCTCTTTTGGTTGCAACAAGCAATGTTTAAGCCCCCTTTTTTTTAGTATATTTAAACCCATTTCTATCAAATAAATTAAAACAATTGAAATAGATAGGGTAACTTGGGTACGCCTGTCACTACCTAGACTGAGTGGCCTTTCATGGATTTTTATTTTATTTTATTTTATTTATTTATCTATTTATTCTTTTAACAAAACAATTTCTTAACAATTTAGTAAAGTTTAAAATGTATTAGTTTAAATTTATACTTATAATATTGTTAATATATTATATATAATCTAGAATATAATATATATATATTCATTTACTTAAGTATACTTGTGGCAAAAAAAAATAAATGACTTATTCATATGAAAATGGATGCATGTATTGATCATGTAAATCTCATTAACTCTATTTGGTAATAGTTTGATATGTATCTATACAAATAGACTTGAAATGCCTATTAGCACATTTGTAATCCTACCCATTTCTTTAGATGTTGTTTACATTAGTAAAGGTTTTCAGATTTAAATAACCCATAAACAAAGCTTGTTATGAAACTATTCTAACTACAAGTGATTGTAGTAAAATTTATTGTACTCCACACTTTCTTTTGCAAATTTCAATGGGTGCATTCACTTGAGATTCAACCATTTTTCTTAATCTTATGATTTTATTTACTTCTTGTTTACAACACCACACCTATATTTGCAAGGTTCAAACAAATTTCTCTAAACTTAGAATACTCATTCAATAGCAAAGATCTACAATTAAGTCTTTGTAAAAAATTTGTCATGTTATATCAAACCAATGGCTTTCGATATTACAAAAAATTTAAAGAAATACAATGAGGGACACATAATTGTGTAAGGCTTGCTTTCCACCCTACCATAATGGCATCATGGACCCTTGTGGGATCTAGCCATACCCCCTGAGCAAGGAATTATTTTAGCTCCACAATGATAGATGGAGTCTTTTCTCATTTTTACAAAGGGATAAGCTAACATAGCACAAATGTTATGAATTTAGGTTCTTTACGTTCTAGTTCCAACCATGATCTATACACTATGACACCTTCCAGAAAAAGAAAAAAAAAGGATAAATGGGAATAGGAAGAACTTCTCTTTCTTTTAGGTGAAGGGATCGAACTCTTGTATCCACTTTTCCTCTCCAAGCCAAGCCATGTTGATCACAATATTTCCAAAGAGGGAGGGCTCCTCTCCTCTTCTCATCCTTTCTTCTTCCTCAACTAGAGTTCTCCAAAAGGAGAAGTGGGTAACACCCCACTCATTCTTCCTCTCCAAAATATATAGGATTTTCAACTTGCAACCTTTGGATGGAGAGGTGTGGAGTATACCTACCTCCATCAATGAGAATCTTCCTTATTGAAGAACAAACATGCACTTGGACAACCCCTCCCTCTTTCCATCTCATCCTCTCTTCAAAACTCGTCACTCTCCATAATGATGACTTTTCAAGGGTCAAATCATGTCCTAGGGGTACTATTATATGCCTACTTAACCCCTACCACTATGCTATAAACCCTAGAGAGTCTATTTTTTCATCTCAACTAAGGAAATTGACCAACAACCCTCTTTAAAGAGTCATTTAAGGACCTATCCAAATTTCAACTTGGATAATGGTTTCTAAACCTTATCTTCCAACTTACAACTCACTTGGCACACAAATAAATACCCTCTCAACACAAAATATAAATCATCCCTTTTATATCAACTTGTTAACTTTATTTCCTTTTAAGCCTTGAAAGGGCGTGAAATTCATGACCATAAGAAGATGTATTTTTATCTACTCAATGGTCTTCCCTTCTTGTACTAACTCTTCCTTTCCTACACATTACCAATGAAACCATAAGAAATAATTGTATATCACATTAATCTGATAACTGGAATAAGGTTTAATTTTGCAACCATTTCATTTACAATTTAAACTCATATTCACAATTTACGATTCCTAACTCCATGGTAGCTCATAAGTAAAATGTTAGAATGAAAGCAAGAATGTTATCAAATAATCACACTATTTCTCATACATAATACATCTTACCATCTATTTAGGAACACATAAAATAGATTACAACTTTACTAATCACATGCATGGTGGGGCCTTATAGTAAGGCACACTCAAACCTGGCAGTGTAGGTGGAGTTGATGCCTTTTACCTACATCCTTCATCAAACCAAATGTCAAACAACATATATATCCAATCATAAGCACACTATGAGAGGAATTCACAGTGTAGCAGGGCACTCGTGAATGAGTGATGCTACACCGTCCTCTCATCGAGACTCCAACCAATAAACACATCAGCATAAGGGTATGTGCAGGATCATGATGGGCCAAAAAGTGGTGATATGATGGGTATGTGTAGGGTATGTGGCTGATGACTTTCATTTTACCCAAAATTGATTAAACAAATAGGATTTTTAAAGGAGATTATTATCTTTCCACCAATATAAATTATGCTTTACATTGAATTTAATAAATTATTATTATTTATTTTCTATTTGAATTATGACTAAAGTCTTGATTGATAGGTTCATTGGAAAACATCTATAGCTTTCAAACAATATCACATTTTTTCAATCTGAAACATGTACCACATTATATGCTTGACATATTATAGGATTAAAAAAGCAAAAATGAATTTCATGATTTTTTTACCGATTTAAGGTGGTCATGCATGTGAGTTTTTATAATTTTTAAAGGTTGTAATAAAAAAATCATAATTAATTATTTAATTAGAAAGAAATTCCAAAAAAATATGCATCACATCAGGACATGAGTCCTCTACTTATATCTTAAATCTTATAAAAAAATAATATCATTTTATTGTGGTTAGGGTGGTCAAATAGAGACCTACTTCTTATTTTTCCTCTAAAATTTAATTACTAGTGCATTGAAATTTCAAATTTTCACCAAATATATTTAAAAATAAATAAATAAACCTAGTAGTTTAGAAACTACATTGAATTTTCTATAGATTCTATTCTTACACATTTTTGAAATAATATATATAACTTATTCAAATTTTTACATCAAGTTGTCTAACTCTAATTTTTCTAAATTTTTTGCCACTTAAGGGCCTGTTTTTTCCATGATGATCCTACACATACCCATAAATATTATAAAGCAATTACTAATAAATTGTATAATCACATAGTAGTACATCCAGATGATAAAATTATCCAATTTAATTGTAACACAACATCAAACAACATATATCGGCATAACATAAACATCAGAAGAGATTATCATAATCATCCAAGTTGACGAAACTATCAACCAACCAAATCAATATAGTGAACAACCAACGACATAGTCTCAAGGTACACAACATAACATAAAAAGTATGAGAATAGTGACAACAACACAAGAGACATTATAGTTGATTATTTATGGAGGACATTATGGAAGAAGTTGAGGATATATTTAAAGTTCATTTTTTTGTGCCATCCATAGACTGATAGACAAACAAAGGTGGTGAATAGGAGTTTGGGTAACTTGCTAAGATGTTTAGTAGGAGATAAGCCCCTGGGATGGGATTTGATTATACTAGAGGTAGGATTTTCTTATAATAATTTTGTTAGTAGGAGCACTAGTAAATCACCATTCTAGATTGTGTATGGGAGTAGTCCAAGAAATACTTCTAAACTGAGAAAGATGGATAAGGGGGAGAAGAGTAGTGCTAAGGATGAAGATTTTGCTAAGCACATGAAGAATTTTCATGAAGAGGTGAAGAAACATATCAATAAGATGAAATCACAATATAAGGCTCAAGCATATCAAAAAAGGAGGTACAAGGAGTTCCAAGTAGGAGATGAAGTCATGGTTTATTTGCAAAAGGAAAGGTTTCCAGTTGGTACATACAATAAGTTAAAGATGAAGCCTGGACCATGCAAGATCCTAAAGAAGCATGATTCAAGAAATGCATATGAGGTAGAGTTGTTTGATGAAATTCATATTTCACCTATGATTAACATTTCAGATTTGATAGAATATCATGAAGGGGGAATTAATGAATAAACAATAGAAGCATAGTGGAATATTCCAACACCTACTACAGAAAATGAGGAGATAGAATAAATTTTGGATAGTTGTGTAGGTAGAATCACAAGAAACAAGCAATATGTAGAGTACTTGGTGTAGTGGAGAGGAAGACCTATTGAAGAGTCATTGTGGTTGTCTAAGGTTAATGTTAATCATCTTGGTTTTCTTCTAACTCTTGAGAAGTGATGAAGTCACTTTTCAAATTACCCCAGGTGTTTGATGCAAGAGCATCCAACGATGTAAGAAAATATTGCATCACCCAAAAAAATTGTTTTCTTTGTTTTCTTTAGTTTTTTTTAGTCCCATGATGGATCTTAAGGGGTGTAAGATAGTCAAGAGTCAAAATTTATGGTCCCGTGAAGTTGCCACTCTAAGAAGTGAATTTCATTAAAATTTCTTCCTAGGACATAAATCAAATGGTGGAACTTTTGGTACCAAAACAAAAGGGAAAGTTGAACTTTCTAAAACATTGGGTTAACCCACAATAGTGGTTTACAATTAAAAGGAGGAAGGAAAATACATTTTTTGTGTTTTCTCAATGTGAAGGGGTTTAGTTGAACTTAGATGTTCCACCAAACCATATTATGGGTTCGGTCAAACCACATGATTCTGGTGAACCCCATGTTCAACCGAACCCTCAAATGCATAAAGAAAATAATAATATTTTAAGAGGTTCATTCGAATGGGGGTTTGACTAAACCCCTAAATTAGGGCTTTTTAAAAATCTTTTTGTCAGTCACTAAGCTTTCAAATATGTATGTGGCAAACATGAACAGCTTAGACAAACCGAATAGTGAATGGAAAATGATGAACTCCCGGGCTTAGAAAATGCATGCACTACCTCTCCACAATTCATTAAACTTGGACCTCCGTCTAGTAGTAGGTTGGTTCCATGAACAAGCTACAATTTGTTGATTTCAAATTGGTTTTCATTGAAAAAGTTTAAACCCTAAATGCATGAAATGTGATAAAACAATTCAGTTCATAGCATTCCATGAGACCAAATCTACATGTCTGTTTCCTTTAAAATTAAGGCATTCCATGAGGCCAAATAAATTTGATATTTTATTTTCAATATACCCTATTTCAAAGCTCCCATTTTGGTGCACAGAGGGTGAAGGCTTTGGAATTTGGCTTTACAACTGCTAAATGCATTTTCTTGAAAGTTTCTAAAGCCTTTTAAACAAGCCTAATTTCTACAATCCTCTTCCATTATTCTTTGATTCAAATGTTCATACCCTGTTTGAAAGCTGCAATTTTGGCATGGGCATGGAGAATGTTGAATTTGGCTTTGCAGTTATCAATTCCATTTTCTTGAAAGCTTCTAAAATCTTATCAACAAACCCATTTTGTGCATATCTTGCAATATTTACATTCCATTAGATGAAATTTCTTCCAGGTATATTGTCAAACAATTAATGTGCCTTTTCTATGCTTCCACATTTTGCATACATTTCTACTAGGGCTGCCAATTGCATTTGCTTGAATGCTTCTAAAGCCTTGGGTTTTAGCATATTTATTTGAGGCATTATGTCAAACAGTGCATGTTCCTTATCCAAGCTTCCACATTTTGCATACATGTCTACTAGGGCACTTACAACTACAATGTATCTAGTAAATTCCCCCTTGCTTGATGATTTGATTGATGTCCATACCCTATTCCAAAGCTCCCATTTTCGCACAAGTAGAGAGAAGGTTATGGAATTTGACTTTATAGCTGTTAATTGCATTTTCTCAAGAAAGTTTCTAAAGGCTTTTCAACAAACCTATTTGCTTCAACAAACTCTCCCTATTTAGTTCAAGAAAGTAACTTTGTGTCATAGAATTGTTTTCATCACCATGTTTGGTAAAATATAATGAAACTAAGATATTAGTAACCATTGATGTTTATTACATTGTACAATTCTAAAATTTTGATGTATGGACTTGAACTTGTAAAATTCAAATATTTTATTCTTGTAATAAAAGTTCCATAATGTTTGTACATATAATGTTTGTAATTTTTTTTAGCAAGGATAACATGATATTTTTTAAGTACAAGCTTAATTTTAAATTTTGTAAGAAAGCTAAATTGAAATAAAAATTATATGTTTTGAGGCAATGAATATAAGACACCCATACAAAATAGTACAAAAGAAAGAGAAAAAATGTAAAGAATGCACTTTTAACCTATAGAAGAGCATTAAATTTTTGAAATTAAACATAAATAATAATAGGATTTATATTAAATACATGAGGCTATTATATAATATCAAAAAAGACTATTTTAAAGTTTAAATTTATATTTTAATTAAGGGTAAGAACTTTTGGTTGGATTTATGAATTAGAAATATAAATTTTGAAAGGTCCCCACCCTTTTACATAGACCAATAAAGAGACAAAAAAGGATCAATCATATTGACATGGAAGAACAAAAAGAAAAATATAGTTGTAAGTTAGAAAAATAACATCCAATTAGAAATATTCCACAAATAGTTGTAATGTATCTAATAAAGAGGGTCATTTTCCCAAAAATATTAGTACATCTATCATTTCACAACATCTTGAATCCAAAATTCTTCAAGGAACTATATCTTATTGTCAACCTTATCCTTTTCCATGAATGAACCTAGTTTCTTTCTAATGGAGTTTCCATCTTTAGTTTCCAAACTTGAGACCAAAGGGAATATAAAGGGTTCCTATAATCTTCTAAACTTGAACCTTCTTCATATTTTTAAATTATTAGAAGGAATTTACAAAGAGGTGAATGTTGCAATTCAAGAGAATGGTAGAGGTAATGAACTCCAACTAATCCATCTCTAACATGATTCTTGTCTCTACCAATCTCCTCTAAATTTCTCTTGACAAGACCTTATAAATTAGTAATGTCTCTACTAATCTCCTAAGGTAAACAAGGCTCCATCTCATCCTTAAGCATTTTGTTCAACCTTTCCTTCCTCTAAATTTCCTACACCTATAAAATACATAGCTAGACACATGACAATGGTGAAAACACAAGAAAATCCTATAGCATGACATGTTGAACCCAAATAACCAAATTCAAAAATAATTTAATATATAACTTTTTGATGTGCTTGGCTATATAATTGAGGTGATCCACTCATAATGTAATGATAAAAATTTAGTATGTATCAAAGAAATATTTTCGAGACATCAAGTTACCATTCTACATAACTCTCATGGAAATAAGAATGTTATTTTATTTTAACTAAATAAATTGTGTGAACTCTATCTTGAATTACTAATTAATTTTGAATTATATAATTATAATTTAAAATAAAATAATCCTTTGTAACATAAAATAGATAGGTTAATTAGTGAAATAAAATATGTTTTTATATTAAGAAAAAATTACAAATATATGGAACTCATATGAGAAATTGACTAAGACAATTCTATGTGAGAATTCAGATGAGAATAATTTATATACCTTCTTTCAATAATTAACAAATTAGAAATTAATACTTGGTTCATATTGTATAATCACACTAGAAACCAACAATGGAAGATTGAGAGTCTCAACTAATAATTCTACCTTATAGATCACATTGATACTAGAAGCCAACAACTAAAGACCAAATTTCATAAATAAAGTTCATGTGTAATATATCATGCTTTTGAGGGGTCCACAAGTACCATGAGCCTTTTTAAATCCTTCTCCATCTAAATGCATCCATTCCAAGACCATTGGGAGGTGGGTATCCCAAGTTCCTTAATTTCTTGTAGGAATTTAATCAAGAGTAGGACATTGTGACTTTGGCATGTAAATTTAAATCTAAATGTACATCCAAAAACTACAAATTCATAACTAAATTTAATTCAAAAAGTGGTCCATCTATGGCCTTCTATAAACTTCTCGAAGATGTCATTCCCATAAATGATAAATTAAAAGTTAAGTTATTACCTTCACCAAAATGAGATGAAAATATCTTTCTAAGATGTCATATTTGCATAAATCCCTAAAAAAAAAATTAACTAATTTTAAACACTCAAACAAATAATGGTATAGATTAAGATTCTTGTCTTTATCCTACATTTTGGTCATGTTTGATTAGATTTACTATCATAATTAGAAGTTTTATAAATTGTTATATTATATATTTTTTAACATATATAAAATGTATGGTTGGATTGGTGAGATATTTATAACAAGTATGCAATATGAAGTCAAAATTTATTAGATTTGATTCTTAATAAATTATTTTTAATGATTAAATTTATAGCTTTATGCAATCTATAAGTTTAAATAGTTTCATGGTATCTTAACTTTATACATATAAAAATATGATAAATGTGTGATTATTTTTCTTTCCAATCTATAATTTTTTGATGTTCTTGGCTATATAATTGAGATGATTCACTCATAATGTAATGATAAAATTCATCCTCACATGGAGGATTTTATATTATCTTCCATTAAATTCATCCTCTTTATGAGATTCTTATGGAATATTGATATTCTAGTGTGAATTCTTAATTTTAAACATATCTTAGCTAGAAAAATTTAGGTTCAATGAAGGCAATAAAACTTTTTTTCACTTACATAATCCTATTTTGAAGTTCACTTATGTTAACAACTATTAAATTTAAAGATATTTTTATCCCCAATTATTTTCAAATAATTTTACACTAATCCTTGTTTTCTTATTCTTTCTTTCATTGTTTCATTTAAAATTTGAACTATTTAAGGACACTATGTTATAGATTATAGTTGTCTTCCAATTCTTTTTAAATTTTTCATCCCTCTCATAGTCTAAATAATTTTACATTCAACAACCATGTCTAAAGTACATTATATACCCAACCTCTTCCCCTATTTAACACACTCATAAACCTTGTTACTAATCTCATTCGAAGAGGTGGAACAACCAATCTTAGAGCTTGAATATTCATCCATAGGAGAGAGAAGGGAGCCATCAATCTAGGCTCTAGTACTATTCTAGAAATATTAGAACTAGAAGTAGAATCCTAACAATGATAGCCAAGTTGGATAGTACACAAGTTTTCCTTTTGAAGGGATTGGGGAATACTTATTGGATGGGTATTATGTAATGCCCAAAATCTATTTTGGAGAAAAAACATAACTAACAATTTTTTTTGAATAAAGCTAATGATGACACAAACACTCCCTAAATTTTTTACCATGTATTTATAAGTTCACACTTATTTCTTTGTGCAAGCCCATGGTAGACATTGATATCAACATTACTTCTAACCTAAGTATCAATGTTAATAAAAGAAATCTATGGCTAACCCTATATCTATGCTAATAATTATCATGGGAACTAAGATTCCAATATCCAATTTGCAACTCATAATGGCTCAATCATTAACCATAGCATCGCTTGACATTGTACAAGTACTACTCCTAATATTTCCACCATCATTATTATCGAATTTCCCGGACACCCTCAAGTTTACCAAAAAGATGATTATTGATACTAACATTCTGCTAGACCCAAGGAGTAAGATAAATTATCATAATTTTATTTATTCATTTAAATGTCATCTATTTTCTTGAGTTCCCTTATCCACTTATATATATATATATATATACTTACTCTAAGCATAAAAAAAAAGTAATTTAAAATAACAATAGTGACTAACTTTTACAATTAATAATTTATTTCATGTATGTAAATATTTAATTTGAAAGGTCTCTTAAAGTAAGGGAGAGAATATTCTTTTTATTTATTTAAGAGGATTGGAATAAATGCCAAATCCAATACTTAAACTTTATTTTTTTTTACAAACTCTTATTTTAATGTAATATGTTTTTATTTAATCTAAAGTGTGGGGGTATATTCTCTATCCCTTTATTAATGAGATCTTAAAGCTTGAGAGCCATGTGGATAATCCTAAATGCTATGGTTTAAGCAATTTTTAGAGTGTTAAGCAATACATTATTATTATTTATTTAAATGATACTATGCTTTCTTTTTGTTAAAGCCATGTAACCCACTTCCTAACTTTGGCATATCATTCTTTTAAGATTTACTCAAATGTTTTCTTTTCAAACGATAAAATGAAAGACTATACGTGCTAATTATTCTTAAGAATGCATATTACTATTTTTGTCTTTATCTAAGGGAGCACTTTATAGTAGCATATCCGATTTGATAGCCTTATTTCCCTTCTTCCACATAGTGAAATATGTACGCATATTGAACACAAAACCGTGTCCAAGATTTGGGGGATGTGGCAATGAATATGGGAAAGTGATTAAGCATAGGTTTAATTTTTAGTGTAGAGCATGGAAGTTTAAACAAGTTTAATTTATTTTGGCGTCCACTTAAATGCATAAATTAAAAGGATATTATTGGATATCTCCCTCCCATTCTACCCTAATCTGCTACATTTTGAAACCCTAATATGGCAATATTTTCGCTTGCAAGAGATATAAGGAAAATGGAAGTTAAAAGTTGCAACCCTAAGATGTGTTCTCTTGATTTATCTCTCACACTCTCTTACTGTGCAGAGGTGGCGGCATCCAAGCCAACTGAGTGAAGGTCGAAGGGAGAGATTCAACTGCAAGCAGTAAGATTGGAGGCTGGATCTTTTTTTTTTTTCATTGCTTTGTTGTGAAGGGGGAGATGATGCAAAACGTAAGCCGATATGTGTATAGGTCTATATATATATATATATATTTTTTTAAATGAAGCTTTTAAAATTTCTATGCATATTTATTTATTTATTTATTTATTTTCTATTGGTTAAGGTAATCCTTTTACAATACTAAATCTGGGGAAATCTAAAACTGCAAAGTCCTAAATCAGAAATAGTAAATGAAATGATGCATTAACTATGCTAAGCTTAAGGAAGATTGTATTAGCAAGGTTTTTAGCATGAGGATGGCCCCTATCCCCATTGGATTCTTTTACATCATACAAGGTATATACTCGGATCGATATACTGAATCAAACTAATACTCTAAAATCTAAAAAAAATCCTCAAGAGCTACTGTTTTATAACCTCTGTCATTTTGTTTTTGTTATTGATATTGGATTTTTTTTGTGTTACGCTATCATAGACAAAATCATAGATTCATCTAACTCAGCAAAACTTAATGACTTTCCTTTTATAAAGAAAATACTGCTTCAACCAATAATAATGCCAAATGTTTTAGAACCTTCGTAGAGAGTCAACATATGAGGGGCATGGGGTATAACATTTATGTGCATAGAAAACTACTATTCCCTTCCTATTGGTATATCGTGATTGAAGTAAGATGGGGTTTGATCTTTCCAATATTGACTTTATCATGTCACACTATATTGGATGTTTAGTGGGACGTAATAAAATCATCACAGTCAGAAAGAACGAAAAAAAAAACAAAAGAAACAAAATGATGTTTATGTATGGTTTGAACAAAATATTATTATTATTATTATTATTATTATTATTATTATTATTATTATTATTATTATTATTTTTCTTAAACTAAAAAGAAATGAACAGAACAATTTTTATATTTCTTTATTTTCAATAGATTTAGAATGAATAAATACTTGCAACATAACTCATATTTTACTTCAAAGGTTGAATAACAAATTTATATTATGGTCATGTTCATAATGAATGAGTACTTGATGTAAAACACATATTTCTCTCTAAAGCAAAAAGTCATATATATGAAACTTTTCAGTAGAATAGCATATTTCTTTTCTAACCATAAAATGTAAGTATTTCTTTTCTTTTCTACTTTCAAAATAGAATAAAAGTTGTTTTCTCGAAAAAAATCACATATATATTTATTTCTTTCATACAACAAGGAAAGTTTTCTCTTCTCACACGTACAAAATATTCATTTGTAGCATACATAACTAGATTGTTTTCAACATACAAAACATGAGATTCTCTTTCCTTTCTTTCTTATTAAACCCATATCAAACCCGATACTACACCAAGGTGGTTTAAATATATATACTTAACAACAGCCTTCCAATGTTATGGCATTCAACTTCAAAATGGAAGATTTATTTTGACATAATAACACCATATTTATCCACAAGAAACATCGCTATTCCAATAACTCTTTAGCTTCTTCAAATTTGCAAACATACACACAAAATTTTCTCTAGAGGCCAATGGGGAGCTTACCTCCCAACTTTTGGTTGGAAAACCTGTAACGCCCCATCGTACGAACCCTAAAGGATAATTAAACAATAATTACAGCACAATTTTTTTTTTAAAGTTAACATAACATACATGTAATACACATTAAGTCATAACATGAATTTCATTTAAGTAGATTCAATAACACATACATCCCTTGGGGTACATGAGGAGTCATTACGAGACTTAGATCCACACAATGACAATAAAGAATAAAATCCAAAGATATAGTCCATAACAAAGTAAACATTAACAAATGTAACACATACATGAACATTCATTGATAAGAAACCATTTGTGTACATAAATACAACATATGCATGATTAACTTAACACATTGAATAACAATTACCATGGCCAATATACACACAAGATTTAATGTTATATTACAATACAAAGTTCAAGAGGTACAAAAAGTATTTCCAATCATAAACGAAAACCATACAACAAGAATCCTAATACAAAAGAATAGATGAATACACAGTATCATAACTGGCTCCAAGACAAATACAACTCTGGAGTCACCGCAACTAGCACCAATCCGCACCTCTCGATCCTCGACTAGGGACCCAATGGGGTGCTTAGCACGTTCCACCCGACCATGTGGGCCCGAAGACCTACCCCCTGTGCTAAGGAGCTGACAAGAAAGAGACCTCAACCAAGAACATCCAAACAGGGAACCACAAGACTCAATGTCATACAAAATTATCATAGAACTCAAGGATTACAATGACATAATCAACAACACCCAAGAGTCAACATAATAACTTAAAGTCATAAATCTCATCACATTAAACAAAACAATAGCCAGTAAACAAGTAACCAAAGGAAGATCATGAGACACTTCCAAAACAAACTAAATTAATAACAAATATAATTTGAAATTGCAATTAAACAATACAATAACATCATATCACAGTACCATAAAAATGCAAGGTCATAAATATCAATGAGATCATACAAGACCACAAAGTACACCAAAGATATATTAAGGCAATAATCATAAATCAAGATAAATCCCTATATCAACAATCTAAACCAACTGCCATAACCTACTTCTAGAGGAACACAATAAAGTAAAAACACATGGGAAACTAGGGGAGAGTGTCATCACATAGTCCTACATAGGTTGTCTTGTGCTCTTCCTCCCAACTGGAGGCATTAGTCCCATCTATGGGTGTCATGTGCCCTTCCTCCCAACTGGAGGCATCGGTCCATAGGGTGACTCATGCGGAGCCGTAAACCTCTCGTGAAGACGAGGTCACGACCTTGCCAACCACGGCCTTCTCAGCCTTCCATTAATCTGTGAAAGAACTAATGAAGATGAGGCATCCATTTTTAAATATTATAATGATATTACTACCCAACCCTCCTAAGTTAATTATTAGGTTTTCACTTAATTACTAACTCACTCATGGGTTATCTTGTGCCCTTCCCCTTAAACAGGGCACCGGCCCCCATGAAGAGTCACTCTCCCTAGAGACCCAACAATCTCAAACCAAAAACAACCAAGGGTTGTACCATCATAATTTGAACAAAGAATCACAACATAAAAGTGTGTGAGGCATTACCCATCTCGCTAACAAGTACAAAATCAAAGTCTCACAAAGTTTCGTACAACCATTTCAAAATAATGATACCAATATCTTTCCATGTCAAGAGCACATAAAATGAGGAACATTGAACAACAATAAAAAAACAAGCCTTTGGAAGACTCTCAAAAAGTTTACACTAGGGTTTCCCCATGAAAGAACTGACAACAAAAATTGTAAGGCCACAAGAACTATTTTCAATTTAAATATAATGAGTGAATACACCAAAATAAGATCAACAATTCCATTCAAACAACATCAACAACTTCGATATGAACTAAATCGGAAACCCAAGAAATTCAACTATCCACAACTCGTAAACAAAACGTGAGTTCCCAATTACATTGCAACACAAATTAAATGACAAAAGATTCCTTGAATCAAAATTAATCTCCAAAGGCATTCACACCAACACGGAATCATCCAAAAATAATCCTTCAACAACAGAGGTAAAAGCATGCAACCAGGCATCCAAGGGAGACCTCAATTTCCTCCTCACAAGATACCCGTATAGTTGGTAAACAAATGACCTTTGACAAAATCAACAAACATGACAACAATATAATTTAATGTTTAACCAAAATAATAAAAGGGGGAAGACTGCATTCAATAAGAAACATAAACTTATCACAACCAAGCATCGCATTAGTATCCAAAATACTCCACCACAAAATCAATTAATAAGACCCCCACAACTCAAAACAAACCAAGGATACACCATGTAAAGTTAAACGAATAGCAACACAATTTAACTTAAAGAAGATCCCTAACTCACATCAACTCAAGAAAAATCATAATGAAAGAATTTGTCAAATCACACATAAATCAACATGAACCCTACGAAATGAAATCACTTCAGAAGCCAAGGAAATTCCAAAGAGGGCACCGCAAATAGGATACACCAAAATTACCCTTAAATGAACAATGACCATTTCAAATACAATTTATCCATTCGTTTAATAAGAATTAATTTAAAATAAATAAAGGAACTCTATAATCACATATCATAATTATCTCAAGGCATATTTTAACATTTCATAATATTCCTTATCATTAATCTCATAATTAAATTAAAATATTATTTCCCTCAAATAATAATATTTGAGATAATTTTAATATAATTTCCTAGTTATTTAGCTTACACACTAATCTTACCATTCCACTCTAAAGGTTATAAAATAACAATATTCACCTACAAAATAACAAAGAATAATCCATAATAATTGTGGTAATAATAATATCCTAAATTTCTTAATCTTCTTAGATAATTTGCTAATCATTTAATAATGGAAATAACCTTCATTCAATTTTTAGTGTCAAGGAAACTTAACTTTGTTTATCTTTATTTAAGTAAACATTTTCAACCTAAATATAGTCTTATTTACTTTATTAGTCCCATACATTCATAAGTATATACATTAACAATATTAACTCCAAAATTGCTTCCCTATTCCTTAAATTCACTTATCTTAAAAACCAGCCATAGACACAAATAATCTTTATACATCTTACCCCTACCTTTAAATATATACACGTATTTTAACATTGACGGAAGCTTAGCTCAACATAATAGAAAAAAATTATAAATATTCCACTGGGGTTATACTTTCAAGAATAATTATAAATTCGAATGCCACAGCCAATAACCCTTCATCAAAAGAAGGTGACACAAGACTCTGGCTACCCCAAAGTGTATACAACTAAAGTATCACTGCTGATATAATTGGCACCGAATACACATCAACTAGAATGATTACCAAATGACATGAATTACTAAACACATAGCCTAACCTAACCTTCCCACTAAAACACAACTTAGTTATATAATATGTGGACTACAGTTGAAGTTCATATGCCAATATATATAGCTAATGCTTTCCATCGAATTCTTACAAATGCACAAACAATTATTATATACACTATGCCTACTATAGGACATAGGGAAATGTAACAACCATTCAAGTATGGATCAACAACTACGAGTCAAAACCATTGACTATCAAAATCAAATCATAATGCAGAATATATGACTCCAGGCATAAGTATGAGCACCGAACTAAATCGATAAATATAACGTATAAGAAAGAGTCGATGACAAAGTGATTTGCATGCAAGGGAGAAAATTGTGGATAAACTATGAAGGTTGTTATTTAGTTGGAAATGCTTACAGCAATAACCAAAGATGTCAAGAAATAGCAAGGAGATACAACAGGTGGATTGGCAAGGTTCATTTTACTCCTAAGCCTGATTGAATTAAAAACAACTGATTTCATTTCTTATCCCAGGTAGCAAAAGAAATCAGAGATTTTATTTAAAATTATACACCCTACCATGTTCAAGTGTGCCACTGTGACAAGTTATCAATGAAACCAGAGAGACTATTTAATTTACTACACCATTTGCAAGTCAAAAAGTTACAGCTGTGATGGGTTGCCAATGGTTTTAGGGAGACTATTTAATTTTGTACAATGCCTCAACTCTAAACAACGTAATAGTGATAGGTTGCCAAGTATATTAGAAAGTGAATATTGGAATTTGGAAATATTGCCATCTACTTGCATTATTATCATTATTTCAAGTGTTGCAACTACGAAAGAGAGGAAATCGTGATAGCCAAGGAAACGAATTTACAGGAGAAACCAATAACCCAAGGAAATATCCTTCTCAACCATTATCATGGATGTTGCGGATAAAGATTTAGTTTGCAGGGAAGTTATATGCAAGCAATTGCATCTAATTCCTTTTTCAATGTATAACCAGACACAACAACCATTCCAAACTTTTGTTTTTAAGGCGTAACATATAATCACAGAAAAGATCATACTTATCTTATGGCGTCGATGGTGGGGATGGACTACGATAGAAGTGATGCTCCAACACAGGCGACCCGAGCCCTCACTGTGCAAGAAGGAATTGTAGATAACTATCTTATCAAATGATAATCAAATTCTCTAGAGATATGCTAATGCCCATGCTGCATCCACCTTCTTCGCCAAGATTATTACTCGAGAAATTGTTTACAGAGATGTGAAACATAATCATCATTTTCACAGATTTAGGGTTCATGCAAATAATATTGACAATGCGAAAGGGAAGAACCCTATGAAATATCCCCCCCCCGTTGTGGAGACGCTGATCCCCTCAACAAAACAAAAGGCACAAAATTTGGATACTTAATCAAATTCCCATGAGTTACAAACTTCATAGTGGTGATGATCGCCAAGTTTACACAGTCCACCAGATTCCCCCCTTCCCTCCTGAATAATTCTTGTTTATAATTTGTTTCATGGTGTCTTTTCCACTCCCATCGGGGAATCGTTCGACTTCCATCGCTTATTATAATTTCTCTAATGGTGTCTTTTACACTCCCATCAGCAGACCGTTGCACTTCCAACAATTATGATTGTATGCCAGCCACTACCCCTATTCATTATTTATAATTGACTCTTTAATATATGAACCAAATAGATCAACTATTAAATATTTAATAAATATTTAATAATTTAATCTTTCTTTTAGTTAGAATAATATATTTATTTTAATAAATGTTTTCACCTTAGTTTATTTAAACTTAAGTACAATTTTAATATTTAATCCTCTCTAATATTTTCTCACTTTTAAATTTATTAATTGAATTTAATCATTAAATGATAATTATCTTTCCTCATCTAATCCGATTACTTTAAATAACTAACTCCCAAAGATAATTCAATTAATGTTTATTATTGAATCTAATTCTTTATTTAATTCCAAATAAAACAAGTAACCCTATAATTAAATTAACTTTATTAATTAAATCCAAGCATATTATTAGTGTTATCTCATAACCTTAAAATTAAATTAAATAATAAAATCACCACATCATCATGACATTACCTAATAACAACTTACTTGACATCAACGATGACCGAAATGAAGGGCACTACAAAACCAACCACCCCCAAGCTAGGAGGCAACTTGGAAACTAGGCACAAACATTTCCAAGACCAAACAATCATTCAAACACATATTATGCACACAAAAAATTCACACCCACCAATGGGAATATTTCACATAACAATGAGTTCATCATGAACTCAAAACGGGGAATGGAGGAATGTGGACTACACACTCCATTTTGGGGACCCAAAAGTAATATCAAAAATAAAAATCACCAAGTTTTCAACCATTCATTTCAAACCCTTCCTCCATATCTCGTTCTTCACCCAACCATTCTTCTCATTACACAACACATAGGGGTACTCATACCCATCTTCTAACCTCTCCTTTGAATGAGGAATAACATGTCCCGATGGAAGTTCCTACTCCAACCATTCCCAAACTTGGGATACTCTTCCCAAATTTGGGTGAGCTTATCCCATTACAACCCTTTTTTCCCAACACTCACAAAAAGAAAAGAAAACTAAAGAAAAAAACAATTATCTCAAAGGATTTCAAACACAATTACATGTATATAGCATACAAATTTGAAAACATAAGAAGCAAAAAGGGTTTGGTGATCCTACCTTAATCCAAGCTTTGAAAAGGAGTGATGAGGATGAGCACAACTCCACCTCCTCCAAGCTTGCTTTCCAACCTCGCCAAGCCAAATCTAAGATCTCCCCAAATTTTCAAGTCCAAAACCAAAAAATGCAAAAGAGAATCCCCAAAACCCTTGTTCTTAGCTTTTGTTATAGAATTTCAAGTTTGAATTTCCTTTGAATGGGGAAGTGACACTTGTCACTCACCCATTTACCCTCCCAAGCACATTCACCCATGTTTTCTCTCACATGTGTGAGAACTTGGGGGACTTCCAAGACAACATAGAGAAGTGGGAGTGGAAAGGGACTAGTCCCCATCCCACTTCTCAAAACCTTATTTTCGCCAAACCTCTTTAAGTCCTCAAAAAGGGTGCCCAATCATGAAACTAACTCAAAATTATAGGCTGAAAAGGTACCTAACCCATAGGTACTTGACCTAGGGACCTTAAATCAATAAAAACACTTAAAAAACTCAACTTTTCAACCCTCAAAAAGTGTCCTAAAGATCAAATCCGAGTTTGTCCACTTAGGTGGACAACTCACCACTTAAATGGATTGACATGGAAATTAATACCATTTTACAAACATGCACAAATAACATCACAAAGAAAATACATTACAAAATGGAACTATAGTCCCTCCATATGGACTATAGCTCGGCTTCACTGGTAAATTTACTTAGGGTTCCCAAAGGTCATCTCCAATTTCCATTGGCCATGGAAAGTGTACCTGCACACTTGATTTACATGTTAATCCATCCAATAAATCATATATCAAAACATTTGAATCACCATTTCATATACACAATCTTCCATCCAAATAAATAATATATCAAAACAATTGAATCATCATTTCATATAATCAAGTTGCATAATCTCACATAGCATATATATATCATATCATGACTAGAAAAAACACTAATCATATATCATATCCAATTCTTTTTACCTTAATTTTCAAATGTATCAAATTGTAACATGGTTTATTCACAACACCTATTTCATTTGTTCATCATTTCAAAATTCAAATTGAACAACCATAGTAACTAGCATAAATTTAGGTCACCCCTCATAGTCATCTAACTAAGCATGTAACATTATAATCAAATCATCATAAGAACTCGAATGTCTAAATACCATAGTCAAATCATCATAAGAACTAAAATGTCTAAGTATCATGTCATCAAGAGTATCTCTAAGCATAATCAATAACCACAACTCAAAATAGTCTAAATACTATTCTAGAAATAGTACAACTAGAAGCTAGAATCCTAACAATGATAGCCAAGTTGGATAATACACAAGTTTTCCTTTTGAAGGGATTGGGGAACACTTATTGGATGGGTATTATTTCCCCTTCACCATATTTTTATTAGGATTAAGAATTGAATTAATAAAATTCTCAATTTGGTATAAGAAAAAAAAATAAGCCCTTAGTGGAGGGGAGCTCATTTTTTTCCCATGTGCAACTCTAATAATAGATTTCTTAAATTACATGAGTAAATTAAAAGGGAACCTAACAAGTCACATGCATCTAAGATTATTTCTAAGATAAAAGTTACAGGATAAACAAAATTTATAGTTTCCTTCTAGGATGAAATAAATAATCAAGTAGAAACATTTATATACTTATGAGGAAATCATCTATATGTTCCTTCCTCTTGTATTTGCTTTCTTTTTGAGACTTCAAGCTCTTCATGGATAAAACACTTGTAGTAGCTCAATACCTTCCTCAATGGCTTTAAAGGTTAACCTTCTTACTTTTTAACCAAAATTTTAATAACATTCAATTTTGTGTAATTTATGGAGCACTATTAACATTTTAATTCAAAATAATGTAAGAAATTTATATAAATTTAAAAATTAAAAAATCCTAAAATAATAGTTTCAAATTAATTGAAAACATGGTTGTACCCCTCTAATTTTGTGGAACTATTTCTTAAAAGCTCCACCATCCCCATATTTGAATACAAATGAGACATTGAGGCTTTATGTCACTTATAATAGATCTACAATTATTTGATATAGCTCCATGTAGATCAATCCATATATCCTAATTTCTATCAAATCGTAGGGTGTCAATTTCAATAATTACACAATGAAGCACATACATTTTTTCATTTTCTAGTAGAGGGTTACCTTCTTATGCCATTAAAATAAAATTTAGGTCCTCAATACTTTTCATATTTATTTTCCATCATTACATTGAACCTTATAAGGGACATCTTCATTGGTAATCATATAATGAATAAAGACAAATAATGTCAAACAATAGCCAGGGTAATTTTATAAATAACTTAAAATAATTTATAACATCATGGGTAAACACTAAAGTCAATCACATAATCTATCATATACTTATCAATCAAATTTCATAACATGTCTATTATTCTAATGATTAGCTTCCAAATAAAAGCATCCTTCTAAATAAATTAAAGTGCTCAATTATGGTTACATGCTACCAATTTTACTTCTTGTAAAATAATATAATCAATAGACTCATTAGAAATTATATTTACAAGCTGATCATCTCTCTCATTTTCTTCTCTTATTTGTACCTTCAATAATGACTAAATTGATTTTGTAACATGGCCACCAATGTTAAGTAGTGATGCTTTATGTGCAATCTAGTAATTAAATTTTAGAACTGTTTTCATATATCATTTTTGATGAGAACACTAAATATCTTTAAAGTTTATTCATTATTTTTTTCAAGATTATATTTTTTTACAATTTCTATTAAACCAAACTCAACATAATGGTATAGATTAAGATTCTTGTCTTTATCCTACATTTGGGTCATGTTTGATTAGATTTACTATCATATTTAGAAGTTTTATTTTTAACTATTATATTTTTTTTAACATATATAAAATGTATGGTTGGATTAGTGAGATGTTATAACAAGTATACAATATGAAGTCAAACTTTACTATATTGATTCTTAAGAAATTAGGAATAACAATTAAATTTATAGCTTTATGCAATCTATAAGTATAAATAGTTTGATGGTAGAAATTTTATACATATAAAAATATGATAAATGTGTGATGGTAGAAACTTTATCAAAATATAGCTTCAATAATTTAGAAATCATATTTGCAAGCTTATATCATCTCTCTCATTTTCTTCTCTTATTTGTACCTTCAATAATGACTAAATTGATTTTACATGACCACCAATGTTAAGTAATGACATGATTTCCCTTTATTACTAGTAGTAGGAAATAAATCTTAGATGCAACCTTTATCAATATTTTTTAAGTCTTTAATGACACATTTTGTACTAGAGTGGACACTTGTAAATTTAAAATTTAGAACTTTTTTAGATTATGTTTTGTGTGTGATCTAGTAATTTGAATGTTTTGATTATTAAAAACCAAATAGATGTTGAGTTTTTTTTGTTAATGGTATGAAAATATTATTGATGAGTAGATGAATTATTAGAAATGTTTTAGATAAATCTATTTCATATATATAAATATATTATTTACCAAGGTCTCATTGCTCCTTTAGGTGTACATACATATATATACACATGGAAAATGAAGATGTTCCACCTCCAAACTTTTTTTTTTGAAAATACAACTAATGAGATTAACAAATTGAGAGATTCATTAGCATAGGGTGCAAACCCATGGATATATATTCAACCATGCATGCCAATATTACATAGTCTAGAAAAACTAGAAGATGAACTTGAGAGGACTAGTTCATATTCCCCCGATAGAGTAGCTGCTATTCTTTCCAATATGTATGAAGAAGTACATGGTGACATTCCCCTTAAACAAATACATGATAGTGTGACTAAAGAAATGATAAAAACCACTTTTTTCCATTTTATCAAAATGTGCATAAGGTTAGGGGATACCAGGTCACTAGACGTGTCAATCCTATTATGGCCTAATTGATCTACCCATAGTTTCTCATAACACATAGTCTATACCCAAAAAATGACTAGATTCTATTGTAGTTTGTTTAGTAGTTGTATGCTGAGGTCCATTTGGGCCTCAAAGTTAACTACTTAGACATTCCACCATATATTGGTCAGGGTCGTGGCAAGATTGTTGATAGGACCACCTATCATCGAGCAGATAGACCAGCCCTAGTGTTTAGGGTATTGGTTGGCGAGAGGTATCCTACTCTCACCCCAGCTCTAACCCCCATAGCAGATGAGGTTGTCATTGCTTCCCAAAAGGAAGCAATTGACACTGTAGGTGACATTGCAACTGCCACCAGTAGGATATCTACTGATCGTGTAGGTCAGTATTTGATGTCTAGAGATTCTTGATTCATGCCATTTTTAGCATAGTGTACCACCATGGATCCTTATACAGCAGCGAAGATCCCTACTCCCATAGAACTTGACGCACTTATAGGAGATATGGCATGAAAGACTCTACATTGTTTAGTTGAGGACCTCTTGGAGGCATATGCCTCCATTGCATCAGATTATGGGATTGGTATAAAGCATGTTATAGATCATTTGAAATGTAGAGGTCATTTAGTTTCAGGATCCCATCACTCTTAGTGCAGCATTAGTGCATGTCAAGATCCACCTATAGATCATTCGATAATTGCACAGACTATGGGTTTTACTGAGATGTTGATTGCTTTTGGTTCATCATTGCCAATTCCATCTCACCTGCATAGTCCTCTTCACTCATCATTTCTAGCATGACATGGGATAGATCAGATGGATGCAAATGTTGGTTTGTCACTTGACCATATAGTTGATATGGTGGAGACAGGAATTTCAGAGGACTTAGGTCATCCAATATCAGATGATGTGCATGTATGTGTGCATGTGCATGTGCATGTTTCAATTCCTTTTTATTTATTTTAAAATTTTACTTTTAACTAGATATTCATGTACTGGTATATATGTATATATATTGTATGTGGACATACCTCATGTCACTCCTAGCCTTGCTCCTCCAGATCATGTACATAGACATGACTTTATGGATGAATCTGCTATGAGTGGACATGTGAGTTTTAAATTTTTATATATACACATGTATACATACATGCACATGTATGCACATAGATCTAGATAGATATTTAAAAATATACAAGTACATTCCTAAAAATAACTTTCATTTAAAATTTATTTAATATATATTATATGTATTTAACACATTTTGTACACATTTTTATTTGCAGGGCTCAACACATCCATCAGTGTAGGACCGTTCTCATTTAGATGGTTGTTTGATTAGGAGTTGACATTCATATTAGGCCCTACACTAGATCTATGATCTTTACTACATGTATTTTCTTATATGATGATATTTAGTATTTGACATTTGATGATCTTTGCTTATATTATACATACATTTGGCTCTTTGCTTATAACATGTTACATGTTTATACATTGAATCTCTTTACATGTGTGTATGTGTTTTCTTATGTTTACATGTTTATATGATATATGTATACATTTGTTTATATTCAATATACATGTACATTTTCTTATTTGATGATCTCTTAGGAACTTACATTTCCTTATATGATATACATTTGATCTCTAGTAGAATTTTAGGAAATGAACATGCCACTTTATAATTAAGTTCATTCATGTTGACCACAATAAATAATTTGCATGCACACCAATTGAATTTTATAGTAAGAAGTCAAAAATTATAAAATAAATGACTCTCAAGCTTGAAATTAGACTAATGATATTTTATAAACGAGCTATAAAATATAATTATAAAGAAGAGGTAGGAACATTCCTTCTATAATTATATACCATCCTTCAAACACTTTCTCTCTAAGTTATAAATTTTTTATGTTAAATTATTTCATAAATAATCTCTCAATCTACACCATTATTAAATTATATGAAAATTTTATTCTTTGAAACATTAAGAAAATTCAATTCAAATTATACCTCTATTGTCTTTTTGATAAGTAACAAAATTCTAAAATTAATCTAAAATATATGTTGCATATCAATACATTAGAAAAGAACAAACTCCATAATGAAATAACTTGTTTGATTACCACTTGATTCCTTTAATGATCTAGGATGTAGTTATTCCATACACTAGAATAATTTTTTTCCCATATGCATATAGATACTTGAGCTTATTTTTCATTATTCAGATATCAAATTGCAAGAATAATTCGCATTTATATCACTTGGAGCTCGCAAATTTTGGAGAAAAGGTTTTTGCACATTTATCAAGGAGGAAAATATTGGAGAAGACAACTTTTCATTTTTATTAATCAAGGAAAAATTTGGAGGATAATTTAACCAAGTTGCTAGCGGATTGTTTTTGAGACATCTTTAACTTGAAGAAGAAAATGGGAAAACAAAGAAAAAGAAAAATTGTGTTGCAATGAAAATTATCAAAAGAAGAAGAACAAAAGAGGCATGAACAAAACTTGGAAAATTATCATAGAAAGAAACAAGGTACACATGCTTGCTTATTCTCTCTCTCTGTTTCTCTTTCTGAAGTGTGTGTTTAGGACTTTTATTAACACCTCAACATGTTTTGCTTATAAATATGCATGCCTTTTTATGAAAACCATGTTAGACTTAACTTGGAAACTTTAATACTAAAAAATAGTCATCTTGCATAGACATTACCTAAATTTCTTATCATCTATTTCCAATTGCTTTTGTTCCATGGAATTTTTAAGTTTAAGATTATTTTATTTTATTTGTTTCAACTCCACTTAAATAACTCATAGTCTCTCACTTTCTTTACTTGCATGTAATTTCAAACAAGTACAAAATTATCAAGCGAAAGTTGAGCAAAATCTAGATGTTGGATCAAAAAAATCCATTGCAAAACACATGGACCTTGAAGTTAGGGAGGAGACCCAAGTTCAAATAGTGCTTTTTACAGAGGGTTGGGATCACTTCTACTAGTATGGATGAGCATATAAAACAAGTTGTTCAAAACTTTTTTCACTTATAGCATCATGTCTTATCACTTTGTTTGCTTGCATAAATAAACTTCACTTATATAGAATCATCTCTCACTTTTCTTTGCAAAATATTTTTTGACATGTAGAAAGGGCTCAACAAGAAAAAAGTTCCCATGTTGAAGTCCAGCCAAATCTAGATGTTTGATCAAATGAATCCATTGAAGAACACATGGACCTTGAAGATAGGGAAGAGGCCCAAGTTCAAACAATGCATGTTGGAGAGGGGTTATGATCACTTCCCTCTACTACTATGCATGAGCATATAAAACTAGTTGAAAAGGTGATGAAAAAAATTTCTTATAGAAATTTAGATCATTTACTTGAAATGCATATGGAGAAACTAAAATGTTATGCCAACTAGCCTTATAATAAGAGAAAGAGGTCAATGACTAAATATATAAATGGAATAATCAATCATCATTTCAATCATCTTGATACACTTGAAAAAACCCAATTGTTATCACATTTACTTCTTTGTAATGAGCTAAAAGAGTCATTGCAATTGTTGGGTGTACATTTGGCATCAAATAAGAAGAAACACATGGGATTACAAAAGGATATTGCTCAAAATGTTAAAAATGGTTTAGAATCCATATGGAAAGGATCTCGATCAGTGGATAAGACCACTACAAGAAGGGTGATGTTGGCATCTATTATACATCAAGATATAGCAAGAAAAAGAAAATTGTCTACACTTTTGGCTGAAATTGGTTATAGCAGAACCACATTAATAAAATATGAGAAAAAAAGAAAGTTTTTGGATGAGAGTTTAGAAGGAAATTGGAAAATTATGTGTAGAGCTCCTCATTCTAACATGATTGAAGATATTGTTAGGAACCTGATCTCAATTTTTTGGCATGATCAAACTCGTCCATCATCAAATACTAGAGATGTTATGAGAAACAGGATTGGGGCTAGTATTTATGAAAATCGTATCAAACATTGGCTAGACATAACACAATTTGAGATGTAGATGAACTTTTGAAATACATATCATCATATAAAGATTAGGAAAACAATATTTGAAGGATTAAAGCCATATTATGTGAAGATAAACAAGTTTTTTGAAACTTGTTGTTTCTGTTATCATATTGAATTTGATCTCTACTATCATGTGTTTCGAAAGATGAGAGAAGAAATTTGTGGGTTTCAAAATGCACCTCCTAAATAAAAAATTTTGTTCATAAAGGTTATTTTATGTTATCATGAAAATGGACCTCAAATAAACTACATAAAAGCAATGTGTGAGACATGTGGAAATTTGGCTAAATTTCCTTCAAGAAATGAGGATAATGACCTAACAAAGACAATAAATTGCAAGAGTTAAGTACTATTTTTAGAGAGTTTATTTGTTTCAATTTGATTAGATTGTTATTTGAATTCTCTAATGTAATGTTTCATTCATTGTCTGGTTTATTACTTATTCACATATTTTACTCACACAAGTAAAAGTATGTAAAGTCGCAAACAAATTTTGGGAAAGAATCCACAAGGTTGAACTATGTAGAAGAGGAGATTCATATTGAAAAATTTATGGAAGATTTTCAAAAATTGATACAACCATAAATACAACATTCATTTTTTTCTAAGTGGCAAACACAACAATTCCAAACATTGAGAGATACTTTCCCACTTGGAACAGTTCTATCAGTAGTCGACTTTGTAGAAAATTACTCCTTTGTACATCAAAAGGAGATTCAATAAAAGTATTACTTTTCAAAGTAAATCACTATTATGGTTCATGTGTGTTATCAACATGCACAATCAAAATTGGATGGTGTTGAGAGTACAAATGAAGAACAATCCATAAAGAAAGAATATCACTTCTATATTGGTGATGATAAAGAGCATGACACACATTTTGTCCAACATTCCTTTACAAATTTTTTTGAGAATTTGAGAAGCAGGGGTATAAAATTTGAAAAGAATTTTGTATGGCTAGATGGATGTGCAACACAATTCAAATCTTCACGGCCATTCTATGCACTTTGTAGATATCATAAATTCTACAAAATACCACATGTTTGGAGTTATTTTGAGAGTGGGAATGGAAAGGGTGAGGATGATGGAGTAGGTCCTTGCATCAAACAAGATTTAAGAAAACATCAAATGAGTTATCTAGAAGATCGTATAGACAATCCACATGATGTTGAATGGTGCAAGAAACACTTTGCATCAAATGTGGTCAGACAGTCACCATGGATGGACATTAGACACAAGGCATTACTCTTTTTTTTGCACTGAGTGTATTGCGGGAAACTTTGATCATGCATGCAACAACAAAGAACTTGGATATGTTGGTAAATGGGATACAGTGCCACTAGCTATTTTAGAAACATATGATGAAAATGAGGAAGAAATATTTGAAGACATTCCTTTGATTTCAATTGATTATGACCATATTTCAGGATTGGTTAGAAAAGGTACGTGTAAGTTTTCAATAATTTAAATATTATATATATGTAGTTAATGATCTTTAGAGACATAAATCTATTTTTTTTAGAAATTTTTTGGGCATGTGTAGGATCATGATGGGCCAAAAAGGGGCAATATGATGGGTATGTGTAGGGTATGTGGCTAATGATTTTTTTTTACCCAAAATTGATGAAATGTAAAGGGTTTTCAAAGGATATTATCAACTTTCCACCAATATAAACTATGCTTAACTTTGAATTTAATAAATAATTATTATTCATTTTCTATTTGAATTATGACTAAAGTCCTGATTGATAGGATGATTGAAAAAAATTTATAGCTTTGAAATGATATCACATTTTTTGAATCTGAAACATGTGTCACATTCTATGCTTTGCATACTATAGGATTAAAAAAAAAAATGAATTTCATTAAGTTTTGGCCAAGTTAAGGTGGTTAGACATACGAGTTTTTATATTTTTTAAAAGTTGTAATAAAAAATTTATAATTAATTATTTACATAGAAATTTTTTTAAACAAAATATGCATCACATCGAGACATGAGTCCTCTACTTATATCTAAAATATTTTAAAAAAATATTATCATTTTATTGTGGTTAGGTGGTCAGACAAACACCTACTTATTTTTTCCCTAAAATTTAAGTACTACTACATTGAAATTTCAAATTTTCACCAAATAGAATTTTGTTTTTTTTAAATAAACCTAGTAGTTTAGAAACTACATTCAATTTTCTACAAATTGTATTCTTACATATTTTAAAATAATATAGATAACTTATTCAAAATTTTATGTAAAATTTCCTAACTCTAATTATTCTAAATTTTTCATCACTTAAGGGCCTATTTTTTCCATGATGATCTAGCACATACCCTTTTGTGTAAATTTGGTGCACATGAGATGTTTTTGTAGTCATAGCAAAGCCTAGAAACATCAAAGGTGTTAGCTATTATTTATTGTGCTACACAGAAGAGAGGAATAAGCTAACACAACCTGAATCAAGCGATGGAATGTCATTTCCCACAGGCAATTTTGAATTTAAAATTATATATACATTGTGTTGACATGTGCACATTACATTATAAACATTAAATATATATTGCACAAACATTGAGCATGGAAATGTTGTACATGTTCATATGTCTTACCTTAGGTTCATGTTTACCATGCAGGTTCTGTTGTAGTGTAAGGGACATATGTAAAACAAGTCAAAGTTGTTCAGCATGGGATTCATTTTGTTGACTATCAATCTAATAACAAGGTATATCAATATAGTCACCTAATAATTGCTACTGCTCTACATCTTCATGCAGTTCCACATGCACATGGCCAAAGAAAATGGAGACTAGATAGTGATGATCATCAAAAAAGTCTACATGTTATTGAAGAGCTCTCCCCTCTCCCCTTAACCTTTAAACCCTTGTACCCCCTACCCTTTATGTCTCTCCCACTTCCCCCTATCTCTCTCAAATCTCTCCCTCCTACCCCCTCTGTCTCTCTCCCCTCTACCCTTAACCCTTAAATCGTAAACCCTTGTACCCCCTACCCTTTATCTCTCTCCCACTCCCCCCTCTCTCTCTCTTGAAAGTCTCTCCCTTCTACCCCCTCTCCCTCTCTCCCCTCTACTTTTAAGCCTTAAACCTTTGTACCCCCTACCCTTTATCTCTCTCCCACTCCCCCCTCTCTCTCTCTCTCAAGTCTATCCCTCCTACCCCCTCTCCATATCTCCCCTCTACCCTTACCCATTAAACCCTAAACCCTTGTACGCCCTACCCTTTATCTCTCTCCCACCCCCCTCTCTCCCCTATACACTTAACCCTTAAACCCTAGTACCCCCTACCCTTTATCTCTCACCCACTCCCCCCTCTCTCTCTTGAAAGTCTCTCCCTCCTACCCCCTCTCCCTTTCTCCCCTCTACCCTTAACCCTTGTACCCCCTACCCTTTATCTCTCTCCCACTCCCTCTCTCTCTCTCTCAAGTCTCCCTCTTACCTCCTCTCCCTCTCTCCCCTTTACCCTTTGTAACGCCCCGTCGTGCGAACCCCAAAGGATAATAATCACATCACAAATTTTTTTTTTAAATTAACATAACATACAAGTAATACACACTAAGACAAGACATGAATTTTATTTAAGTAGATTCATTAACATATACATCCCTTGGGGTACATGAGGAGTCATTACGAGACTGAGATCCACACAATGACAATAAAGAATAAAATCCAAAGATATAATCCATAACAAAATAAACATTAACAAATATAACACATACATGATAATCATTGATAAGAAACCATCTGAGTACATAAATACAACATATGCATAATTAACTTAACACATTGAATAACAATTACTATGGCCAAAATCCACACAAGGTCTATCGTTACATTACAATACAATGTTCAAGAGGTACAATGATACAATAGTGTTTCCAAACATGCATGGAACCCATACAACAAGATAACATGATGCACAATATCATAACTGTCTCCAAGATAGATACAACTCTGGAGTCACTACAACAACACCAATCCGCACCTCTCGATCCTCGATTGGGGACCCAATGGGGTGCTTAGCATGTTCCACCTGACCATGTGAGTCCAAAGACCCACCCCCCGTACTAGGAGCTAACAAGAAAGAGACCGCAACCAAGAACATCCAAAAAGGGAACCACAAGACTCAATCATCATACAAAAATATCATAAAACTCAAGAATTACAAGAGTCGACATAATAAGTTAAAGTCACAAAACCCATCACATAAATCAAAGCAATGACCAATAAACAAGTAACCAAAGGAAGATCATGAAACACTTCCAAATCAAACTGAATTAATAAACATAATACAATTTCCAAATTGCACTAAACAATACAATAACATCATAATAGAGTATCATAAAAGTACAAGGTCATAAGTCAAATATCAAAGAGATCATAGAAGACCACAAAGTACACCAAAGATGAGTGAAGACAATAATCATAAATCGATTTAAGTCAATATAAACAACAAATTTAACCAATCTCCCATAATATACTTCCAGAGGAACACAATAAAGTAAACACATAAGCAACTAGGGGAGAGTGTCATCGCATAGTCCTACATGGGTTGTCCTATGCTCTTCCTCCCAACTAGAGGCGTCGGTCCCATCTATGGCTGTCCTGTGCTCTTCCTCCCCAAACTGGAGGCGCCGGTCCATAGGGTGACTAATGCAGAGCCATAAACCTCTTGTGAGGATGAGGTCACGACCTTGCCAACCATGACCTTCTCAACCTTCCATTAGTCTGCGGAAGCACTAATGAAGATGAGCCATCCATTTTTTAAAATCTTGTAATGATATTACTACCCATCCCACCTAAGTTAATTATTAGGTTTTCACTTGATTACTAACTCACTCGTGGGTTATCCTGTGCCCTTCCCCTTAAACAGGGCGCCGGCCCCCACGAGGAGCCACCCTCCCTAGAGACCCAACAACATAAAAACCAAGGGTTGTACCATCATAATTTGAACAAAGAATCACAACATAAAAGCATGTGAGGCATTACCCATCTCGCTATAAATACATAATCAAATTCTCAACAATTTTGTACAACCCTTTCAAAATCATGAAACCAAAACACTTGCCACATCAAGGCACATAAAGAGAGAGAACATCAATTATCAATCATCTCAAGCCTCTGGAAGCCAAAAGAATGAAAACCCATAAACAAGGGTAAAATGAAGCAACACAAGTTTTTCCCTAATAATTCCAACACAAGGATAAAATTTCCTCAAATATGAGAGTAACTCAGAAACCCCATAAAAAAAGGGAAGATTCATCAAGAACCATCCACAAATCAACAAAGGTGTCACCTCAAATAGGAACACACAAAAGAAAATCAACCTTTAATCAAAATCACTTAATAAAACCAAAAGCCACCAACTAGGTATTCCATGGGAGACCTCAATTTTCTCCTCACAAGAACCCCTTATAGTGGTATGCAAATCACCTTTATAAGATCAACCACATAGCAATGACAATAATAATTGCAAGGCCACAAGAACTATTTTCAATTCAAATATAATGAATGAATACATTAAAATGAGATCAACAACTCCATTCAAACAACATCAACAACTTCAATATGAACTAAATCAGAAATCCAAGGAAAACCTCTATTTTCCTCTCTCAGAATACCCATAACTCAAAGAACTTTTCAATTTGAATCATTAACAGCTCAAGCAGATTCATCAATCATGACAAAGATAACATTAACCGATTTACCACTTAGGTAAAGAATAAAAGAAAACATATGGGTTCCCAATGAATAGCAACATAATTTAAATGAGAGAAAATCTCCAACTCAAAATCAACTCACAAAAAGTCACATCGAATGGGTCTATCAAAACAATCCATAAAACCACACATTCAAATACAATATATCCATTCATTCAATAAGAAGTAACCTGAAACAATCTAAAAAGAACATTATTTTAAAGGTCAATCATTCCCAACATTTAAGGATAGCACAATATTGCGAAGTAAAGATTAAACCTAATGTTTTTAAGCCATAAGACACTAATCACAAGTATACAAAATTAAAATGAATACGGTCCAATTTACACATTATACAACAATCTCCATTCCTAATTCTATCACTCTCCTATTGTCAAGATTACTTAATCCCTTTATAAAGAACAAGTTAATAACTTTACGATGTTATAATTCAAAAACTTCCTTAATATTACTCAATTAATCATCTAAACTATTTAATCATTCTCTTTCTTCTAATCTACAAAAAGTGATAACATTAAACTAGTATTTAAGGCTTCCTTTATATCCCATCTCTTCTATTATTGAGACATCATTCAAGTTCATTCAAAGTAAATGAAGAGACATATTTTAATATCTATCTCACTACACATTTATCACAATTGTAACTCCACTCCCCTAAAGCTATATGCATAAAACATACAACCTCTACTTCTACTGTAACGCCCGTCGTGCAAACCCCAGAGAACACACTCATAACACGAATAATTTTTTTTTTAAATACTAAAAGTAACATGTAACAACATTAAACCAAAGCACATAGCATAACACATAACATTAATACACTTGGTTCTCTGGGGCACGCGAGGTTACATTGCAACCACAAAACATAATAAAGATAATGAAACTATCATAACCATTTAATTTATGAAAACCATATACATTAATACAACTGATAGCCATGATGCGAGTATGACAACATCACACAATTACATCCATAATAAATCTTTAAACATGATCCAATTCAAACCTAACTATTACATCATTGAAATAATATTACATTACAATTTTCTTTGATACATGAATTACATTGAATCTCCCAACATGGGGATTGATACAAGATAAAGGAACATGAAGTATAACTGATCACTAAAACATCTGCACTGCGGAAAGCTGAGGTGATAAGACGCTGATGGGGAACCCAACGGGTGCGGAGCACGTTCCACCCAACCATGTGAATTACAGGTAACTCACCCCCCGTGCTCAGAGGTGACGAGGAAGTGAACCCGACCATGAATGTCAACCGACTCAACAACATGATACAGAACAAGTACAACTCAAGCATGCAATGAACAACCAACAACGTTTACAAATCACATGACAAGTTACAACTAAGAACCTCATCACAATAACATGAAGTACTATCACTTAACAATCGTGAATCAAATCCAGAAGAATTCAAGGAAACATCATAAAGAGATAACATCTAGAAGAACTGAACCAACACCCAAAAAGCATTTCCAAAACAATCAGAACTAATAAACAGAACACGATTCCCTTATACTCTAAATCAACCATTCAATACACCATTCCATCGGCAACAAGAGACAAGTCAAACGAGTGTCAAACGGGGAGGGACATCGCATAGCTCACATGGGATCCCCTGGCTCTTCCTCCAACTGAGGCGTCGGCACCCATCTATGGATCCCCTAGCCCTAAACTCAGAAACAACATAAACATAACAATATCCAGAGGCGACAAGAAAATAAGAACAAGGATGTCTAGTGGAGAGTGTCATCGCATAGCTCTCATGGGATCCCCTGGCACTTCCTCCTAACCGAGGCACCGGCACCCATCTATGGATCACCTGGCCCTTCCTCCTACTGAGGCGCCGGCACCATAGGGTAGCTAATGCGGAGCCGATAATCTCTCATGAAGACGAGACTATGACCTTGCCGACCACGACCTACTCAGTCTATCACTAGTCTACGGTAGCCCTAATGCATAGACGAGGAATCCATTTTTCTTTATCTTGTATGTTTTACTACCCATCCCCCTAAATTCTATTTTTAGGTTTTCACTTGATTAACTACTCTTTCCTGGGTTCCCCTGGCACTTCCTCTTACCCGAGGCGCCGGCGCCCCTAAAGAGCCACTCTCCCTATGACCCTTAACATAACTCCAAAACAGGCAAGGGTTGAACTAAACATAAAAACATAATACCACAACATGAACACGCGAGGCATTAACCCTCTCGCAACCATTCATAACCAAAAGTTTAACCAACCATTCAACCCTTCCTAACGTAAGACAATATGCTCAAAAGCATAAACAAGAGGAGAATAACACTCTAAATGACGAGCCTCTGGAACGAGGTTTTCACATTTTGACAACTGGTTCCCATATTTTGAGTGAAACTTACAATCATAAAGAAAAGAAGACAATAACAAGACTGCATGATTTCACAGTTAAGGAAAATGACTCACTCGATTGCATAATCAAAATCCCAATTTACTAAATTTCATAAAACATTCCTATTACATCGAAGTACTAAAATAACCCAAGGTTTAATTATATATAAAAATAACCCTCATTACATTTTGCACAATAATAATTTCCGCAATTAAAACAAATACCAATTTAAATAATTCGCTCAACACATAACAATAATACCTTTTATTTATTCAACAATTATCCTTTAAAACTTTAATACAATCATATTATAAATTAACAAAAATATTAAATACATAATCAAAATTTCATTTTAAATAAATTGCAATTATTATATTTAATAAATTAAATAAACTAATTATAATTATTAAATTTAACAAATTAAATATTCACCATTTAATAATAACTAAGTTCATATATACTATATATATAATCAAATAAATAAATAAATATATATATATATATATATTTATATATATTTATATTTATATATTATAAGAATAAAAAAAATAAAACAAAAAAAAATAAAATTATACACTTTCCTGTTAGCATGGCCGGCGGCCAGTACTGTCCGCCAGCGCGCAGTCCCCAAGGACTGCGTACAGCAGTCCTGGGACTGCTGCGGACGGCAATCCATAGGGACTGTTGTGGCAGTCCTTTGGACTACGCCCAGCAGTCCTTAGGACTGCTGCGGCAGTCCTTAGGCTGCCGTGCGGAGACAGGAGGGGATGGGACGGGGTACGCCCCTTCCCTTCCCTCATTTTTTATTTCTATTTTTTTTATTATTATTTTTATTTTTTAAATAACTACAACTTAAAAACAAAGCTTCATGTGTTTTTTTTTTAATTTTTTTTTTTTATACAATTTTTGATACAATACGGCCTCGGCCGACGCACAGAACAAAAATACCAGGGTAATTTTAAAATACTAATATATGTAACATATATATAATAAAATAACAGAGATATATATATAACAGATATATATTAAAATATCAGAGATATATATATTAAAATAACAGATATATATATATATATATATATATATATATATATAATAGAGATATATTAAAATAACAGAGATAAATATATAACATATATATATATATATAACAAAATAACAGAGGGGAAATGCAAATAATATAATAGAAGAAACTACAGACTAATGAATCGATTCAGCCATATACAGATTTACCCAAAACCTCCAAATTTATTATTTCTAACAAAGATATTGTTTTCTTAAAATCCTATTTTTTTGTTGAGTTGGAAATTTTAGATGATAGGGTTTCTTTTGTTTTTGACAAATTTGAGAACAGAACAATAACTATATTTTTCTTGATTTCGGTCTAAGATCCTTCACTAATTTTTTAATTTGAATAACAGTTTATTTTCCTTTCTTCACATAAATCATATTTACTAACTTTTGTTTTGTTTTCTCTGAAGCACAAAGATGAAAGCAAATACTAGAAAGAATGTATAAGAAGAACCTGATGTCCAATGCTTATTTGAAAGTCTGAGGATGCCTGCTTGATTCTGATGCCCTCGAACTTGATTCCAAATCCTTAGCCCAGAACGAACTTGAGCAACTTCAACTTTCAGATCTTCTCTCTGTGTGTGAACTTCTCCAAAATTCATAATGAAATAAAAATATATTGTCCCTTCTCCCAAAACTCTCCAAAAATCCCAATTAAAAGAAAAATCCATTCTTTAAAACTAGTTTTTTCCAAACTCTTAATTCCTATTGGCTCATACAGTCTTTTTTAATCTTTTATTTGTTTTCTTGCTTTAATTTCTATTCTACCACTTTCTTGCACAACACATTTTCTATTTAATTAAATAAATTATTCTAATAATTATCCCCACCTGATAGTTAATTAAAATAATTAAACCATAATTAATATTTAATTATTAATTAATTGCAATGAAAGATTTTCAAAATAATCAAATTATTTAAATATTTAAATACCATTTAATTCAATGTTAAAAATAAATAATTTATTTCAATCATTAAGATAAATCATAATTATAAATTCCCTCATAAATAAACTAAGACAAAACACATAACACGACACACAAAGACGACAAATTACACAAAAACAACTATACCAAACAAATGAGACGACCTGACATCATGGGACGGGAGGACTTCATCGTCACCTCTGTATCAACATTTATCCATTGGGTTATTTGGTGCTCGCCCTGTCCTGCCGAAGCAGGTGGAATCGAGACTTGTACCTGCAATCCTGCATACAAACGAAGTTGTGTACATGTGCATATATACATATATATCAAAGCATTAAATCAAAATACTGCATTGTGAGAAGGAATCCCAACATAGCAGGGCACTCGCAAACGAGTGATGCTATATTGTCCTTCATCACACCTATTCTAACAATTATAACATAATCAATGAATTATATTTCTAACTAACAATCATCTCCTAACATATCTAATTAAATCACTGCATCATATCATAATTCTAAAAATCAACTAACATTACCAACCACAATGTCATAAAATAATCATGTCTACTAATGGAATACAATATCATCAAATGTCTAACTATCCAACTCAAACAATATCATCATCGTCACAAGTAGCAAACAAGCGCATTGAAAAATACTAAATCCTACTAGTAAGAGGAGGGGTATTACATCTACGAACATGCAACTTCCACATATTCTGCCTAAAGCCACGAGACACCATGATTCCAAGAACTACCAAAGTGACATTTAAACCAAAATAATTCACATTAAGATATACCAAGTAATCCTAACCTCCTAATTTAATCAATTTTAAAACAAAGTGAGAACACAATAATCCAACCCACTATATACAACAATTAACACGTAAGAATGACTTACATCTGTTAAATGGCTTAAAGGAATTCAACAATAAAAGAAATTATCTAATTGAAGAAAGAGTCCTCCAACTACCTAACACAATAAAATCAACTCATACCTAAATCTACTTATCTAAAATAAAATAAAATAAACCATTTGAACTCTAAATAAAATAAATTAGTAAGGCTAACCTTCATTTAAATTCTAAATCAAATAAATAAGTGAAACAATTCTTTCTCAATTAATTCTATGCTTAACATATGTCCTTATAAAGGATAATAAAACAAAAGTTTATTTTAGATAAAGGAATAATATCGTAAACTTATCTATTGCCTTACAACATAGATACCTCACATATTAGAAATTACTTTCATTTAAACAACCCTTTCAAATATCTAAATGCAATTAATTCACTTTTAATTATTATAACTATCCCAATTACATTTCCAATTGCTAATTGTTGCAATGATGAAAATAACATACAAATACATGGGTATATATATTTATATCTTTCATTTGTTTACTCTTAAGTTATAATCATGATATACTTGTATATACATATATACATATAATAAAATCAGAAAACAAATTTCATTACTTTAGTTAATAAGTTAACAACAATGTAAATATACAAACATGAATATATATATATTAATTGGGGAGGAAACGTTGTTTTTAAATACGTAGGGAGAGCGTCTATATATATTTACATGTTATTGGAACAATAATCATATATATATATATATATTCCAACCAGATAAATATATTCCTACTGCCATAATCTATTTATGAAATATTCTTTAATTAGAACAGAAACTCCAAAGAATTGGCAGAGATGGAAGGCAGACCTAGGCACAAGTTTAGGCTTAAATAAGAATAAAGATAGGCGTAGGGAAACAAAATTAGAGAGACAATATTCAGTCCGATTTCCTATGTTTTAAACCACAATCAGAAATAACATCAGTTTATCTGAGGAGATCAAATTCATCTGAAGAGAATGAGGTTAGAGTTAAACAAATTTGCAAAGGTATCAGGGGGATTATATAAATTTAGATTACCAGACTATGTGAAGGAGCTCATCTAAACATTGTATCCAATAACATCAATTTCACTCAGCTTCAACTGAACAGAGGTAATTGGCAAAGGCTTGAAACATTGCGCAGACCAAGAGAATTAAATAATCTGCTCATTGGTCCTCAATTTCTTCACTTGAACAATCTGCTCATTGACGGCATCAGAGAAGACACACGGACCAAGCTTCCTCCAAGTTTGAGATGGTTATGGTTGCAAAAACGTGAGAAGCCACTTTTCTTTAGTCTTATGGATAACATTCAGGATTTTGATAATAAAATCAGAGAGTTTAATTAAATCTATACACCCTACCATGTTCAAGTGCTGCGGCTGTGACAGGTTGCCCAGTATATCAGAAAGTGAATATTGGAAATTGGAAATATCACCATCTACTTGAATTATTATCAAATCTCAAATTTTATCAGCAAGGTTGAAGGGAAAGAGAAAGGTGAGGTGCAAATATGTGACTCAAGAGTAGGAGAATAATGTACAACTATCAGAGCTGATAATTCGACATATAATTTATATGTTCTTTTGAGAACATCTGTGAAATATTTGGTGATTACCGAGCTAGGAGAATATCTTTCAATTTATTACCTATTCAAGTCAAATACCAACCATGACATCTAAATAGCGAACTCAACAAGAAGGGCGATGACTCAAAATGAAAATACACATCATTCGAAATTTAGTTCACAATTGCGGAAATAGGTGAAAGTATACAACTAATTTCTAACAGAGAATTCTCTGCTATCAACAAAGGAATTTATAATATGCTATCATTCTCAAGCTGAGGTTGGCGTATGGAATAATAAGCCAGCATCAAATTAAATATTTAATATTGCAACAGTGTTGAATATACAGAAACTCGTATGGACACTTTGTTTGCTACGGAGGATATAAAGTTGAGCATACCTTGCACATTTTTCCCAATTTTCCCGTGTCTTCCTCTACCATCCTCACGAACTGGATTCTTGTTTGTATGAGATCTTCTTCATCCCCCGTATCCCTCTTCCCAAAAGCTAGATATACTTTATTTATTTTTCATATTCTACAGTTCAGTTCTTTTCGACTTCCAATTGCTTGATAGGTGAAGTTTCTTTCCAGCTTCTCTTGCCTTTTACACTTCCCAAAAATCTTATCACGATTTATTTAATTAATAAACTATTCACTTTCCATTTTCTAATTGCCTTCCTTTTTATTATTTTCTTTTCCAGATTATTTTGTTCATTATTATTATTAAATCAATTTATCTAATAATATCACTTGTGATTTTAACAAATTAGTTTAATTTGATTATTTGATCTAAATCATTTGATTTAATTTAATGGATTATTATTTTAATTTCTAATTATATTTTAAATAACCTCGCAGATTCACTTATGATTTAAATTAATTATTTAAACATGACTACTAACATTTGATCTTTTCCACACAATCAAATAACATAGTGATCAATGAAGCATGCACATATACTCACACACAAGACCAGAACAACCGACACAGAGGGGTATTACACCCTTAACCCTTAAAACATAAACCCTTGTACCCCTACCCTTTATCTCTCTCCCACTCCCCCCTCTCTCTCTTGAAATTCTCTCCCTCCTAACCCCTCTCCCTCTCTCCCCTCTACTCTTAACCCTTAAACCCTAAACCCTTGTACCCCATACCCTTTATCTCTCTCCCACTCTCCCCCTCTCTCTCTCAAGTCTCTCCTTCCTACCCCCATGCTCATTTTATCTCCCACTCCCTCCATATCTCTCTCTCAAGTAAATGATATGGGCCTTCTATAAAAAATTTCAGCCATACTCACCATTCTCTCTAGCTGAAAAAATCCATGCAGGCCCATTAAAAAAAACATAATAATAGTTAAAGAATACGCATAAGCACAAAGCTAATGAATCTTCAACTTCATTGCTTAGGTGATTTAAAGCATGAGAATAAAATAACCTTATAGGTCTCTAAATCTTATACAGTATATGATATGAAGCAATTTCATCATGGTGGGAAAATTACTGGACAAAAAATATTTCTAGAGATAATAAAATCTAGGTGGTTCATAGGGTTGTAAATACATTAGAGTCAGAATAAGCATAGCTAAAAAATGAGTGACTCATAATCCTTTTAGCCATAGTTTGCACTTGAGAATACAAAAATATGGAATATGCATCATCAAATTAGTTAGGCTATGCAAACATACCTCATCTTTGAACTGAATATTCTTCATATGTAGTTGTTGCTCTTGAGGACTAACTTCTGCAATAACAACAGGTCCTCTGCATAGTTGGTGCATATGGGATTTCTCATGGCTTCTTTAATTTCCATGTTCTCCAAGCGAAGCTTCTCGTTAGATCCTAGATGAGGAGAGTTTTTTCATGGTCAACACTCATGTTGAGCCTAAAAATCTAAGATTTGAAAAGCCATTATTAGAAAAAATAAACTAATAAAGCCTGAAACCCTAAAGTTCATCAATTTTGCAAGATTACTACAAATTTCTGGTCATTTTCTTAATCCCTGGACATACTTTCATCTGGGTTCACTCATTCTGGAACCAAAACTTAATCTGGCGTGGTACAAGCCTCTATTTCGTACTCAGAAGTTGTCTTTCCTTCTCATCTGGGTGAGGGAACTCTTTGAAAAGCCTGTAGCAAACCCAAGTAAACCACCCAATCCAAAACTCACCCCAAAATGCTTTTTAGCCATTTCTAATATATATAGTTTTCAATTATATACTTTTTATTTATATACTTTTAATACTATAATAATAATTATATATTATAATATATTCTAATAATAATATATAATTATTATAATATATTGTAATAATAAGTATATTATATATTATAATTTAAAAATAATATAATTTAGATTTATATTAATATTAAATATTATAAAATACAAGTATTAAAAAATGGGGGAAACAAAAAACAAAAATAGTAAAATACCTTCATATCAAGGGTTCGAGCGAACCTATTGAGTATGTTCAACCAAACCACTGTGAAATATATTTTTTAATTATAGTTGAAGGTGGTTTGGTTGAACCATAGTTCATTCGAACCCTAATTCAACCGAACATATTTCTTTTGTTTGATCAAACAATTTTTTGATCGAACCCCTTTATTTTCACCTCCACCTTCTCAAGCACAACAATTGTTCATAATTTTGCACTTCAAAGCTCGATTTGAGAATGAAAATGGAGGAGACTTCACAAACCCAACTGGTATTAGATATCCCTCAGAATGAGCTATCCAAAAAATATAATTTTAATATTTTTTGATTTTATTATCTATTTGTTTTTTAAGTTTTATTAAATATAGGTTTTTCATAGAAAATGAAACTCTCTATTCTGCACATGTGGAAAAATAGAAGATTATAAAAAAATAAATTAAAAAATATGAGTGCACTAGATATTGGAGTCTTTGATCCAACAAAAAAAAAATTGATACATACAGTAAAAGTTATGCATTATACGATTGCGCTATGTCTGAATTGTAATTGGTTTGACTTTGAAACTTGATTAAGGAAAACATATTCAATAAAAAACTATCTAACCAAGTGGAAGCACTAGATAGTGGAGTTACAAATCTAAATTTGAAATAATTAGAATTTTAACCTTCATGGAAAAACTTTTTATGTGTTATACGGTGTGAGTCACTTTTTAAAAATGTTATTTTCTAAAAAAATCTAGTTTTGTGGGAGATGGAAAAGGAAGTGCAATCTAATTCCAAAAATTTTGAAAAAAATATTTTTAGAATCTACAAACAAAATGTGATGAGACTCTAGTTTGCATCATCTTCAAATTCCTCATGGTTTAGCTGCTATAAGTGCCCAAATGTGAAGATTTAGTTACAAAAAAGAAATTGAGTGTCTAGTTTGGCCAAAAATTGTAAACCACTATTGTGGGATCACCCCATTCTAGGGTTGTTATTAGGGTAAAAAAAAAAGGGTTAATTGGGGTTTGTAGAAGGTGGCTCCATTAGTGTAGATTGTAGCTCTGAATAAAATATTTTATTTTCAAAGTTGACTTTGTTGTAACGAATCAAGACCATGAGGATGTAGCATGTATGTTTTGAACCTATAATTCCATTTTTTGAAAATAATTAAAAGTGAGTTATTTTTTCTCACATCTTTTTTGGTATCTATTGTTGTCATTTGTGTGGGTTTTGAGTGGTGTGGCTCTCATTAAGCCTAGAGGAAGCAAATGAATGTATCAAAAAATTGAGAGAACAAATCAAGAATTTTAGAGAGAGAGATAGAGAAGTTAATGAATAGTTGAAGAAGCCAAATAAAGATATCACTAGATTGAAAGTTCAAGTAAAAGAATAGAATAAATTGAGGATTGACTAAAAGAAAAGATTCAAAGTAAGACTGGTGAATGAACAAAACTTGAACAAGAAGTGGTAAACCTAAGATCAAATTTGGAGAAAGAAAGATCTCATGAGGACAAATATAAAATAAGTACTACAATTCTTGATGAATTGATTAGTGGATAAAGCCAATCTAAAGATAAAGAAAGTTTGGGACATGAATAAGGAGAAAGCTCAAAGGAAAATCAGACTCATAACAAGGATTTCAATCAAAAGAAGACACAAGGAAATCATAGACATATTATAAATTAAATATGAAACACTAGAAGACCTCCTATAAAACAACCAAACACTCAAAGGTGTTGGCATAGTTTTCCATTGACATCAAAGGTTGTTACAGAAGGAGATTGACGCCCATTCACATTCAATTCTTAATATTTTGCATGGATTTGAGAGAGGTGGATTCATCTCATGGTGCTGACATGGATTGGTGTTGTTGATAAGATCTATCATGCATAAGTTAAGTTGATACAAAAATTATATTGATAGGTATTTGTTGGAACATGGTAAAGGTTGGTAAGGGCACCTGTTTCATGGATCATTATATTGATTTGTTTGTTTTTCATTAATACAAAGTGATGTATTCCTTTTGATTGAGGAGCATCTAGCGATGTAGGGAAATCTTACACAAGCCAAAAAAATGTTTTCTATATTTGCTTTAATTGTTTTGAGTTCCATGATGGCACTTAAGGGTTGCAAGATAGTCAAGAGTAAAAAATAGTGGAAATGGTCACTTGCTATTTTTTATTAAGTTGGCCTAAATGGGTTCATATGGACCTTAAAATTACCCCAAGGACTAGAACTAGAAAAACATTTTTTGTCGCGAAAGAATCATCTCAATACCCTACATAGTTTAGGAGGTAGTAAAGTTTTTGTCCCAAGAAATTTCTACAATGCATCTTCAATTTTAGATATGAAGAATTTAGAAGCCCTGAAATAGCTCAAAAATTTGATGAACTAACCTATGATGGGTACGTGGATTGTAGATCTCTTTGAGATCTTTCCACTAATATAAAATAATAGAAAATTAAACACTTGGATCAGAAGTTATGGCCTCGTGAAGTTGCCCCTCTAAAATGTAGAATTAATTAAAATTTCTTCCTAGGAAAAAAAACAAATGGTAGGAATTTTGGCACCAAAACAAAAGGGAAAGTTGAACTTTAGGGTGATCCCAAAATACTAGTTTACAATTTTTGGCCAAACTAGACACTGAACAATTTTTTTCTATCTAAATCTTCACTTTCAGGCACCTATAGCAGCTAAATTGTGAGGAATTTGAAGATGATGCAAACTAGTGATTAGTGGCATTTTTTTTCCATATTCTAATTTTTTTTTTTTCAATTTTTTTGGAATCTGATTCCACGTCTTTTTCCATCTCCTTCAAAAACTAGTTTTTTTTTAGTAAACACCATTTTTAAGGAGTGGCACTCACTGTATAACACAACAGTTTTTCCATGAAGGATAAAATTCATTTTTTTTCAAATTTAGATTTGTAACTATGATATCTAGTTCTTCGAATTGGTTTCATAATGTTTTATTGAATATTTTTCCTTAATCAAGTTCCAAAGTCAAACCAATTACAATTCAAACATAGGCCGACTGTATAACACAACCTTTTTTGTATGTATCAAAATTCAATTTTTATTTATTTTTATCAAGGACTTTAATGTCTAGTGCAGTCATATTTTAAAAAATAAATAAATGATAATCTTCTATTTTTCCACAGGTACAGAACATAGAGCTTGATTTTCAATGAAAAACATACATTTGTAAGAAATAAAAAATAAATATAATAATTAAAATAAATTTATTTAAAATTATACTTTTTGGGAATCTTATAATAAGGACTACATACTTAAAAAAATAAAATTAAATGAATTCATTTGATCCCCCAAAAGGTAAATCAAAAGTGGTTTTTTATCAGCGTTTTGATAGGTGTAAAGGAGACTTTGTTATAGGTATGGCTTAAAACTGGCAGGGTTCTATCCAAGGGGGTTTGATCTAAGATAGTTTGATGAAACCCTCTTCAATTGGAATGCTTTAAATGGAACTTTATAAGGATTAAATCATTATATTTCTAAAAATATGTGAATTAAAAAAAATATAGAATCTCACAAAAATTGTAAACCAGCTTTGTGGGATCACTCTTTATAGAAAATTATAGGGTGGTTAATGGGGTAAAATAATAAGGGTTAAGTGGGAGTTGTAGAAGGTGGCTCCATTAGTGCATATTGTGGCTCTGAATAATTTTTTTTTTTCAGAGTTCATTATTTTGTAATTAATCAAGCCCATGAGGTTGTAGCATGTAAGTTTTGAACTTGTAATTTCATTTTCTCAAAATAATTGAAAGTGAGTTATTCTTTTGTCGCACATCTTCCGTGTTGGTATCTATTTTTGTGATTTGTGGGGGTTTTGGGTGGTGTGGCCATCATCAAGCCTAGAGGAAGCAAATGAATGTATCAAAAATTTGAGAGAACAATCAATAATTTTAGAGAGCAACATAGAGAAGTTAATGAATAGTTGAAGAAGACAAATGAATATATCACTGAATTGAAAGTTCACGTCAAAGAAAAGAAGAAAAATGAGGATTGTTTGAAAGAAAAAAATCAATATAAGACTAATGAATGCACAAGAATTCAAAAAGAAATGGTAACCCTAAAATCAAATCTAGAGAAATCAAGAGATCATGAATACAAAATCAAAACAATTGCTACGATTCTTGATGAACTGATTGGTAGAGAAAAACCATTTAAAGATAAATGTGGTTTGAGACTTGAAGAAGGTGAAATCTCAAAGGAAAATCTAACTACTAAGAAGGATGTCAATCAAAAGAAGACACATTGAAATGGTAGACATATTAGAAATCAAAGAAGAAATGTTGGAAGACCTATTATCAAGCAACCAAATACTCAAAGGTGTTGACATAGTTTGTCATTGATGTCAAAGGTTGTTGTAAAAGGAGTTTGATGTTCATTCACATTCAATCATTGATGTTCTCAATGGAACTAAGAGAGGTTAATTCATCTCATGGTGCTGACATGGATTGGTGTTATTGATAAGATCAATCATGCATAAGTTTAGTTGATACAAAAATTATATTGATAGGTACTAGTTAGAACATGGTAAAGGTTGGTAAGGGTGCCTATTTCATGGATAATTGCATTGATTTGTTGGTTTTTCATTAATGCAAAGTGATGTATTACTTGTGATGCAGGAGCATCCAACAGTGTAAGGAAATCTTGCATCTCTTAAAAAAATTATTATCTTTATTTTCCTAATTGTTTTGAGTCCCATGATGGCACTTAAGGGGTGTAAAATAGTCAAGAGTCAAAAATAGCAAAAAAAAGTCACTATTTTTAGTATGTTAACCTAAACGGTCTCCTATGGAACTAAAAATTTACCCCAAGGAGCAGAACTGAGAAACATTTTCAGATGCAAAAGAATCTTCTCAATACCCTCCACTATTTGGTAGATATTAAAGCTTTTGTCTCAAGAAATTTCTCTAATGTTAGATATGAAGACTTTAGAGGCCCCAAAATAGCTAAAAAAGTTGACGAAATGACCTATGGTGTGTACATGGATTGTAGACCTCTTTGACAACTTTCAAATGATATACAATAATAGAAAATAAAACATCGGGATCAAAATTTATGTCCCCATGAAGTTTCCCCTCTAAAAAGTGGATTTCATTAAAATTTCTTCCTAGGACAAAAATCAAATGACCAAACTTTTGGCACCAAATTAGAAGGGAAAGTTGAATTTCCTAGAACATTATAGGGTGGTTATTGGGGTAAAATAAAAAGGGTTAATTGGGGTTCATAGACGGTGGTTCCATTAGTGTATAATGTGGCTCCAAATAAAATATTTTATTTTCAAAGTGTATTTTATTGTAATGAATAATGCCCATGAGGTTGTAACATGTAAGTTTTGAACCTGTAATTTCATTTTCTGAGAATAACTGAAAGTGAGTTATTTTTCTATCTCACATCTTTTATGTTGGTATCTATTATTGTGATTTGTGTGTGTTTCGAGTAGTGTGTCCCTCATCAATCCTAGAGGAAGCAAATGAATGTATCAAAAATTTGAGTGAAAAAATCAAGAATTTTAGAGATAGACATAGAGAAGTTAATGAATAGTTGAAGAAGGAAAATGAAGATATCATGAGACTAAAAGTTCAAGTCAAAGAAAAGAAGAAACTTGAGGGTTGACTGAAAGAAAATATACAAAGTAATAATAATGAATTCACAAAACTTGAATAAGAAGTGGCAACCCTGATATAAAATTTGGAGAAAGCAAGAGCTCATAAGAAAAAATTCAAAACAACTACTACAATTCTTGATGAACTGATTGTTGGACAAAAACCATCTAAAGATAAAGGTAGTTTAGGACTTGAAGAAAGAGAAATCTCAAAGGAAAATCAGACTCGTAACAAGGGTGTCAATCAAAAGAGGACTCAAGGAAATCTCAAAAAAATTAGAAATCAAAGAAGAAATACTAGAAGACCTGTTATCGAATAACCAAATACTCAAAGATGTAGGCATAGTTTGTTATTGATGCCAAAGTTTGTTGCAAAAGTAGTTTTATATTCATTCACATTTAGTTCTCAATGTTCTCCATGGATCTGAGAGAGGTTTATTCATCTCACGAAGTTGGCATGGATTAGTGTTGTTGATAACATCTATCATGCATAAGTTAAGTTGATACAAAAATTATATTGATAGGTATTTGTCAGAACATTGTAAAGATTGTTAAGAGCACCTATTTCATGGATCATTGTATTGATTTTTTGGTTTTTCATTAATGCAAAGTATTGTATTCCTTGTGATGTAGGAGCATTCAATGGTGTAAGAAAATCTTGCATCACCAAAAAAAAAAATTATTTATTTTGTTTAGTTTTTCTTAGTCCCATGATGGCACTTAAGGGGTTTAAGATAGTAAAGAGCCAAAATAACAAAAAATGGTCACTTACTATTTTTATTAAGTTGGCCTAAATTGAATGGAATGGAGCTGAAAATTTTCCACAAGGAGCATAACTGAAAAAAAAAATTGGTCATGAAAGAATCATCTCAATACCGTATACAATTTTGGAGATCTTAAAGTTTCTATTGCAAGAAATTTCTCCAATGTTGCTTCAAACTCAAATATGAAGATATTAAAGGCCCTGAAATAGCTTAAAATTTTGATGAACTGGACTATGGTGGGCTCACATGTAGTAGATCTCTTTCAGAGGTTTCCAACGATATGCAATAATAGAAACTCACACACCCAAATCAAATGTTATGGCACAATGAAGTTGCCCCTCTAAAAAGTGAATTTCATTTAAATTTCTTCCTAGGCTAGAAATCAAACAGTGAGACTTTTGGCACCAAAACAAAGGGAAAGTTGAACTTCCTAGAATGTTCTAGGGCGGTTATTAGGGTCAAATAAAAAGGGTTAATTGGGGGTTGTAGAAGGTGATTTTTTTTTCAGAATGTATTTTCTTGTAATGAATCAAGCCCATGAGGCTATAGAATGTAAGTTTTGAACCTATAATTTCATTTTCTAAAAATAATTGAAAGTGAGTTATTTTTCTATCTCACATATTTTGTATTGGTATCTATTGTTGTGATTTGTGTGGGTTTTGGGTGGTGTGGCCCTCATCAAACCTAGAGGAAGAAAATGAATGTATCAAAATTTTGAGAGAGAAAATCAATAATTTTAGAGAGAGACAGAGAAGTTAATGAATAGTTGAAGAAGGAAAATGAAGATATCACTAAACTAAAAGTTCAAGTCAAAGAAAAGAAAAAAATTGAGTATTTACTAAAAGAAAATATTCAAATACTGATGATTGCAAGAAACTTGAACAAGAATTGGTAACACTGCGATCAAATCTAAAGAATGCAAGAGCTCAAGAGGACAAATTCAAAATAAGTACTACACTTCTTGATGAACTAATTGGTGGAAAAAAATAATCTAAAGATAAAGGTGGTTTGAGACTTCAAGAAGGACAAATCTCATAAGAAAACCAGCCTCGTAACAAGGATTTCAATCAAAAGAAGACTCAAGGGAATGGTATAAAGATTAGAAATTGGAGAAGAAATGTTGGGAGACCTCCTATCAAACAACCAAAAACTCAATGGTGTTGGCATATTTTATCATTAATGTCAAAGGTTGTTGCAAAAGGAGTTTGATGTCCATTCACATTCAGTTCTTGATGTTCTCCATGGATGTAAGAGAGGTTGCTTCATCTCATGGTGCTAACATGGATTGGTGTTGTTCATAAGATCCATCATGCATGCATTAAGTTACAAAAATTATATTGATAGGTATTTTTTAGAAAATGCTAAAGTTTTGTAAGGGCACCTCCTTCATGAATCATTGTACTATATTTTTCATTTTCCATTAATGCAAAGTGATGTATTCCGTGTGATGCAAGAGAATGCAATAGTGTAGGGAAATCTTGCATCACCCAAATAATTGTTTTCTTTATTTTCTTTACTTGGTTTGAGTCTCATGATGGCAATTAAGGGGTGTAAGATAATCATGAGTCAAAAATAGAAAAAAATGGTCACTTACTATTTTTATTAAGTCGGTCTAAATGGGCTCGTATGGACCTAAAAATTTAACCCAAGGAGGAGAACTAAAAAACATTTTTGGTTGCAAAAGAATCATCTCAATACCCTGCATGGTTTGGGAGACATTAAGTTTTTGTCACAAGAAATTTGTCCAATGCATATTCAAATTTAGATATGAAGAATTTAGAGGCCCCGAAATAGGTCGAGAAGTTAATGAAATTACCTAAGGTCCATTTTTGTATTGTAGATCTCTTTGAGTGATTTCCAATGATATGGAATAATAGAAAATTGGACACCTGAATAAAAATTTATGGCCCTATGAAGTTGTCATTGTAAAAAATGAATTTCATTAAAATTTCTTCATAGGCTAAAAATCAAATGGTGAGACTTTTGGCACCAAAACAAAAGTGAAAGTTAAACTTTCTAGAACATTCTAGGGAAATTATTGGGTAAAATAAAAAGAGTTAAGTGGGAGTTGTAGAAGGTGGCTCCATTAATGTAGATTGCGGCTTCGAATAAATTTATTTTTTTTCAAATTTTATTTTATTGTAATGAATCAAGACCATGATCCTATAGCATGTAATTTTTGAACCTATAATTCCATTTTCTAAAAATAATTGAAAGTGAGTTATTTTTTTGTCTCACATCTTCTATGCTTGTATCTATTGTAGTGATTTGTGTGGGTTCCAGGTGGTGTGGCCCTCATCAACCCTAGAGGAAGCAAATGAATGTATCAAAAAGTTGAAAGAACAAATCAAGAATTTTAGAGAGAGACATAGAGAAGTTAATGAATAGTTCAAGAAGGCCAATGAAGATATCACCAATCTGAAATTTCAAGTCAAAGAAAAGAAGAAAATTGAGGATTGTATGAAAGAAAATATTCAAAGTAAGACTGATTAATGCACAAAACTTGAACAAGAATTTGTAACCCTAAAATCAAATCTGGAGAAATCAATTGCTCATGAGGAAAAATTTAAAACATTTACTACAATTCTTGATAAACTGATTGATGGAAAAATATATCTAAAGATAAAGGCAGTTTGGGACTTGAAGAAGGAGAATTCTCAAAGGAAAATCAGACTCCTAACAAGGATGTCAATCAAAATAAGACTCAAGGAAATGGAAGAAAAATTAGAAATCAAAGAAGAAATGATGGAAGACCTATCAAAAAGCCAAATACTCAACAATGTTGGCAAAGGTTGTCATTGATGTCAAAGGTTTTTTCAAAGGAATTTGATGTTCATTTGCATTCATTTTTTGATAATCTCTATGGATCAGCGAGAGGTTACTTCATCTCATGGTGTTGACATGGATTGGTGTTGTTGATAAGATCTATCATGCATAAGTTGAGTTGATACAAAAATTATATTGATAGGTATTTGTTAGACCACAGTAAAGGTTCGTAAGAGCACCTATTTCATGGATCATCATAATGATTTTTTTCTTTTTTATTAATGCAAGGTGATGTATTCCTTGTGATCTAGGAGCATCTAGCATTGTAGGAAAATCTTGCATTACCCAAAAAAAAAAAATCTTTTTTTTCATTGTTTTGAGTCCCATGATGGCACTTAAGGGGTCTAAGATAGTCAAGAGTCAAAAGTAGTAAAAAATGGTCACTTGATTTTTAGTAAGTTGGCCTAAATGGACTCATATGGACCTGAAAATTTACACCAAGGAGAAGAACTAAAAAAAAAATTGGGCATGAAAAAATTGTCTCAATACCTTCCATGATTTGGGAGATATTAAGGTTTATGTCCTAGGAAATTTTGCCAATGCAACTTCAAATTGAGATATGAAGACCTTAGAGGACCCAAACCATCTCGAAAATTTGGTGAACCAACCTATGGTTGGTTGGAATGTTGTAGATCTCTTTGAGATCTTTCCAACTATATGCAATAATAGCAAATCAGACACCTAGATCAAAAGTTATGGCCCCACAAAATTGCCCCTCTAAAAAGTGAATTTCATTTAAATTTCTTCCTAGGCAAAAAATCAAATAGTGGGACTTTTGGAACAAAACCAAATGGAAAATTTGAACTTTATAGAACATTCTATAGTGGTTATTGGGGTAAAATAAAAAGGATTAAGTGGGGTTTGGTGAAGGTGGCTCCATTAGTGTAGATTGTTTCTCTAGATAAAATATTTTATTTTCAAATTTGATTTTGTTGTAATGAATCAAGGCCATGAGGTTGTAGCTTGTAAGTTTTGAACCTATAATTTTAGTTTTAGAAAATAATTGAAAGTGAGTTATCTTTTTGTCTTGTATCTTATGTATTGGTATCTATTGTTGTGATTTGTGTGTGTTTTGAGTGATGTGGCCCTCATCAAGCCTAGATGAAGCAAATAATTGTATCAAAATTTTGAGAGAACAAATCAAGAATTTGAGAGAGAGGGAAGTGAATCAATAGTTGAAGAAGGAAAAAAAGATATCACTAAACTAAAAGTTCAAGTAAAAGAAAAGATTCAAACTAATACTGATGAATGCAAAAAACTTGAACAAGAACTGGTAACACTAAGATCAAATTTGGAGAAAGCAAGAGCTCATGAGGGAAAATTCAAAACAAGTACTACAATTTTTGATGAAGTGATTGGTAGAGAAAATCATCTAAAGATAAAGGTGGTTTGGGACTTGACGAAGGAGAATTATCAAAGGAAAATAAGACTCCTAACAAGGATTTCAATGAAAAGAAGGCTCAAAGAAATGTCAGAGAGATTAGAAATCAAAGAAGAAACACTGGAAGACCTATCAAACAACCAAATACTCAAATTTGTTGGCATAGTTTGTCTTTTATGTTAAAGGTTGTTGCAAAATGGATTTGATGTTCATTCACATTCAGTTCTTGATGTTTTTCATGGATATGAGAGAAGTTGATTCACCTCATGGTGCTGACATGGATTGATGTTGTTGATAAGATCTATCATGCATATGTTGAGTTTTTACAAAATTTATATTGATAGGTATTTGTTAGAACATGGTAAAGGTTGGTAACGACACCTATTTCATGGATCATTGTATTGATTTGTTTCTTTTTCATTAATGCAACTGATGTATTCCTTGTGATGTAGGAGCATCCAACTATGTAGGGAAATCTTGCAAGACCCAAAAAAATTATTTTCTTCCGTTATTTTGAGTCCAATAATGGCACTTAATGGGTGTAAGATAGTTAGGAGTTAAAAATAGAAAAACATGGTCACTTACTATTTTTTGTAAGTCAACCTAAATGAGTTTGTATGGACCTAAAAAATTTACTACAAGGAGCAGAACTAAAAATCATTTCCAGTTGTGAAAGAATTGTCTCAATATCCTACATGGTTCGGGAGATATTAAAGCTTTTGTCTCGGGAAATTTCTCCAATCCAGCTTCAAATTTAGATATGAAGACTATAGAGGACCCAAAATAGCTTGAAAATTTGATGAACTAAACTATGCTCAATTCACACATTGTATATCTCTTCAATAGCTTTCCAACAGTATGCAATAATAGAAAATTGGACATCCAGATCAAAATCGTATGCCCTGTGAAGTTGCCCCTCTAAAAAGTGAATTTCATTAAAATTTCTTCCTATGCCATAAATCAAATAGTAGGACTTTTGGCGCCAAAACAAAAAGGGAAAGTTGAACTTTCTAGAACATTCTAGGGTGGCTATTGGGGTAAAACAAAAGGGGTAAAGTGGGGGTTGTAGATGGTGGTTCCATTAGTGTAGATTGTGCCTCCAAATAAAATATTTTGTTTTCAAAAATTTATTTTTTTGTAATGAATCAAGCCCATGAGGCTATAGCATGTAAGTTTTCAACCTATAATTTCATTTTCTAAAAATAATTGAAAGTGAATTATTTTTTTGTCTCACATCTATGTTGGTATCTATTATTGTGATTTCTATGGGTTTTAGGTGTTGTGTCCCTCATCAATCCTAGAATAAGAAAATGAATGTATCAATATGATGAGAGAACAAATCAAGAATTTTAGAGAGAGACATAGAGAAGTTAATGAATAGTTGAAGAAGGAAAATGAAGATATCATCAGACTAAAAGTTCAAGTCAAAGAAAAGAAGAAAAAAGAGATTTTTTTAAAAGAAAAAAATCAAAGTAAGATTGGTGAATGCAAAAAAATTGAACAAGAAGTGGTAACCCTAAGATCAAATATGGAGGAACCAAGAACTCATGAGGACAAATTCAAACCAAGTACTACAATTCTTGGTGATCTAATTGGTGGAAAAAAACCATATAAAGGTAGTTTGGGACTTGTTGGAGGTTCCAATTGATGTTCTCGAATCTCCTAAAGGGTAGGTACTTCTTATATTCAGAGACCCTAGGTCAGTGGCCAATGATTAGGAAACGACTGATTGGAAAGCTTCTCCTCTGTACTTTAGGCTTTTGTATGACCAAGGTGGGTATCTATATGCATTAATGCAAATCATCACACTACAATGGTGGAAAGCCTTCAATGGGATAAATCATCTACACAACTCTCCCTATTAGCAATGACTTGTGGTAGTGTGGAAAGGGAAAACATGAAATCAAATCTAAACTAAGAAGGGAATGTTTTTAATTGAAGGATTTTTTATTCTATCCTAGATTCATACTTTTTGAATCTCCTTGACCAGTGCCTAATCCACATGGAGTCAGGAATAAAAAAAATTGTACAACAAACCAACCATGGCTTCTCATAACCCTACTACCTTGCAACAGGAAACCAAAAAGAGGACAATCAACATGTTACCTAGTTATTCACACTACACTACAATACCTTCATTACCTTTACGCAAGCAATTATACCACTCCTTGAATGAGGGAAACAAAAACATAACTCAAACAAAAAATTTGTTTTAAGCATCAACACAACCCTTGATTATATTGATTCAAAAGATACTACACACAACATTTGGACAACATACAAATTGACATATATAATGAAGTAGAATACAAATTTTGTATGGAAATCATCTATTGTTATTACAAATCATAGCTCATTACATTCCCTATCTATTTCCAAAGGACTTACCCTACTCAAATTGACTCAAAGTAAATAATTATAGAAAGCATAAAAATAAAGTCTAGTATGGAAAACACTATACCAGACCACTCAGGTTGGAGAGTAGAAGTTTGAACCCAAAACAAAACAAAAAAAATTCATTTATAGTGAAAGAATCACTCATATTCAAATTCAAACCCTAACCCTAACTCAATTAGATTTATAGAAAGGATCAAATCCAATCAGATTACAAACAACAAGAATTCCTCCCAAAAAATGAAGCAACAACCAGTCATAAAGGCCTTTGACACCTCAAGAACACTCCAACATTAATGGAATTCTAAAAATGGGCATGGCACCCCAAGAAATCTACAATTAGAATTAGGAAAATCAAATACTAACAAAGACCTTAACTGGTACAACACATCAAGACATCAATGGCATTGCACAACAATAAATTTTGGCTTGTGAGAAGCAAAAAATTGATCTATAATTTCCCTAGATAAATCCTAGTAGCTAGTTGCAGTTGTGCCATTACTTTCAAGATTCCCTCATGAAGATTCAAACAAGTAGTCATTGGGAAATCATAGTTTGAAGTGTTGCCATCAATCTTTCTTAATCCAACCAAGATCCAATGCTTATCGGTCACTATTGCAACTTTAAAACACAAATGCTCGATAAATGGTTATTTAAATCTCCACCATTGAGGAAATCCTTCAACAATATTCAAAGATCTCTATTTTATTTTCCATGAATCAATTAGAACCATTCCTCATTGTCTCACTAGAGCTAACAATGGGACCACAAGATCTTCATAGGCTAGTGGGATTGTGCCAAGTGTCACTTTTCTTGTCGCTAATTGCCCAATTGCTACAACTGCTTCGTTTCACAATGATGATGTAAAATGATGATGCCACATGTTGAAGGATCCAAAAATATTTAAAATTATAATGCCGTACATCATTGGATTAATGACATTTTATATGCATTATTCCTCATTTCCCCATAAGACAAAGATGGGTCCCACCACAACTGCCACGAGCTAGCGAGAACCATTAGATTTTATATATTCAATCAATGTCATTCATTGTTTTGCATAAGTCATCTTCCACCATTATCACCCTCCTACTGGCCCCCACTAGGGACATGCATCACCAACCCACCAACTTGTGGCTTTTCTTTACTAATTATTTTAATCATGCGGGGGCATGGGGAATGGCCAAGATGTAACCATGCCTTTTACTTTTATGTTTGTCATTTGATAAAGTTCCCACCACAACTATTGTTAGGCATGAGGACCATGGGACCCACACCACACATTCACCACATGGTAGAAGCCCATTAACCCACTACTTTCCAAAAAACATCATTTTAATTAGGCAAGCTAAAAGAGAATGGCTACAATCAAATCCTTTGATCTAACGGTCAACAAATCTGCACAGGAAAAAAGGATATTCTTAAAAAGGGGACCTGACTAGGTCGACAAGAGTAAGAACCTTGGGACAAAGACATAAGACTATAAGTCAAAAATGGGAAATATTTACTTCACCTACCTTAGAAAAAGGGTCAAACATTTCAAATGGGGTGGTTGCCAAGAAGAAAAGGTAAAAAGAGCCAATGAACATACGACCATCTAGAAATAAGTTATAAATTGGATGATAGGGAACTAGGAGCAAGAGGTCAACATGAATTTAGAACGAAAGTGCATGCTAGGGTTTAAGGTTTTATCAGATAAGGGTTCAATCCCTTCATGTAATTTTTGAACCATAAACAAACAAAATGGAGGAAAATCAGAGGCACAAGGGGAAAAAAATTAATGGGAATGGCCATGGATTTTACAAGTACCACTAGTGGCTCCAATTAGGAATGTCTACTTGACAAAGTAGAACAAGTATTTAAATCTCTAGAGAAGTAGACCAAGACAGCCATTGGGAAATGGAATCATCCAAAACATGCCATCTCATTTGATAACCTCGGGCAACCAAATGAAAAAGGGGAATTAAAATTTACCCCTGTCAAACACCAAACTATTCAAGAATTTGATATCCCTTAACCAGTAATTATTTTTGTCACACCATAGTAGTACAAGTAGCCTCCTTCCTGAAAAAACCAACATGTGATTACCCTTGAACAAGGGAGAACTTGCTACATGGTTTTCTTTGATGTTACATGGTAACCACATCATATAGGCCACCTCATTGCCACCCATTGCATTTTTAGATTTTGTATTTGGTGACAAGAACTAAGAACACTGATCAACACCATAAAATACCTCTATCTCTTCACACTTGCTAATCACTTCACATGAATTAAGGAAAAAAGAAAAAGCCTCAAACTCACATGGAACAAAAAAAAGTTCCATATCATCATGCTTAAATGTAGAGGGAAACTCATCCTCAGAAAAATCAAACTGAAAACTTTGAAGCTTAGGAACACAAAGAACATGAACAAGTAGAAAATTATCACCATGTCGCTACTCAGCAGAACTACAAGCATCATGCTTGGTGTCCTCAATGTTGATGCAAACCTCATCAACACATCGATTCAGATCAAGAGGAACTTTTTGTAAAGATCTATACTCTTCATATTTCCTCTCTTTTTCATCCCTTTTGCAATTTGTTGATACAAATGTGTCACAAAAATTTGAACTATGATACACATCAAGGGAACTTACCTCAGCAACATCACTTTTTGATGAAAAACATGAAGCCAACTGCTCATGAGGAAGACAATGAGCTGCAACCCCTAAAAAAATAAAATCATATGCATCCATATGATCCATACAATCATACTCCTTAGGTGAAAACTCATCATAAATAACAACATTAGTTGTACTAACATTTATCTTTTGATTTTCATCTTCACCTACAACTACAACTATGCCATCCCCATGCAGAAACTCAATGGAAACTTCAAAAATAAAACTAGGAACAAAGGAAGGTGGAAAATAAAACAAGGGAACACCCTCTTGTTCATCATCCATAGTAGACATATCTTCTCTTCTATGTTGCCACACAAACTAGTAGAATCATATCCCATACTATCAAATTGGAAATCACCATTGGACTCATCATTATTGCTCTCTTCCACTTGAAATTCACTAGAAAAACTATCACACTCATCTATTATGGAAAGCAAGCTCTCTTTCTCCATTGTTTCAACATCGACAAGAGGTATATCTACACATATTCTTTTGTGGGATTCTCAAAAGTAGAATATTCACCACTACAAGATGCATCACTGCTCTTTTCTATACCAACCAAACACCTAGAATAAATACCATCACATAGTATAGATAGGATGTGATCTCCATGCCTCCCTATCAACTTTTCAATCATTGAAAGCCAACCATAAATGTATCCAACTCTTGAAGGATTCCATCTATGTGGCATTCTACTCATACTGAACACAATTCTTTCACAAAATAAATCAACACATGTTGATTCATCCATCCTTTCTAATTCTGGTGTAGCAAACCAACATTCCATTAACTTGTCATGAAAATAAGATTTGGACTCATCCCCATATCTTTCTATATTCCATAATACATCTAGAGGTGAGAAATTTTCAACTTCAGATTCATATTCTTCAACTTTCTGACTATGTAGAGAACTACCATCTAACAGATGACTACCATTCACCTCACAAAACTAGTCAGTGAACATTTCTTTAAACTCATGCCATGAAAAAATAGAATACAAAGGTGGATTAACAAACTGGTCCTTAGCATCATCTTCTAGTGTTCTTACAAATAACTTCATGACAACATCTTGTTCCTCTATCTAACTTTCCACTATCAACTCAACAAAATCTTGCAAATGTCTTGACGTTGATTCCTCTAAACTGCATCTAAACTTAGAAAAATATTTCTTTATTTCCCATGGAATGGAATGTGGATAACCATGGATTTTACTGAAATCTAGAGGATTATATATCTCCAAAGAAAAAGGTTTTCTTTGAAGATATGACTATGGTTCACATATGATAGAATAACTAGTAGAGGGGGAATCTATTTGATGATAAATTTTAAATCCCAACCCTCTACAACTAGCTACAAAATATCCAACTTCTCTTTTCCCTTTTGAACTAGTACCTTAAAGCACTAAATAAGGGACAATATTTACTAGAGATTTATTGTAGACCTTCATACAAAATATTGCAATAGTAAAACACATAAAGACTACTACAACCAACTCTTCTAATGATGTGGAATATTTTGTAGAGTTGTCGCCTCTTTAAAAGAGGAAAAGATCCTCAAGCAATAGAATGCTCCTTCCAAGATCAATACATTTCTGAGTTCTCTCCACTAGATGAGAACCATACTTCAATAACACACTAGAAACATTACATCAATCTCCCTCTTCAAGTATGCAAGACCCTTTGCAAATATCTATCTTCCTTAATAACGTAGAGCATATTTGTAGTTGCTCGCCCAAAAATTCATGCACTTATCTTTATCCTCCTTAGAGAATATGGTTCATAATGATGTAGAGCATATATTTAGTTTCTCACCCAAAGTTTTCTTGTTTCTTCTCCCTAGAGGAGTCACCAATCTATTGGCTCTGATGGGTCAATGACTCTAAAATTTTCAATCTTTGGTTACAAATTTGAATAACTCTTTGATAAGACTATCTACAACCAAAAATACTTAGTTCATCCCCAGTGGAGTCACCAATCTATTGGAGGTTCTAGATGATGGTCTAGCATCTCCTAAAGGGTAGCTACTCCTTATACTCAGAGACCCTAGATTAGTGGCCAACTCACAAGAGATGACTGATTGGCAAGCCTCTCTTCTATACTTTAGGCTTTGCAGGACCAAGGTGGGTATCCCTATACATTAATGCAAATCATCACACTACAATGGTATAAGACCTTCAATGGGCTAAATCATCTACACAACTCTCCTTATTAGTAGTTACTTGTGGTAATGTGGAAAGTGCAAACATGAAAGGAAATTTAAACTAAGAAAGTAGGGAATATTTTTAAATCAAAGATTTTTTATTATGTCGTAGCTTCATAATTTGTGAATCTCCTTGACCAATGCCTATTCCACATGGAGTCAAGAATGAAATAAAATCCTACAATATACCAAACATGGATTCTCATAACCCTACTACCTTTCATCAAGAAACCAAGAAAAGTACAATCAAAATGTTAGTTGTCCACACTGCACAACAATACCTTCATTAACTTTATGCAACCAATTACCAGCTCTTTGAATGATAGGAAACCATAAATATAAATCAAACAACAAATGTGTTTGATAGCATCAACACAATCCTTAATTATATTGATTCAAAAGATATTGCACATAATATTTGGAGAACATACATATTGAAATATATAATGAAGCAAAATACAAATGTTGTATGGCATTAATCTATTGCTATTATAGAGAATAGATCATTACATTCCCTATATATCTCCAAAGGGATTAACCTACTCAACTTGACTGAAAGCAAAGAATTACATAAAGCATAGAAATAGAATATGGTAGGGAAAACACTATACCAAACCAAAACAAAAAAAATTTCCTTTATAGCATAGGCATAAATTAGATTAAAATTCAAACCCTAACCCTTACTGAATCAGTGCATAGAAAGGATCAAATCTGATCAAATTACAAACAACAAGAATTCCATCCCGAAAATGAAGCAACAATCAGTCATAAAGGCCTCTAAAACAATGAGTACACTCTAGCATTGATGGATTTTTGTAAAGAGGAATGGCACCCCTAGAAATCCACAATTAGAATTAGGAAAACAAAAACCTAACAAAGACCTTAACCTCTGCAACACATGAGGACATCAATGGTGCCACACATCAATAAATTATAGCTTGGGAGAAGCAAAAATATGATATGTAATTGTGTTGGATGAATCCTAGTAGTTTTTTGTAGTTTCACCATTACTTTTGGAATTCCCTTGCAAATATTCAAACAACTAGCTATTGGGAAATTGTATTTTGAGTTGTGGCCATCGATCTATCTTAATCACACCAAGATCTAATGCCAATCTCTCACTGTCGTAACTTTAAAACACAATCACTTGATAAACTGTTATTTAAAAATTCACCATTGAGGACATCCTTCAACAATATTCAGTGATATCCATTGGATTATCTACCAATCAATCAAAACTATTCCTTGTTGTCCTGCTAGAGCTGACAACAGGTCCACAATATTTTCATAGACTAGCAGACTTGTTCGAAGTGTCACTTTTCTTATCACTAATTTCCTAATTGTTACAATTGCTTCATTTCACAAAAACGATGTGAAATGATGATGCCACATGTCAAAGGACCCACAAGGATTCAAAACACCAATGTCATGCATCGTTGGATAAAAAAAAATTAATTTGCACCATTACCTATTTCCCTAGAAGACGGAGATGGGTCCCACCACAAGTGCCATGGGCTAGTGGGTGCCATCAAATTTTCTACATTCAATCACTTTCATTCACCAATATGGATACATCATCTTCCACCATCATCACCCTCCTACTAGCCCCCACCAGGGACACACATCACCAGCCTACTCAACCATGAATTTTATTTACTAAATATTTTAATCATGCAAGGGCTCGAGGAAGGATGAAGATGTAACCACACCTTTTACTTTTTATGTCCACCATTTGATCAAGGGCCCACCACAACTGGTGCCAAGAAAGAAGACTATGGGACCCACAACATGCATATGTTGCGTGTTAGAAGCCTACTAACCTGTTGCTTTTAATAAAACATGATTTTAATTGGGTGGGCCAATAGGGAAAGGCTAGGATAAGATCCTCTCATCCAATAGCCAAAAAATTTGAAGGAAAAAATGTTATTATAAAAAATTTGACCTAACTAGGTCAACAGGAGCAAGACCCTTGGGAAAAAGACTTAAGACTATGAGTCAAAAATGGGGAATATTTACTTTGCTTGACTAGGAAAAGAGTCAAATATTTCAAATGGAACATCAAGTAGAAAAAAATTGTAAAAGGGGCCAATGAACACACGACTACCTAGGCACAAGTTATAACTTGGATGACTGAGAATGGAGTACAAGAGGTCAACATGAATTTAGAAAAAAATTGCACACTAGGGTTTAAGGTTTTAGGATATAAAGGTTTAAGCCCTTCATGCAATTTTTGAACCCTAAACAGACAAAATGGAGGAAACTCAGAGGCACAATGGGAATGGCCATGGATTTTATAGATACCACTAGGAATTGAAGGAGAAAGATCAAAGGAAAATCAGTCTCCTAACAAGGATGTCTATCAAAAGAAGACTCACATAAATGGAAGATAGATTAGAAATCAAAGAAGAAATGTTGGAAGGCCTCCTATCAAACAACCAAATATGCAAAGGTGTTGGTATTGTTTGTCATTGATGTCAAAGGTTGTTGCAAAAGGGGTTTGATGTTCATTCACATTCTATTCTTGATGCTCCCCATGGATTGGAGAAAGGTTGCTTCATCTCAAGGTGTTGAAATGGATTCGTGTTGTTGATAAGATTTATCATGCATAAGTTGAGTTGATACAAAAATTATATTGATAGGTATTTTTCAAAACATGGTAAAGTTTGGTAAGGGAGCCTATTTGAGGGATCATTGTATTGATGTTTTTGTTTCTCATTAATTCAAAATGATGTATTCCTTGTGATGCAAGAGCATCCAACAGTATAAGGGAATCTTGCATCACCTAAAAAAATTGTTTTCTTGATTTTTTGTAGTTTTTCTGAGTCCCATGAATGCACTTAAGGGGTGTAAGATAGTTAGGAGTCAAAAATAGTTAAAAATGGTTACTTACTATTTTTAGTAAGTTGTCCAAAATGGGCTCTTATGGACCTAAATATTTACCACAAGGAGTAGAACAGAAAAAACATTTTTATTTGTGAAAGAATCATCTCAATACCCAACATGCTTTGGGAGATACTAAATTTTTCATCTTGAGAAATTTCTCTAATGCAACTTCATGTTTAGATATGAAGACTTTAGATTTGAAAAAAATGACCTATAGTGGTTCACACATTGTAGATCTCTTTGAAAATTTTCCAATGATATGCAATAATAGAAAATTGGACACCTAGATCAAAAGTTATGGCTCGACAAAGTTTCCCTTCTAAAACATGAATTTCATTAAAATTTCTTCCTAGGCCAAAAATCAAATGACAAGACTTTTGGTGCCGAAACAAAATACAAAGTTGGAGTTTCTAGAACATTCTAGGGTTGCTATTGGGGTAAAATAAAAAGGGCTAAGTGGGGGTTGTAGAAGGTGGCTCCATTATTGTAGATTGTTGATTTGAATAATTTTTTTTTTTTCAAACATGATTTTGTTGTAATGAATCAAGCCCATGAGGTTGTAGCATGGAAGTTTTCAAGAAGTAATTTCATTTTCTGAAAATAATATTGTGAGTTATTTTTCCATCTCGCATTTTCTGTGTTTGTATCTATTATTGTGATTTGTGTGGGTTTCAAGTGGTGTGGCCCTCATCAAACCTAGAGGAACCAAATGAATGTATCAAAAATTTGAGAGAAAAAATCAATAATTTTAGAGAGAGATAGAGAAGTTAATGAATAGTTGAAGAATGCAAATGAATATATCAACATACTAAAACTTCAAGTCAAAGAAAAGTAGAAAATTAATAATTGTTTCAAAGAAAAGATTCAAAGATAGATGAATGCACAAAACTTGAGCAAGAAGTGGTAACCCTAAGATCAAATTGAGAGAAAGCAAGAGCTCATGAGGAAAAATTCAAAATAAGTACAAAAATTCTTGATGAACTAATTGGTTCAAAAAAACTAGCTAAAGATAAAAGTTGTTTGGGACTTGAACAAGGAGAAAGCTTATAGGAAAATCAAAATCCTAACAAGGATGTTAATCAAAAGAAGACTCAAGGCAATGGAAGACATATTAGAAATCAGAGAAGAAATTCTAGATCTCCTATAAAACAACCAAATACTCAAAGGTGTTGGCATAGTTTGTCATTGATGTCAAAGGTTGTTGCAAAAGGAGTTTTATGTTCATTCACATAAAGTTCTTGATGTTATCCATGGATTTGAGAAAGGTTGCCTCATATCATGTTGTTGACATGGATTGATGTTGTTGATAAGATCTATCATGCATAAGTTGAGTTGATACAAAAATTATATTGACAAGTATTTGTCTAGACATGGTAAAGGTTGGTAAGGGAACCGATTTCATGGATCATTGTATTGATTTTTTGGTTTTTCATTATTGTAAAGTTATGTAATCATTGTGATGCAAGAGCATCCAATGGTGTGGAGGAATCTTGTATCACCCAAAAAAATTGTTTTCTTTATTTTCTTTAGTTGTTTTGAGTCTCAAAATGGCACTTAAGGGGTGTAAGACAATTAGGAGTCAAAAATAGTAAAAGACATCCACTTACTATTTTTAGTAAATTGGCCTAAATGGGCTCACCTAGACCTAAAAATTTATGCCATGGAGTAAAACTGAAAATCATTTTTGAATGTGAAATAATCGTCTCAATACCCTACAAATTTTAGTAGATATTAATGTTTTTGTCTAAGGAAATTTCTCTAATGTCGCTACAAATTTAGATATGAATACTTTAGAGGTCCCAAAACAGCTCAAAAATTTGATGAACCAAACTATGGTTGGTTCATGCATTGCATCTCTTTAATAGCTTTCCAAAAATATGCAATAATAGGAAATCAAAAGCTTGGATCAAAAGTTATGGTCCCATGAAGTTTCCCTTCTAAAAAGTCAAATTCATTAAAATTTCTTCCTAGGATACAAATCAAATGGTGAGACTTTTAGTGCCAAAACAAAAGGGAAAGTTGAACTTTCTAGAACATTCTAGGGCAGTTATTGGGGAAAAATAAAAAGGCTTAAGTGGGGGCTATAGAAGGTGGCTCCATTAGTGTAAATTGCAACTCTAAGTAAAATATTTTATTTTTAGAGTTGATTTTGTTGTAATGAATCAAGCCCATGAGGCTATACAATGTATGTTTTGAACCTATAGTTTCATTTTTTGAAAATAATTGAAAGTGAGTTATTTTTCTATCTCACATATTCTATGTTGGTATATATTTTTGTCATTTTTGTGTGTTTCGAGCGTTGTGGCCCTCATCACCTTGTTCATCATGCAAATACAAGGTATGCTTCAATAATATTTCATATCTTCCTAACAAAGGATATTTTGTTGATCATATCATGATGCTTATTGCAAAAGGTACTTTCTCTTTATTTTTCAAAGGTTGATGGAGTTTGGTGATTGATTTTTGTTTTCAAATCGTTGATCTCAAAGGTACTTGTTCATACCTTTTCATAACTTTCATTTTTTTATGCCATCTAATTTTGATCATGCTTGCAAAGGAAAGGTTGGTACAAAGGCTAATGCACTCCTTTTTACAAGGTCTTTGATGTCATAATGCCATCTCATGCTTTCTACTCATAATTTCTATTCATGATTGTATGCCAATATTGTTTGCACATGGAGTGTATTGGTAGTAATAGAAGTATAGCATCGAGTTGATTCTTAGTTCCAAGGGATTGATGATAGAGAAATAATTCAAGAATATATAAGATGGTGATTTTATAGATCTTATTTTGGGATTTGGTGTCAAAGAATCTTACAAAGAAATCTTTCAAGAAGTTGATATTGCTTTCACTACTTATCATTAGTTTCAGATATTTGAACATCAAAGAGGGTTTGGTAAGTCTTTTATACTTTACAACCTAGATTTCTAAGTGATTTCTAAAACCCTAACCTAAAAACCCTAAGCATCCAAGGTTTATGATTTTTACATGTTATACTATATCTCAAATGCACTTTTTTATGTTTGGATGTTGACTGACACTATAAGGTTAAAATTCATTTAAGTGACTAATCAGGGGGTCTCAAAAGCATTATCAAGTGGTAATTTCTTATAGGTTAACCTGCAAGACAGGTCAAAAGCTTAAAACCTTCCACTCATCACAAAATCAATGGTTATTATTTAATCTATAACTTGGTAGGTAAATGTAATCAAAGGCTTATATTTAAATATTTGAATAGTTAGTTTAAGAGGAAAAAATTTGATGGGAATGTGAAATGTTAGGGATGTTGCTATTTAGTTATGCATACTTTGCAAAAAAAAAATTGTAGTCATGGGGTGTAATTTTATGCAAGTGTGTTGTGTTTGGATTAGAACTATAATTCAGGCTTGATGAGAGGATTTTTGATGATTCTATCATTATGCTTTCATCATGAATGTATAGATAGAGGAAGATTTTTTTTTTTTATAAAAGGGGTAAAAAATTTATTGATAATCAGAAAAGAGCACTACAGCAAATCAAAGGGCCTAAACCCCAGGAAAGCAAAAATGCAATAAAGAAAAGCAAGAAGCAACATCATCCATCACCAATCCCATCGCCATCCTCTCCAATAATCTTGTTCAACTTATGGCACAGATCTTGGGAAATATGATCCCACCCCTCAATCCTCCAACCATCAAGATGCGTTGAGGCCCATTTCGCCAAGCAATCAGCTACTTTATTCCACTCCCTCAGAATATGGACAAAAGAAACCTCCTCCATCAAGGAGCTAATCTACAGAATCTGTTGCACCATCCTAGGTAACTGCCAACTGACATCAGCCACCTTCTGATCTTTAAGCAAATTAACCAAAACCTATGAGTCAAACTCATAGATAACTTTTCTCCACCCCAAAGCATAAGCCCGTTCAAGGGCGGAGAATATCGCCAGACCTTCCATAAGGTTAACGGTCTTCGTTCCCTCATAAGAAGAGAAGAGGAAGACCACTAAGCCTGTAGAATCTCTACCAACTCCACCAATTCCAGAAAGCCCAGGATTTCCTTTTGAGGAGCCATCAGTATTAATCTTCAAAGTTCCAGCAGGAGGGGGAAACCATTTACCCACTCTCGTAACTTTCATTTTTGCTTGCCTTCCCTTTCAGACACAAGCCAACGCCAAAGACAAAGCCTGAAGTCCCAGTCTCTCCATCTTCTCAGCATCTTCTTTGTCCAATGGAAAACCAACCTCACACTTTGCTTCCACAGTCTCCCGAACCATACCCATAATTCTCTGCCAAACTTGTTGAAAAATAAAATTTTCACCTCGAAAGATTCTATGATTCAGCTCCAACCAAATCTGCCAAAGAAGGAATGTAGGCCCCACATACCACACATCCTATAGGAAATATGCGGTAGTAGGAGGTCTGCCTAGACTATGCCAGAAATCTACCAGAGAGGAAGCATGAACACATGGAACTCTCCAAACTTCCCACCACAAGTGCCATAGCCTCAGAGCAAAGGGGCAACGAAAAAATAAGTGCGCAAAATCCTCCTCTCCATCCCCACACAACACACACATGGATGGTCCCTGAAATCCCCTCTTTTGAATATTATCCTAGGTCAAACACTTATTGCAAGCCAAAGTCCAAATGAAGCAATTACACTTCGGCCAAGAAAACTTGTTCCAAACACTCTTCCACCATCGAACCTCCACCCCATCCAGCTTGTGAGATAACAACACCTGATAACGAGAGGAAATAGTATAAACACCCTTAGGGTTGGGAGGCCAAGATAAAACATCTCCACCTGGAAGGGAACTACAAGTCCTGCTAGAGAGGATGCTTTGCAATTCCGCACATTCCTCCTCCATACCAACCACAGGCCACTCCTTAGGATTCTTCCATCTAGCCATCATTAACTAACCTTGAGAAGAAACAGACTTAAAGTCTCTCACCTTGTCCCAACCAGCCTCTATGAACCTTTGACAAAGGGGCAAAAGGTTAGGAAACTGAGAAACAATGGGAGGAAAACCATCCCAAGCATCCAACCAAAATTGAGCCTCAAACCCACTTTTGCAAATCCAAAATAAGTCGTCCTTAACTAGAGCAGCCCCCTTCATAAGCGTACCCCAAATAACCGATCCTTTCCCCACTAAGGGATAGTGAGGAATATCCATCTGAGGGATCCCCATAAAATATTTATGAAGTAAAATCTTGGCCCAAGTCTGATCTTGCTCCACACACCACCTCCAGTATAGCTTAGTAGCAAGCGCCACCCCAGACAAAGATGATTGCCTTAATCCAAGACCTCTATATTGCCTCGGACTACAAACAAGCTCCCATTTAACCAAGCTCCATTTGGATAACGATAAATTACCTGCCCATAAAAATTGTCTAGATAAAGCATCAAGTTCCTGAAGAAAACCAACTGGAGCCACCTGGAGCATGCATCTGTAAATGGGAAGAGCTTGAACCATAGATTTGATCAACTGAACATGACTAGCAAAGGATAACCATCTATGGGTCCAATGGTTAACCTTCATCCGAAACTTTTCCAGAATATTCTGCCATGAATCCCTAGACATCCTTTTGTCAGAGATAGGAATTCCAAGATAGATCAAAAGGAGGGATCCAGACTGAAACCTTAAAATATTAGCAATCCTCCTTTGAATCAGATCAGGAGTATTGAAGAAGAAGATGGAGGATTTACCTTCATTAATCATTTGACCTGAAGCGGTCAGATAAACATCCAACACCGCACGCAAGTTTGTAGCCTCCCTGATTGTAGCCCTACCCATCAAAGCAGTATCATCCACAAACTGTAAATAAGACTATGGGGGAATATTACCACCCCAACACCATCCCTGTATGAGACCCCTCTCCACATTCCTTCTCAACAACTGATCCAAACCTTCAACAAAGAGCAAAAACAAATACAGAGATAAGGGATCACCTTGACGCAATCCCTAAGAGGCTCCAAAAAGCTCTGAGGGTTCACCATTAATTAAAATAGAGAAGGATACAGAAGTCACACAACTCTTGACCCACCGAATCCAATCATCCCCAAACCCAAAAGCACCAAGGATCTTCCAAAGGAAGGACCATCGAACTCTGTCATAAGCCTTTTCCATGTCCAACTTGATGAAAATTTCCTTATTAGTAGAGTTAGCCATAGAATGAATGGACTCTATAGCAATAACCACCCTGTCTAGAATTTTCCTTCCCGCAACAAAGCCACTCTGCTCCTCGAAAATTAACACTCTAAGCCAAATTTTCAGCCTATCCGCAATTACTTTAGAGATGATTTTGTAAATCACATTACAAAGAGAGATGGGTCTAAATTGGCTTAACTTGTTCGCTCCATCAGATTTGGGGATGAGAGCAAGGAAGGTGGAATTCAAAGCCCGTAACATCTGCTTATTTGACTAAGATTCCTGGATAATAGCCAATAAGTCAAGCTTAATAATTTCCTAGAATTCTTGAAAGAACTCCACCACAAAGCCATCAGGGCCAGGAGCTTTCCCTTTCTTCATTTGGAACACTGTTCCCTCAAGCTCTTCGATTGAAATATCCCTCATGAGACATTCATTCACCTCCATAGTAACCAGAGAAGGGATACAAGATAGAACTTGAGCCTCCTCCTCAGAAGCCCCCTATGAGTCCTCCCTAAATAAGGTAGCAAAGTACTATATGGCTTCACAAGAAATATCCTTGAAAGAGGATAGATGCTCACCAGTGTCATTCACCAGAACAAAAATTAAATTCCCATGTCGCTTGGCTTTGACTGAATTGAAGAAGAAGGTTGTATTTTTATCTCCCTTCTGAAGCCATTCAACCCTTGCCTTTTGTTTACAATATATTTCCTCCCGCAGCTCACACTCCTCCAGCACTTTCCATGCCCTGGCCTCTTCTTGAAGTAAATAGGTAGTCACACCTTCCTCCCTGATCACTCTTGTAATGCTATCCAACTCCACCTGAGCAGCAGCCTTAGCATGGAAAATGTTCCCAAAGCACTACTGATTCTAGCGTTTAAGCTGATATTTAACAAATTGAAGAAGCTTAGCAAAAGTGTACATTGTCGTACCATAAGCGGGTCTACCCTCTCTCCACCATTTAGCCACATAGTCATGAAGAGAGGGTTCACACAGCCACATAATCTGGAACTTAAAAGTGGGTGACCGAGGCACACTAATTGAAGAAACTACAAGCTTGATAGGCCAATGGTTAGACCCCCTCCAATCCAAAATTTCAGAGCTAGAAGACCATAATCCACCAACCCAAAAGCAAGAAACCAAGAACCGGTCAAGTCTTTCAGAGATGCAATTATCCCCAGTCCTTCGATTTTTCCAGGTGAATAAACCATTATTAGGCTTGACATCAACAAGATTCAAAGCAGAGATGTTATCCTGAAGAAGCATCACAGAAGGCTCCAACCTAGCAATACCCCCCTGCTTTTTAGCTAGCTCAAAAATAACATTAAAGTCCCCAGCCATAATCCATGGATGAAAAGGCACCATGCTCTGAACAAATCTAATATGAGACCATAGAATTTGCTTACCTTGAAACTTGATAGGTGCATAGATATTAGAGAGGAGGATAGACTCCCCAGTCTCAAAACAGGAAGTGATCATCGAGATAGAAAAATTGTTGGCCATCCACCAGAGAGGGTGGATCCTCTGAGGATTCCAAAGGCAAGCCACTCCACCGGCAGACCCTTGAGCACCAACACACTGACATTCGCCACTGCCCCACAGCTTAAGGGATAAACCAAGCATGCATTCCACAGATAACTTAGTCTCCTGCAAGAACAAAACATCAGGAGATTGACTTCTAACCAACTCACGAACAACCTTTTGTCTAGGGCCGCTGTTTAGGCCCCTTACATTCCATGAGAGAACAATCATTTCAAAGAGCTCGAGAAGTGTGAATCCAAAGTCTTAACCAACCCTAACTCCACCAAAGTTTCCCCAGCTAACTTAATATTTTTCATATCCTTCTTCCTGCCAAGCTTTGAGGATTTCTCCCCCAACCCTTTTTTGATATCCTTCTGATGAAGACCCAAAGGAGAAGGAGAAGACCCGTTATTCCTCACTACATCTGCTCTTGTATGCAAATCCACAATAGGACCATCTCCCCCATCCTTCTTCATTTCCATAGAAGGAGCCAACTCCACCTGGACATCCATTTGAAGATCAGTCACCATTTGCAAAGCTCCAGTAACTTGTGCATCCTGAGTATCCCCAAACAGAGAACCCTCCTACCCAGAACACGCCATACCTTGATCCAAATTCACCAAACCTGGGTTCACTTCTTGCTGACCCAAATCATCCAAAACCTCAAATCTGTTAAAAGAGTCTTCATCTTGTATTTCCTTCAAGGTCCTCTTTTGGCTTCGGTTTCTATTATGATTCTTCAGAGGGGCGAAGCCATCAGAACCATCACCATCCCCAGGAATGGGGTTCTTTCCTTTATCCTCCCTAGGTGGGTTACGGGGAGGCTAAGAGATTAGAGGCTCTATAGTCCTAGCCCTTAGACATCTTCGTTGCAAGTGACCATACTCATGACATAAACGACATCAGAAAGGAAGAGTTTCATAGTCCAATGATTGTACCCAAGAGTAAGGACCCATAGACATATCCAAAGAATCTGGTAATGGTTTACTAAGATTAATTTCCACACAAATGTGAGAAAAAGTGATTACCTTTTTAAACTGAGTCTGCAGCGAGGAACCAACCGGCTTCCCAAGCATCAACCCCAATAGATGCAAAACATCATCCTACCAGCATTCCATAGGAAACTGGGGAAGCGGAACCCACATCGGGACACGAAATGGAAGCTCCTCAGCAGGGTTAAAACCAGCATGCCACGGTTTAAGAAACATAAGAACCTGATTCTAGAAATAAGGGCCTCCTTTGAAGACCTTATTTCGATCCGCCATGCAATCAAAGGTAACCATGAAATAATTACTTGCTAGAAGAAGCTTTATATCCATCTCACCCTCCGGCATCCAAGTCTGTCGAGCCCAGGACTCCAAAAATTGCATCGATATCCTCAAGCCCAAAAACTTACGGTAAAAAGAGTGCCTTGAATAATATTCAATATCCTTCGCAACCATTTCCAAAGGAATAACCAGTTTCAACCTCTCCTTACAACGTTCCAGGCAACCATTAATCTTCATGATCTAAGCTCCACTAGACGAGCCCACTCCACCTAGCCCTGATTCTGGCATGAACAAATTATTATTGAAGACTTTCGAAGTGTGTTGAGGAGACTTCACACCAAGCATTGAATGAAAGTCCATTAAAGGGTTAGCACCCGAGCTCTCCCCGAGAGACATAATACCTAACTTATATTAGGCGTGCAAAGCCCCTGAGAAATAAAATCTAAAACAAGGGTTTCAAAGCCCCACCCAAAGCTCACCATGATCCACTGGCAAAAGAAAAAGAGACACCATTGAAAGGAGACCTCACACAGACCAGGCACCAAAGGCACGCCCCAAACTGCACACCCGTGGCTCCTAGTGACACCACACACTCTGGTCGGCGCCAAAGGATAGCCCACACGCAGGAAAAAAAGGAATGAAACCACCATAGTGGCCACACCCAACACCTCCCCCCCAAATGCAGCCAACATACCCCCCTTCCAAGTGCAGATTCAAACAAGAACAGGAAACGAGCTAGGGCACGAACGCCCTAGCTGGACAGACTGTAGATGCACACCATGGTTCTCTCATAGATAGAGGAATATTTGAATAGTAGAACATGGAAGAGTTTTATCATTGAGTAGTTTTTTGTGAGAAGTTTTTGTTGATTGCAATGAAGCTATGCGTGTATCAAGAATTGCATAGAATAGGGAAAAAAATGTAAATAGGTGAATGGGTTTTTTGATGGTACCAAAATTGAGGGTGTATATTTTTTGGTATGTATATTTTTGAATGCCAAAAGTCAGTGCTATGGAGATTTGGAGTTTTGAATGTGGTGATGCTTTTGATTAAACATGGTGATAGGAAGATTATGTATATGATGTTTTTTTACTAAAATATGAAGATTATTAATGGAGAGAGCATGGTTTAAAATTGATGGACTATTGGTATGAGCTCTTCTAGAGTTTTGTGGTGTCTATAGTCGTCATTGGCCCCTCTTGCATCATACTATGCTTACAACATAGGAATTTCCTCTTTTCCTATGTGTATGACCACATTTAGTGTGTTTTTTGTGTTTTAATATGCCTTCAGCTAGCTCTAACCCAATAGTTCATGTTGGTGTTAGCAATTCGACAACTTTTCTCAATGGATCCCCCTCGAAACAAGCACCCCTAAAAATTTGTTCTGAAAGTTTTCATGAGGTATGCATTTTGACTCTCCTATTGATGTGGTTTTACCTTTACCAAAGTTTGATTCTACTTGTCAATGGCTTGAAAGTCACACCCTTGTTGGGTATTTTGTTGGGAGAACTCCCCCTGAAATTATGCTTAAGAAATGGGTTAGCAAGGTCTGGGTCACTCATGGGTTCCACCTTGATATGGTCCAAAGCTTGACTAAGGGTTTTCTCCTATTTCACTTTTTAGAGGCTAGTCATGTACATGCCATATTAGGCCATGGTCCTTGGTATGTCTGATCTTACTTGTTGGTTTTCTAGGCATGGACCTATGATTTTTTTGTCTCAGATGAGACTAAACTCTTGGTCCTAGTTTGGATTGAGTTTCTTGGTCTCCCTTTGCCTTGTGTTCCCTTGTTGAATCATATTGTGTCCTCATTGGGGAGGGTTATCTACGTTGAGCTAGATAGGGTTATCTATGTTGCTTGGGAATTCTCCTATCTCCCCAAAGATTCTGGAGATTTGGGATTGCTCTCTACCTAGAGGCAAGGGACTGCCTTGTGTGATAAATGGATTATGCATGCCCTTACTAGGGTTGAGGCCTAGAAAATTCTTCTTCGCCATTGTATTCAATCTGGTTTTCCTTTACACAGACCTACCTAGAAGGGGATTGGTTTTTGGACCCTTCTAGTCATGAAGGAACTAGTCCAAATTGTTGGAAATTTTGTTGCCAAAAGCATTTGGTGTGGCTAGGAAGCTGTCAAACCCTAGCTTCGGTGGGCTATCTTTGGTTTTTGTGATGGGAGTTCACTTAACCAGCAAAATTTTTGGTGGTTGCCTCTTTTTTCCTGCAATGATCAACCTTTGGCTAAAGTACCCTGGCTTAAAGCTCCCATATTTCACAAGGGTATCTAGACCCTCTAATAGCTTTTTCATAGACCCACCATGCACATGTACAGGGTTCAAAACCAAGACTGTGCTACTTTTGATTATCTAGTGAATGCTATTCTAGATGAGATGTGTCATAAAATTGGTATTCAGGGGTTCAAGGCTTGGTGGAAGGACTGGAAATGGTACCCAGATACTCCTTTTAGGAACTACAAACCTTGACTTGGTTACATGTGGCTTTCACCCCATTTTCCTATGATTCAGAGTTTGAACTAGAGGTGGCTTCTCCAATCTCCTACTCTTGTTTGGTATAAAATATTAGCTACCACTTGGTTTGCAAGTGTTGAGCTGAAGTTAGCCCATTTTGCCTGGTGTATTCTTTTCCAAGGCTTTCTTGTGGGCTCTTGGCTTGTCCACTTGGAGGTCCATGACCCTTAGTGCCCCTTTTGTGGGTGGGCTAAGACTTTTAAGCATCTTTTCTAGTTTTTTCCAAGAGCCCAATAGTATTGGACTTGGATTCATGACTTCTTTCAGCCATTTAGGTTGAAGCCATTCTCCTGGCATATGATTCTACTGGTTGATTTACCCAGATTCCCAGCTAAGTATACCCAGCTTTGGCACATATTTAGGGTGGAAATCCTCTTCAATATCTGAAAAGATAGAAATGCCTACATATTTTCTCATTCTCAATTGGATTGTCAAGTTTCTTTGTATACAAAACCTATAATTTGTTCTAATGTATTATTATAGATTCAGGTGCAAGCCAAAAAAATGGCTCTTGAAGTTGCTCACCTGTAGGTGCTCCTAGACCATTGGGGAAATACCCTGTGTACTATTGCTCAAGTCCCCAACTCACCCTCCTCCTCCTATGGCCAGTCTCCTTCTCGAGGCCAGCAGCAAAGCAGTTCTGCCTAACCTCATTCTCAACCTCCTCTTCGATGAGATTCTCACCCTCCTTGGTGGACCTGTTCTCCTCTGACATAGGTTGGCTAGGGCTAGCCCTCTGGAGGTGTGTTGGGGAGTGGTGGTGGCAGCTCTGGGTGGCCCTTTAATGATACTCCTGCTTTTGGTTCTAGTTGGCCAGACTTTGGTAAAAGTTTCTGGTGGCTGGCACTTGCAATCTTGCCTCATTGCAAGGATGAAGATAAAGATACTAATGATGGTTGGGGTCCTCCTCCTGACGTCACTCTTGATCTTGCTAATGTGTGGGGGAAGGAGGATGTCAGAGACCCTCTTGGCTCTATTGGCACTTTTGTGGCCACCTAATGGCCTTTTTCTTGTTGTGTTTTTTAAAAAATTGATCACTTAGTTTTTCTAGGCATGGCCCATATGACTCCAGGGGTGTTCCTTTTTACCACCCACTTATTTTTGTGAATATGTAATTTTATATTATTAATTAATATAGATAGTTTCCTATTCATCAAAAAAAAAAATTGATGGACTATTTGATCAGTACATGAAGACTACCATTGAAGATTGTTTGAATTCAATTCTGCGAAAGGTAAGTGTGAGTTTATATCAAAGTATGATGAAATGATGGTGATTATAGAGTTGTATGCTTTATCAAAATGGTGTTAAAAGGCTATGGTAAGGGAAATAAAACTATGATGAAACTTTGTTTGTCCATTGATTTGAAGTGAAATAGGGTAAATCTTTGTATTCTTTTATTTTCCTTTTGAAGAGTGTCAATGAGACATGGAGTTTTGCTAGTGAGGCATGGGTATCAACTAGTGAGGCTTGTGTAATTTTCTAGTGAGGGTTGAATATTTGCTAGTGAGGCTTTTTGTATTTCTAGTGAGGCATGCAATCTATATTCAACAATTTTTTATCTAGTGAATCTTAACAAAGCTAATGTTTAGAGTGGTTTTTTCACCCTATTAGGGTTTTTCCACTCATAAATCACATTTTTTATTTCTTCTTGATGGTGTGTCACATTGTGCTTGGTTTTTTATTCTTGATTGAAATTTTATGCTCTAATTTGAATATCTTTATGATTTTGATAACATGCATTATCGAGAATCTTTGAATAATCAAGTGTATTAAGTTTTGAAATTGGTTTTATTTTACCATTGATTTACCCCCCTCTTAATGGTCTTGTAATCCAACAAAAGGTACTCATATTTCAATGGTATTTCCTTTTCATGCAATAAATTTGGAAATAAGGCTATATACTATAGAATTAGAATAAATAAAAAAGTTGGATCCTTTTATATACAATGTTTTGTATGTAAGATGTTTGGACATAAAGCTAATGAGTGTGAAAGTAAGATGATTAATAGATTGAATACTAGTAGAATAATTTAATATTTCAATGGTTATTGTTATACATGTAATGTATTTGGACGTAAGGCTAACTAGTGTAGATCAAGAATGAATGAAAGTCATTTTGTTCAAAAAATGTTGTATGCTACAATTGCAATAAACCTATGCACATTTCAAGATTTTGTAGAAGTAGGAATAGAAGGTGGACTAATCTGGGAAATAGGAATGAACCTATTAAGAAAGTTGATCCTACAAAAGTAAATAAGAAAATGGAGAAGATTTGGAGAAAGAAAGAGGATCATGAGAACAAGGATGAACCAAATACATTTGTACCTCCCTTTGGTATAGATAATTCCCTTGGAAATTAAACCTAGGCATGGGCTTAGGGGGAGCAATAAAAAAAAATTACAACCCCCTTGAAATATGAGGTGTCAAGTAGTGACACAAAGATATAGGGTGTAAAATGGCTTACTCAAGCTTCTGGAAAAGATTCCAGTAGAAAATATGGAAAAATGAAGAATTGTATAGCATTTTAGGGTTTACAGTGTATGAGTGAAGTGTTTACTAGCTTTTTTGAACTTGAAGCAATTAATGCAAAATTGGGAAAAATCAAAAAGGCATAAAGAAAGTTTCTAAGTCATTTTTTTAATCACTTTTTTGTATTTGGAGAAAAGTAGAGCATATTCAAGAGTGTTTAAAGGTGATTCAAAGAAATTTGGTGCAAAACATTCAAACCTAAATCTTGTCATGCATATATAAGGTATTTACAACTATTTCTGCTTTATGGGTTTGAAATTAAAGTGACCTTATAATCATTTGAGATTGAGTTGAGGATATAATGGATACACTGATCATAGTTAACATCACCAAAATACCTAGACCTACATTTGAAAGGCTCTCATGGAATGCCTTTGAAAACAACCCCCAAGGTGATTTTTCAAAAGTTCCTCGTAAGGATTTACCCATTGAGGACACAAGGGTTTCCATTCAAGGAAAATGAGATGAATATGATCACTAGAAGATCAAATATCTATTGACTAAGGAGTTGAATGGAGAATATTTCTTGATAAAACTAGAATATTCTAACCTAGTATGAAAGAAATTGGACATTTGCAACTACTTTCCCAACTACAGTAGTCTAGATGCAAAGTATGTGAGGATTGAATTGAGAAAAATGCATGATAAAATTGATGTGGATAGACATGCCTGGACTCATCTTTGAGGATGTAATGAAAGTTGTAACTAGATTGTGTGATACTAGACCTATACCAGTACTAAATCCTATAAAGAATGAAGTAGTTATGGAGTTGAATACTAGTGCTACATTTGATAAAGGAGCATTCAAAGCTAAACCTATCATTAATCATGCTTTGAATTATGCCTCAATCATGAAAAGTCATAAGATTTATTTCACTAGTAGGGACAATTTTGTGTGTGCAACTATAATCTATGTTGCTTATGATATGGTGGTGAATGGAAATATTATGAATTATGTGATATGCTCCAATAAAAAACTTTTAGAGAATAAAAAACAAATAAGAGAATATAAGTATGATTTCAAATTTAGAACAATGATTGTATGTTTGTTGTTCTACTTTCTGAGAGAACTACCTAGCAAAAGAGGCATGGTTTGGGACATAAGCAAACCTATAGGTCATAATTTTTTTGATTATATGCACAAAATTCTTGATTAAAAAGATCAAGATAATGCAATGGTTGTATTATTTGTATTATTTCAAAATAATATGCATGATAGAGAAAGGATTCCCCATAATCTTGTAGAGAAGTATGCAAAGGAAATAACTTTCCTTGTATCTATAGATGAGCATATAATAGAGGTTGTTGAACCCAAGAAAATATGCATTGATCCTCTCAGATATGAGGTTATTAAGAAAGATGTTGAAGGATACATCGAACTATTTCTAAAGAGTGCTAAGGACCCATCCTTACCAAGACATGGCACATTTGAAGAAAAATAAACTAAAGTATGATTGGAAACATCAACACTTGCAAGAAACAAAAGGGTAACTAAACAAGTAAATCAATACTTTATGTTATATGCACTTTCATAAGGTGAAGTAGATAGGTTAATGGAAGTTACAATAGAAAGGGATGCTAACGAATTTGGTTTAGCTAGTGTAGTTGGTGATTCTTTCAAACCAAAAAGATCTGGAATATCAACTTCCACCCCTACCTTTGTGTTTCCAAAGCCATCTAGTACAACCATTTTCAAAGGAAAGAAAGTGGAGCCTAGTGCATTGGTAACAGAAGAAACAATTGCACCTTTTAAACCTCACAACATGACCACAAAAGGAATAATGTGCCTCTAGTAGCACCCCTTGTAACCTCTAGAAGGAGGAACAAACTAAAGTAATTTTGAGGGAAGAATCTTAGTGTTGTAGAAGAAGAGATCGAGCTCAGATTGGAAAAAGAAGAACAACTTACAAGGAAAAGAAGTACTACCACTACAATTATTGAAGGTGCATCTCAAGAGGAAAGAACTTGAACAAAGAAACCTAAAACTAATATCATGGATACTTTAGAAGAAGAGGACATAGAATTCAAAAAATAATATTTCACAATACATGTTCACAAGAATCCTAAGAAGAAGGAGAAGAAAATAGAGAATGAATTTTTAGAGAAAAAGGAGAACACAAAAATTCCAGTGGTAAGAGCTCAAAATTCAATAAAGTTAGATGTTTTGGTTAGTAACATGTTAGAGCATGATGATCTATTAGAAGGTGCTGCCAAACTATTTGATGAACTAGATGAGGAAGAAAATAAGAAAATCATGGAAGCCATCATATAGTACATCATTATTCTAGATGTAGACATGAATAACATTAGGAAAAAGGTTCCTAGTGTTGTATGGGAAGCCTTGGTAGAAAGAAGGTGAGAAGTAATTGAAATTGATGATAAGATGAAATTTGATGCTCTAGAGGAAATTGCATATTCTCTATCTAAGAATGATAAATCTAAACTAGTTGAGGTGTATACCAAAAAGTTAAGAGTTAAACAAAGGGTAACCACACTTGTGGGAAGTAGATTTTTTTTTTATGATTGTAGCTTCATCATCTAAAACATCTCAAGAAAAAGATCTTGTTAAACACAAAGTTATTGATGCAGAGGAAAATATTCCTCCTAAAACACAAAAAATCTTGTTTCTAATGAAGTTGTTGTAGAAGAAGTGAATGTTCATATCACAAAAGACATTTTTGAATTTTTTGATATAGAGAATGTGGTCCTCTCACCACCACTGGCTAATGACATAAATGCTCCTCTGACAAATTCCACTCCTCTAGAAGATACTAAAGATGTGACTAGTGCTAACACTGAAGACAAGAATGTAGGGAAAAAATAGAATTAGGATAAAAATGATGTTGATAATAATGCATTGGATCACATTTATAGAAAAAATGAGGATGTTGGAAATGAAGGTGAGGAAAATAAAAGTGGAGAAGAAGAGTAAGATCAAGGAGAAAAGAAGAACAATCAAAAAGATGATGAGGAAAAGTAGGATGAAAATAAAGAAAAGAAAAATATTCTAGCAATGAAGACAAAGAAGATGAAGAAGAGAAAGAGAAGAATAAAGAAGAGACTAAGGTTGGAATGAATGAATAAGAACCTCAAAATACCATGGAGCTATCAAAGCCATCTAGATAATCCTATGGTAATACATGTAAGGGTATTTTGACAAGAGAAGTGTTCCGATTAGCCATTCCTCCTTAGTTGATTTAGCTCCTATCACATGAAGGATGTGTAGATTTGAATAATATCTCACCTATTTAGAGATTGGAGCTCAGAGATTATTTTCATGACTCTGGAAGAAAATAAATCTTTGAGACTCATCATAAGTGGATTGAACTAATCAATGACCCAATCAAGTCTCTATAGGACACTACCCTTGTTGCCCCAATTGACAACTGATTGACACCCATTCAAAAATTGAAGTGTTTTGTCGATTCTCTCAAAGAGTATGCATCTGGCCTAATGAAGGGTACTCCCCTTACAATCTAAAACTCACAAAAACAATAGATTATGACACAAAAAAATGCAAGAAGGAAAGAAAATATTTTCTATTATCACTAAAATGAAAATGAAATTACAACATTATATTTTCCATCACATGAGCTTTCTGATTACATAAATTTACAAATCTACAAATCAAAGCCACCATCTGCTATGCTTTGGAATCCCCTTTGTAGTTGCCCTTTACATCCTTATATTTGCAAGGTGTAACCACCCTATAATCTTCTGGAAATTTTAACTTCCCTAGAATCTTTTGGAAAGTGTAACTTCGTTAGGAAGATATTTTGAAATTTTATTAATTTTAGTATTACAACTTCGCAGGGTCATAACTTTTGATCTGACCATCAAATTTTCAAGCCTAAAGGCCAGCTAATTTTGTTTTGAACCAATTTTCAAGCCCATATAGAGCCTCTAAGTGCCTCAAAATTGACCCCAAAGATTTTACTAGGATTTTTGAAAATTAAAATTTCATATCTCTCAAATGAAAAATGGTATTGAAGTGATTTCTTCACCATTGGCTTCAATTTAGTATTCTATAGGTCTATGTAAGATTTCATTTCCAATTGTGCATAAATTTTAACTTACAAAAGTAGTAAACCTACCAAATTTAGCCCTGATTGAAAATAAACAACATTTTTTTTAGTGATGCAAGATTGCTCTTACACCTTGGATGCTCTTTCATTAGACACCTAGGGTAATTTGAAAAGTGACCCATTCACTTCTCAGGAGTTAGAGGAAAATGAAGATGGTTAACCTTAGACTCAGATAATCATGATGAATCTTCAATATGATTTCCTCTCCATTTCACCAAGTACTCTTCATATTGTCTATTTCTTGTGTTTCTTCCCACATGACTATCCAAAATGTCTTCTATCTCCTCCTTTTCTAAATTAGGTGTTGGAATGTTCCATAATGCCTCTATTATTTCTTCATCAATTCCTCCATCATGGTATTTTGTTAAATCTAAGATGTTAAATACAGGTGAAATATGAATTCCATCAGGAAACTCTACCTCATATACATTTATTGAATTGAATGCTTCTTTAGGATCTTGCATGGTCCAAACTTCTTCATCTTCAACTTGTTGTATGTACCAACTAGAAACCTTTCCTTTCACAAATGAACCATGAATTCATCTCCTACCTGGAACTCCTTATACCTCCTTTTCTTATTTTCCTTAGCCTTATGTTGAGAATTCATCTTATTGATGTACTTCTTCGTCTTCATCTCCTCATGCAAATTATTCAAGTGCTCAACAAAATCTTCAACCTCAACACTACTCTTCTCTCCTTTATCCATCTTTCTCAATTTACAAGCATTCCTTAGACTATTCCCACATACAATTTGGAATGGTAATTTACAGTGCTCTTGTTGATAGAATTGTTATAAGAAATTTTTTCCTATGGTAAAATCAAATCAATTCCCTTTTTTTTATCTCCTACTAAGAATCAGAGTAGGTTACCCAAACTCCTATTCGCCACCTCTATTTTTCCATTAGTTTGTGGATGGTGAGTAGAACTAAACTTCAAATCTATCTTCAATTTCTTCCATAATATTCTCCAAAAATAACCAACAAATTTGGTATCTCTATCTAAAAATATACTCTTTGCTAAACCATGTAGTCTCACCACCTCTCTAAAAAACAACTCTACAATATAAATAGCATCAGTACTCTTATGACACAGAATGAGATGTGCCATCTTTGAAAATTTATCCACCACCACAAATATGGAATCATGTCCTCTCTGTGTCCTTGGAAATCCAAGGAAAAAATCCATACTAATGTCCTCCAATGGCCTCTCAGGTATAGGTAATGGCTAATACAATCCAATATTCTAACTTGTTCCTTTCATCATCTGACATACTCTATAACTTCTTACACACTTCTTCACATCTTATTGTAATTGTGGCTAGTAATAATTCTCACTAACAAGAGCAATGGTCTTGTCTCAACCAAAATTTCTAACCAATCCTTCAAAATGCTTCTCCTTGATTAGATTATCTCTCATAGAACTCCTTGGAATTCACAATTGGCTTCCTCTAAACAACATTCGATCTTGGATTAAGAAATCCAATCATATTTTCCTATCCAATGTAATAGGTTCCAAACAAGCCTTCCAAGCTTTTGAAAAGTCTAGATCTTCTAGATACAAACTCTTGAGTTCATTGAACCCAAAAACCTCTATATTCATCTCTATCAAAAAAAATCCTTCTACTTAAGCCATCTACAAATATGTTTGATCTTCCACTCCTCTGCTTAAAAAAAAAGTATAACTCTACAAAAAATCAACCTATTTTAAGTGCCTTTGATTCAACATTCCTTGAATTTTGAGATACTACAAAGCTTGGTGATCAGTATATAAAACAAATTATTTTGGCAACAAATAGTGTCTCTATTTCTTCAAAGCCTGAACTATAGCATATAACTCTTGATCATAGACAAAATATTTCTTTGATATCATGAGAGATGGGTTCTTGTTGAACCACTACTCATGAAACATGGGTCAATGAGTTTGACTCGAAACTACACGGTTGAATCCTGATAGCAATATCATAATTTGACACGTTGTGGAAAAATACCTCCTACTTATCAATCATTTAACTTCTCACTAAAATAGGCAATAGGCCTACCTTCTTAACTCAAAATAGTGCCTATGGCAATGCCACTAGCATCACAGTCTACCTAAAAGACATTATCAAAATATGGGAGTGCCAAAATAGGGTGCTCTGTAACATTCTTCTTTAACATATCAAAAAAAATTATTGCTCCTACAGTCCACTTAAAATATTTTATATCCCCTCTCATTGCTTCAGTTAGAGGTGCACAAATACTACTGAAACTCTTAATAAACATTTTGTAAGAAGTTTCTAGACCATGAAATGATCTTACCTCTATAACACTCTTTAGGGTAGGCCATTCAATGATAGCTCTCACCTTCTCTGGATCAATTTTAAGACACTCTGCTAAGATAACAAATCCCAGATACACAAACTCCCTTTTTTCAAAACTACATTTCTTCAAATTAATCAACTTCTCCTCCCTTAGCTTCTCAAAAACTTTTTTGATATGCATTAGGTGTTCATCCAATGTCTTACTAAAAATTAGAATATCATCCAAATAAACAATCACAAATTTTCCAAAAAAATATTTTAATACCTCATTCATAAGCCGCATAAATGCGCTCGGTGCATTGGTTAGCCAAAAAGGCATGACTAATCACTCGTACAAGCCCTCCTTGGTTTTAAAGGTTGTCTTCCATTCATCTCCTCTTCTAATATAGATATGGTGATATCCTCTCTTCAAATCTATCTTTGTGAAGTACTTAGCTCCACTCAAACAATCCATAGTGTCATCCATCTTTGGTAAGGGAAATATGTACTTGATAGTGATCTTGTTGATGGCTCTAGAATCTATACACATCCAACATTCCCCATCCTTCTTTGGTGCTAGTACTATAGGTACTGCACATGGACTCAAACTCTCTCTAATCAATCTCTTCTGTAATATATCTTGGACTTATCTATTCAACTCTTCACTCTCTATGGGAGTCATATAGTGAGCTACCTTAATTGGAAAGCTAGCTCCAAGAATCAGGTCCATCTGATGACTAATCTTTCTTACTGAAGGAAAACCTTCAGGTACGTTATCAAAAATAATAGCTTGAAACTCATTTAACAAATATGAAACCTCTACAGGTACCTCAATATTATCATTTTTATCAACTCTAGGGATCAATGCAAAACACATATGCTCATGCTTCATATCTTCTAGGAACTTTCTTCCATCAACCAAACAAATTATTGCATTACTACATACCTTTTCCTTTGCCTCTTTCAAGGGCTTCAACTTATGATGAACTCCATCCTTTTTCAAAGAATAGGTGTTGTCATGTCCGTCATGTATTGCTTGTCGATCAAACTACCATGGTCTACCTAACAACACATGAAAATATCTATAGGCATAATATCACACAATACCTCATCATGCTAATTTTGAATCTTGAACTTTACTAGACATTGTCTATTTACCAAAGCTTTATGGTCCTACAATCAAGAAATCTAGTATGGATTTGGATTCCCTCTTCTCTTCAAATTCAACTTAATAACCATCTCTTCTAAAACAAGGTTATCATTACTATCTCCATCAATAATAACTTTGCAAACTTTACCTTCACACTTATATCTGGTGGAAAAAAAATTCTTCCTTTGAGTTGTCTATTTCTCCTCATTTAACAAGGCTCTTCTAGCAACAAGAACCTCTCCTCTTTCTACATCCTTAGAATGTGAAGACTTGGCATCTTCGTCTACATGTACAACTCATGCATTACCCTCAGGTCTTCTATTCGTCCTTCCTTGATGTTGAGGACACTTGTATGCCCTATGGCCTTCTTCTCGACATTGGAAACAAGTTCCATGAAAGCCTCCTCTCCCTATTCCTCACCCAAATCTTCCTCTTCCTCTTTGGTCTCCATTATGAAGATGATAGGTGTTATCTCCTTTTTGGCTATGGCTGCTATTGGATCCTTAACCTTTATTTTGGTCTTCATTTTGACCTCCATATGACCATCCACTAGTCCTTCCACCACAACTTGCACCTCTTTGTTTACTTTCAAACCTCCTATTCAACTTCTCTTCTACCTTCAAAGAAAATTGATATGCATCTTTAATGGTAGACATTCTTACTAGACTCAACTCTTCTTGAATGCTCAGCTTCAACCCATTTATGTAATGGACAACTTTCTCCTTGTTGGGATCAGAATGACCTTTTCTGATTAGGACTCGATAGAATTCTTTTGTATACTCCATAACATATTTTCCTACTTGTTTCAACCCTTGCATCTTCTTCAACAAATCCAACTCATAGTCCCTAGGAATGAACTATCTTTTCAATTTTTCCATGATCTGATCCCATCTTGTTATTTTCTCTTTTCCTCTTCTATTTCTTTCCAGCTGGACTTCTTTCCACCATATACTAGCATGGCCTTTCAATTTGGCCTTTGCAAATTTGACCCTATCTAGGTCTTTTATTTCCTCATACTCAAACTACTCTTCCATGTCATTGATACAATCGATCAACTCCTCTAGATTCAGGTTTCCAGAAAACATGGAAACTTCTATCTTTTGCCTCTTTCCAATCTTGGAGATGGCCCTAATCAGTCTTACTTCTCTAGGATCCATTGCATCTTGTGATTCCTCTTCTAATGGCTCCTCATCTTCAGCCTTATCCTCACTTTCATGTCTTCTTATGAATTTAGCTCCCCTACATAGCTCCTATTCTAGTGCTTGAACTTGTCTCTAAAGGGCTCTAAAACCCATTTTTTGTCACCAAGGATTCTTCATGGAGGCATCTTATCTATTAGAACCACAACCACAAGTCCTAGTGCAAACTGCCTCATGTTCAATGATCTATTTACACACTCAGGAAAACCCACTCTAATACCACTTGATGAAGGTTACTCCCCTTACAATCTAAAACTCACAAAAACAATAGATAATGGGACAAACAAAATGCAAGGAAAGAAAATATTTTCTATTATCACTAATATGAAAATTAAATTACAACATTATATTTTCCATCACATTGGATTTCCGATTACATAAATCTGAAAATATGCAAATCAGAGCCACCAACTACTCTGCTCTAGCCTCCCCTCTGTAGTCCCCCTTTACATCCTTATATTTGGAAGGTGTAACCACCCTAGAATCTTATGGAAAGTGTAACTTCCTCAAGAAGCTATTTTTAAATTTTATTAATTTTTGTATTACAACTTCACAAGGTCATAACTTTTGATTTGACCATCGGATTTCAATCCTAAAGGACAACTAATTTTTTCAAATTTTAGGCCCATCCGGAGCCACCAAGTGCCTCAAAATTGACCCCAAATATTTTTCTAGGATTTTTTAAACTTAAAATTTTAATTTCTCTCAAATGACAAATGGTATTGAAGTGATGTCTTCGCCATTGGCTTCAATTTACCATTCTGGAGGTCTGTGTAAGATTTTGTGTCCAACTATGCATAAATGCAAACTTACATAAATAGTAAACCTACCAAATTTAGCCCTTATTGAAAAGAAACAACATTATTTTTGGGTGATGCAGGATTTCTCTTACATCATGTATCCTCCTACATCATGGCCTAAAGGAGCTGAGAGAAAAGGAAGTAGAATCAAGACTTACTAACATGAGACTTCTTGAGTTATAGGATAGATGTGCATCCACACATGGAAAAGTAAACTAATGTTTGAAGAATGTACAAGAATGTAAAGATGAAGCCAAGACATTAGTCTTTTACTACATGAGGTGGTCAGATGTCACTCAAGGAATTAAGGACTTAATAGACCCCATAGAGTCAAAAATATCTAATGCCTCTGAAACCTTTGACCCTTAACAAGACAAATATTACATCTCTTGGACTACCCTCTTTGATATTGAAAACACATGTTTCACTCTTCAAAGGAAGAAATAAGATATAATAAGAAGATTTATAAAACTTAGGGACTTGGTCAAGACCAAGCATATATAGTATCCAATATTGTTTTCGTAGACATCCAAATTCTCCCACTCCCACATGATCAAACCCATCTCCTTTATTTGTCTATTTCATCAATATTAATTAAATGACTTATTTAATTAATATTTCTCCTTTTCCTAAGGCTCCTAAAGTATTTAATTTACTAATTAAATAATTTACCTTTCATCCTTTCCTCTCTAAATTAAATAAATATATCAATTTATTCAATTTAGTCATCTAACCTTTTTGAATTTAAATCAATTTAAAATTCCCTCTTTTCTTCCTCACATGTCACATCCTCCATAATCTTCTTATAATCTAGATTAGTCTAATTAATCCATGATTAGGATGTGCACACCCTTAATCAGGATTAATGTCACATCCTCCATATCTTGCCACTTGCCTCTAATATTTTATTACTATTCTTAATAACTCATTTGCACAACCTTAATCTAATCTTCTTACCATATTTCATATGTCCTCTAAGTCAACCTTCATCATTAATTTCTTCATATATCCAAGACCTCCTCCCTGTGTGATTTTAAAATTCACTTTTATTCATCCAAAGCTCTCTTCTTCCACATGTGGATCATTGAGATGTCACATCAGTTAAATGGGACAAGGACCTCCTTTATGACGACCTTGTCTTATCCTTAAGGTATTCCCAAATTATGTGAATTTAAAATTCACATTTATTCACCCAACAACCTCTCTTCCCATGATTATAAGAGAGGACTTTCTAAAATTCCTCACTTGTCACAATCACTCTTATCCCAAGGTACTTGCAAGTACCTCCACCTCATATGTCCTTCTCCACATCACATGTCCTCTTGAAGTCTCATCTTCCACATGGCAAGATGTGAGGGCTTGTGATTCCTCAACTCACCACAACCCTTCATCTTTCCAATGTTAGAAAAATATTGACCGTTCAAATCCCTAGAGGCCTTTCCCCTAAAATAGAGGTTTTTTGGCTTCATTTTCTCATAACACATTCAAGTATTGAAGCTCTTCAACAAATCCAACTCTCAAGCATTTAACTTCAATCACTTGCATTCATCCTCCATTGTTGAATCTTCAAGCTCATCTTGCACTCGTTTTGTTCATCTAGCAAAATACCCACATCCATCATTTGAATCTTCATCACATCTAGATCATTTTGAATCCATTTTTTAGTAGTATTTCCATCAAGGAGCACACATTCATCAACTATCAAAGGGCCAACCAAGAAGACCACTTGAGCAAGGTATAAATATGGTTTCTCTTTTTATTTTGTTCAAGTTAACTTAGGCTAATCATTGAGGTGTTGAAGTGTTATTTTCTTCCTTTTACTTTCTATTTTTGCATCTTTTAGGTTAGGTAAATAACACTACATGAATTTCTGGCATGCTAGGTGGGACCCACAAATTGGTCCCTTTCTTTCATGTCTTTTGTTGTTTGACATTTTGCAGGTTCAGGTTACACAAAGGTGACTTCGTAGCTAATAGGGATGACCTTGCCACCATTTGGGTGACCCTGCCCTTAATAGATATGACCTTTCCCTAACAAGGGTGACTATGCCCTAAACAGAGGCAATTTTTCCCTTGCAGAATCACCCATCTACCCTCTATTTTCTAGATAGATGAACCTACCCTAAAGACAGGTGAACCTTCCCTCATGATAGGAAAACTTTCCTCAAGACAGGTGACCTTTCCCTAATAGGGGCAATCCTAGCCTTGAAAAAGGCATCTATGCAGTAAAACAATGATTTACAGTTCATTTCCAAAGTTTTTTTCTATTGTTTTGGTTAATTATGACCCCCTAACTTGTCTTTTCAGTGAATGTGCATGTTTTAATTAACATTTGCATAGTTTTTTCATGTTTTTTGAAGATTGGAGATCAAAAACTTCTAACGTATTTGTTGTAGGATGAATGGGCCAAGTTTCTTAGTTTAGCTTGTTTTTTTTTCACTTTCATACTATCTAGGCACATATATCTAATTAGGGGGAGTCAATATATTGTTTTCTTTTATTTTCAAGTAAGCTATTGACCTATCCAATCACCTTGCAACATTTGGAAATCCTAGGTAAAGAAAAATCATATCTTACTTAGTCCTTTGTGTTGCCCAAGGGGCACTACATCATTCAAGCTTTCCCCTTGCACTTCATGTGTGCCTAGGTAGTAGGAAAAAATGTTTAGTGTTCTCTTTCTAGCAAGACCTGCTTGGGGATTTCATCACCCCAAGGGATGATCCCAACCATTTGTACTGGTGGGGTATACAAAGGGGGGAGAGCCAAAGCTATACCCCAATCCAGTCACATTGTGCCTAGTAGAGCATCGAAGCTATGGTGGTACCTAGATAAGATGTGAAGAGTTGGTCTGAGCCTCCAATACCTCATTGGGGTTCTCGACTCAAGCTTGTAGATGGGCTGGTGTTTACGGTTGTACCTCACATATCATGCGTATATTGAGGACTCCCTACTTTTCCTTATTTATCCTAGTTACAGGATCATGTTGGCCATACCCTTTTCACTAATCTTAGGATTGTGCTATTTAAGCTATCTTATCTATGCAAAACTAATGAATATTTGTTTAGTTAAGTTAGCCTTACCGTCTACTTGTTGTTTGTTGTGTTTTTTGTCCTTTTCCATAGTCATTTTCATCATATTCAAGTCTATGCCTTTTGACATAGGTGACCTTTCCTTTAACAAGGGTGACCTTGCCCTCAACAGGGGAGACCTTGCCTTCTGTCTCAGTCATTTCCCAGTTTGTTTTTGTCATAATCACCCATCTTTCACTGAATAGGTGAACCTACCCTCAAGATAGGTGAACCTTCCCTCAAGATAGGAAGACCTTCCCTCAAGATAGGTGAACCTACCCTCAAGCTAGGTGAACCTGCTCTCAAGATAGGTGAACCTACCCTCAAGATAGGTGAACCAACCCTCAAGATAGGAGAACCTACCTCAAGATAGGAGAACCTGCTCTCAGGATAGGCAAACCTACCTTCAAGATAGGAAAACCTTCCCTCAAGATAGCTGAACCTACCCTCAAGACAAGAAATCATGCCCTCAAGATAGGTGAACCTTCCTTAAGATAGGAAAATTTACCCTAAGACAGGTGACCATGCTCCAAGATAGGCAACCTTGACCCCTAGAGGGGTGATTTTGCTTCCTGGCCAAGCTAACCCATCATTTTCACTTGCTTCATCAACTTGGATGATCCTTCCCCATAGAGGGGTGACCCTAACCTCAAGAGAGGTGACCCTACCCCAAATTGGGTGACCTTTCTCCTGATTTGGGTGACCTTTCTCTTCATCTTCCATGTCATCAGTCTGGTCACACATCTCATCAATCTCCCCTTCCAAGTATTCATTCTACTCTTCATAGCATCTTTTTTCTCATTTTGAGTATCCATCTCCTCATTCTGAGCATCCATCTATCCATTCTGAGCATCCATCTGCCTGTTTTGAGCATCTCTCTCCTCACTCCAAGCATCTATTTTCTCATTTTGAGAATCTATTTTCTCACTCTGAGTGTCCATCTACCCATTTTGGGAATCTATATCCCCATTCTGAGTGTTTGTTTCCCTATTCTGAGGATTTGAATGTAGATAGGTGACCCTACCCTAAACTTTGGTGACCCTGACCTAAACTTGGGCAACCCTGACCTAAACTTGGGTGACCTTGACCTGAGCTTGGGAAACCTTGACCTAGACCTTGACTTGGGAAACCCTGCCCTAAACTTGGGCGACCCTGACCTAAACTTGGGAGACCTTGACCTTGACTTGGGCAACGCTGACCTAAACTTGGGTGACCTTTACCCTCACCTAACCTCAGGTGACCTTGACCTTGACCTAAACCTGGGCGACCCTAACCTTGACTTCGGTGACCCTGACCTAAACTTGGGCAACCCTGACCTTGACCTTGAACTTGGATGATCTTGATAAGAACTTGGGAAACCCTGACCTTGAATTAGGCAACCCCGACCTAAACTTGGGTGACCTTGACCTTGACCTTGACTTGGGAGACCCTTACCTTGACTTGGGCAACCTTTACCTTGAGTTAGGAAAACTTGACCTTCATCTAGCCATTTTTCCTCTTTTGTTCACCTATAGTTTGCATTTCAATTCATCAACATTCTCCCAAGGTCATTCATTCATCATCCAAAATAATCTTTAGATTGTGTACCCATCATCATTTTCCCAATCCAAATCCCCTAAACTTTGTTTAAGAAGTTATTATCCAAATTGGCTTAGGTGTCTGAATCTGATCAACATCATCCACATCTGCTTAGGATCATCATCTGGCCTGAGTCAGACATCATCGTCAGCCTAATCAATCCACTTTCAATCTCAAGGTGGATTCAATGTTGCAATCCTCTATCTATCCTTTAATCTAATCAATCAACACCCTAAGTCACCTAGGGTAATATTTGAACTTGGTTTAGAATCCCATTCATCATCATATTTGATCCATCAATCAATCTTATCAATCATTTCATCAACCAACCTTATCCAATATAATCCAACCATGTCCCTATCTGATCACCCAATCAATCTACTTCCATCTTTAGGTAGATTCGGGGTCATAATCATCCTTTGGTAATCCAATCCCATTGCATCTTTGAACTTGGTTTAGAATCAATCACATCACATCCTCCAATCATCCTAATCTAAGCTTTAATCCAATCCCAATATGAGCTTGACCTATATCCTAATCTGAGCTTTACTCCATTTGCATCCAAGATCTTCTAATATCGAAACAAATCTTAAGATTCATTCATCCATCTTCAAATCCATCCTATTTATCCTTTCATCACCTTTTCTTTCCTTCTAATCATTTATTCCCATCTTTTCAATCTATATCCATTCAATGTATTATCATGAATCCTTATCCTCCATCAATAGTAGTCAAGGGGAACTCTAATTATGTTGACAATGATAATAAAAGTCTTGTTGATCAAGAGGTATATGACATAGATCCCCTTGATACTATCATTTCTAGTAAGATTTCCCCAACCGCTTTTAAGAATCCAATTATCCCTCCAAGCTATCTTGCTACATCTTCATCCATGCCTAATAATTCTCCTTATGCTACCTCTAACAAAGGATGTCCATTATCTTCCCCATCCACATATTCATCATATCCTTCATCTACATTTTTCTCTTATCCAACACCCACGTCCTCTTATCTCAATCTTCCATCTCAATCTTCCCATCCTAATCTACCATCCCAATATCCCTATTATAATCCCCCATCTATGTCCCTCTATCCTAATCCTCCTTACCATTATGTCCATCCTAATCCTACATTCACACCTTCTTACCTTAATCCTACATCCCATCAACCTATCCTAATCAGACATCCCAATCTTTCCATCCTAATCCACCACCATATCCTCTTGTCCTAATCCACCATCCCAATATTCATATCTTAATTCCCCATCTACTTCCTCCAACATCAATCCACGATCCATGTCTTCCTATTCTAGTCTACTAGCCCAATATCCCTACCTTAACCCTCCATTTAATCTTGACCCCCTCACTAATACTAATCCTCCACCTATTCCTAGTCCTACATCTAATCCCATTCTGCCGTCTAATCCTAGTCCACCAATCCATAATCCTAATCCTCCACAAACCCCTAATCCTTCATCTATTCCCACCACCCCAGCTAAACCTAGAGTATGCATGATTCTTACTCCAAAAGTTATGCAAGTACTTATCACAAAGAAGACATCCCCAACTCAACACCTTGAAGTCTTGGAACCATTCCCTCCCAGTCCATCATCCATGGTCACTAGTGATGATACCCTTCTCCGTACCACTCCTAGTAGCACCCAAACCACTGAAACCATCAACTCTATTGAATCCATTAAACCCCCATCTCCTACTCTGATACCAACCAAACCCATTGAGGAAAATAAAACCCCATCACCATCTTTTACTCCTAGATCCACCCAATCCATCGAAGACACTTAAGTCCAATCCAATCCTCCTACTCATAGTACTAGTATAATCAAAATCTATTCCCATGAACTTCATGAATCCCCCATCTTTCCATCTCCCCCACTTGAGGAGTCTCTTCAACATTCCATCATTATGCCACCCACACAAGATGAGTCATGCCAAGGGCTTGATTCAGAGAATACCAACATATCTCCTTCTCCAGATCAAGATCCTGTCATCCCATCTAGTCTATCTCAAGATCACAATCCCCCATCCATTCCATCCCATGATCCCCTTGATACTCAAGATCCGAACACTCCATCTCATGAGCCCTTATCACTTGTCGTCACAAATCCAAATCCCATCATATCACTAATTCCCTCTCCTGATACCTTTCCACTCACCACTCCCAATCACGATGCCACTATCCCATCATCTTCATCCCATGAACCTAAACCTATTATCCCCACATCACTTTTATATCCCCTTGGTACTCTAGCATTTCTCCATGGTGGTCTCCTTGCAGAAGAAAAAAAAGGTACATCTACCACCCATCATCCTTTGGCTAATAATGGAATCACATCATTCTTCTACAATAGCATAAATCCTATCATGGATTGAATGCTCAAGAATAGAACTATAAAGGAAAGGCTTTAGGCCTTCATGAGCAAGGTATTTTACAGCCCATCCAAGTCAAAAAACACTCCTATATGCAAGGTATCAGATCTACTGCTCATGAATCACAATCCAAAAGTGTTGGTACAACCTCCACATACCCTCAACAATCCTCTTCTAAATCAATAAGAGGCTTCTCCCATCACTACACCAAATCATTTGTTGCCATCCCCCCTCCTTCATCATATCACTCCAAACAACTATGCATATTCCTCCTTCATCTGCTCCATCCATTTTTGGTCCTTAGATCCCTCCATCCACCATCTCCCATCCTTCATTTTCTCCATCCATTTTGGGTCTTTATGTCCATCCACCCACTATGTCTATTTTGGGCCCTTATATCCCAAAACCACCCCCTCCATCTTGTCCTATTCATCTTTTTATCCATCTGTCACCTATCCATGTCACCCATCATAAAAATCCCACTCTCATGTCCCCTAATCAAGATCAACAAAGGCATGTACCTACACATATTCCATCCACATATCATCCCCAAAATCCTACCTCCATCACTCCACTCATGTTTCTTCCACATCATCCATCTCCTCACACCCATCCCATTGCTATTAAAATCACTTTGGATGCTAAGGTAAAAATGCATACATCTAAACATCCACATGAATCTAAAGCTCCTCATATCTCCTTAAACAAACATGTTGATGAAAAGAAAAATCAAATCCAAAATCCAAATCAAACCCACAGGCCACAAAGGCCCACCCAAGAAAAAATAAAAACCATGTGGATGTCAAAGAAAAAAGATACAATGCCTTCAAATGAAAAAATTGTAATAACATCCAAATTTGGTAATCCAAAAACTAATCATTCTCATCCACCATCTCCTAAATCTGTTTTGGTTCCTTGTGTCCCAAAATTCACTATCCCATCTCCTCCATTATCCCCACATTCTCCCTCCATTAATCCTCCTATCCTTTCACATCCACCACCATATGTGCCAATGTTGGTCCTGAACTCATCACCCCATCACACATCCCCCCCATCCTTCCATCCATACATTTTCCAACATCCCATCCATTATCCAACATATCTCCCCCATCAAACACTTTTAATCCATTCTCTTGCATAATCCATTTATCCTAATAAGGTTGTACCAACATCCAATTGTCACTTCATGCATGGGCTCTTAATACCTCTTATGGAACTTCATGCTTGAGTCCTTCATCCATCTCCTTATAACATATTTTCTAAATCCCCGTATCCATCTCTTTTTGCATGCTATCCAAAAAATCTGCAAAATTAGAAAAATCCAAAAAAGTCAAAAATACAAAAAAAAAGTAAAGAGAAATAATTCATCCAATGGTGAAAACTTGGAAAACAAGTGCCTTGGATAAGTACCATGATAAAAACCCTGAAACCAAGCATCATGTGTAAATCCCCCATCCAACTTCCTCCCTCACTTGGGGGAAACTACATCCCCTTCACCCATCTCCTCCATCCCACCTATCTTACACATCTTTCTTGTCATTTCCCATTTATCCCAACCCCTCCACCCTCGTTGTGATCTTAATATAGATAGGGGAAAACATATATACATACTTTGGACACCTCTTGGCATACATTCCCCTCAACTATACACTATCGGGTATGTGCAGGATCATCATGCAAAAACAGGCCCTTAAGTGGCAAAAAATTCAAAAAAATCAGTGTTAGGCAACTTGACATAAATATTTGAATAGGTTATCGATATTATTTCAAAAATATGTAAGAAAAGAATTTGTATAAAATTGATTGTAGTTTCTAAGATACTAGGTTTATTTAAAAATAAATAAAATCTATTTGGTGAAAATTTGAAATTTCAATGCAGTAGTACTTAAATTTCAGGGAAAAAATAAGAAGTAGCTGTCTGTCTGACCACACTAACCATAATAAAATGATAATAATTTTTTGTAAGATTTTATATATAAGTAGAGGACTCATGTCTAGATGTGATGCATATTTTTTTGTAATTTTTTTCCAAGTAAATAATTAATTATGAATTTTTTTATTACAACTTTTAGAAAATATAAAACTTGTCAATCTGACCACCTTAACTTGGTCAAAACTTCATGAAATTTATTTTTATTTTTAATCCTATAGTATGTGAAGCATAGAATGTGACGCATGTTTTGGATTCAAAAATATGATACCGTTTGAAAGTTATAGATGTTTTTCAATCAGCCTATCGATCAGGACTTTAGTCATAATTCTAATAGTAAATGAATAATAATTATTTATTAAATTCAAATTGAATCATAATTTATATTTTTGGAAAGCTGAGAATCTCCTCTAAAAACCCTTTTCGTTTCATTAATTTTGAGTGAAAAAATAGTTTTCAGCCACATACCCTACAAATATTGCCACTTTTTGGCGCACCATGATCCTGCACATACCCTATCCTAATCCTTATCCACGTCCATATACCTCCTTTGTACACCTATCATGCTACCATCAATCTCCCTTCCTTATCCATGCATCTTATCCATATCCATCTCACTCCTTTATTTTCCTATCCTTCTATCTTCTATCCCTCATGCCTCATCATACATGACATATCTAGAGTAGGGAATCTTCTTCTTTGTGACATAGTCCTTGGAGACATCCTTCATCTAGCATAGCATCCCTTCCATCTTCCCATCCTTATCTTCCTTCATCCATCCAAACAATCCCTTCCATCTCCCCATCCTAATCTTCCTATCCATCCAAACAACCCATTTCATCTCCCCATCCTTATCTCCTTACCAATCCAAACAATTATTTTCATCTCCACATCCTTACATCCTTATCCATTCATCACTATCCTCATCCCATCTCATAATCCCTTGGCATTGGTATTTGGCTATAGGTTTTCCCCCTTGCAACACAATGTCATCTATCTCATTGTCATCACTCCCTACCTTTTTTGCACATCTTTCCAATCTCCTATCACTTCTCATCACTCATCTCTCGATCATGTCCTCCTCCCAATTCATTTTGATGATTTGGATAACTATCCGATCCCTGAGCTATGTGTGATCACCATCATCCTATCTTATCCACTTGGTCTATCTTATCTCATCATATCAGTCCTGTAGACACCTTAAATTGTCCTCTTGCAACACTTGTCTCGGCATTACATCATTTAGGCATCTTGTAGCACGCTTTGCCCTAGGTACCCATGTCATCATTTATTTAATTAAACATCATTTATTTAATTAAATAAATTTTATTTATTTAATTAAATTCATATTCATAATCCATAAATTTCGCTAATGTTAATTAAATAATTTATATTATTTAATTAATTAAATCATTTCTATTCATTCTTCTAATGTTAATTAAATAATTTATATTATTTAATTAATGAAATCATAAATTCAATGTTAATTAAATAAATCCAAAATTTATTTAATTAATAAAATCCTAAAAAGATCTTCTCGCTTTCTTTCCAAAATTGAACACGTGTGCATCTAATTAATTTATTTAATTAGATAAATCATCAATTATCCTTCTCATCTTTTTCAAGATTTATTTCCTTTAAAACAGGAAATGAAATCTTTCTATCTTTTTTGACATCTTATCTCATCTCACTGTATTTCCTCTTTTGTCAAAAATCAAATCCTTGTCGAATCTTGTCAAATCTTATCTTCGTCAACGTCATGGCTCTATAAATACTGCCTCTCACAATCCATTTAGGGGGTTCATTCATCTAGCATCCAGACTCTGTCAAAATCAGTCTTTCATCTCTATCTATCATTCTCCATTTTCATTGTCAGGTCGTTATGCTGCAGGAATGAGCACTCAACATTCCTCCATTGTTAACCCTTCAAAATATCGCATTCTCATGTACATGGAGAAGAGCAATGGAGTTAAATCGAATTAGCATGGAGATCGGTTTGCATTTGTGTTGTTTATTGTGATTTCCTATGTTGTTTCGTACTCTATTATGCATGATAAGATCGAATTAGTTTATTGTTTTTATTAAAAATTAAATCTGATTTTACCCTATCTACATTTGGTGAACCCGACGTCTCTTGCACATGGGTCTTTGATCGACTGCCTGGTTTCATTGGCTTTTCATGGCTAATCATTTGTGGTTGCAGATTTCATCTTGCAAGTTTATTTCCTTTTAAATCTTGTTGCAGGTGTAACAATATCATTTTTTGTTTCCCGGTAGTCATTGGTTGTAGGGTTAGGCCTCCGATAGTTTGGATCAATTCCCTTAGCCTACTGTCGAATCCTAATCTATAATCGTAACATCCACGTTTTGTCCCTTTCACTGTCTCTGCATTTCCTATCCACCTTTGTGTAAACCATAACTCCACTTTGTACTTTGCAAGTCATTACTTCTTATTCCTCTATTATTTCATATCACCTTCATTTTCATGTATTACCTTTCATATTTTCAATCTATGTATCACTACACCATTCTGTTTTTGTTGCCAGCATAATCAATATTACGCAGAATTCCATCAACGTTTATGGCGGTATCAGTTTCCATCACAATCTTTGTGTCATTCAGATCTGGTCAGTTACAGTCCAAATTTCTCTTCTGCAAGTTCTCAACGGGTGCTCATATCAGGTTGCATTTGATTTCTCTAATGGCCATACCTTCGGTTTGAATGGGCTAGCTGATCTTCAATAATCCATCATCTTTTAAGGGATCTGTCGGCGCTTTGTGCAGTCGGTTCTATAGTGGTACACAACATTCATTATCTTCCTGCCACTGGTGCTTCTTCTACGGCCCGTGTTCTTCCCAGAGCTTCCACATTTTCCATTATCTACCATTCATTCATTTTTTGAACCTTCATTTCACCGCCAACCATTACTTAGTTTCCCACTGAACTTTTGACCATTACTGTTTTCTCCAAATGCCTCTGTCAGCATCCATCCATCCACCGTAGACCCCATCTACCCCTCTGCTACCATTGTATAGTCTCATTAAAAACAATCGGCATCTTATGCGTTAGCTTTAGTCTTGCATTAGCTTTAGTCTTCGGTTTAGCTTTAGTTTTAAACTTTCATTTACTCTTTCTTTTAGCTTTTTAGTCTTATGCATTAGCTTTAGTCTTAGAGTTACTTTTAATATTCCATTTACCTTTTCTTTAGTTTCTAGTTTTATTTTAGATTTTAGATTTTTAGTTTTTTAATTCAGTTTAAATTTAGCTTTTTCTAATTTAGTGTAGATCTTAGATTTTTAATTAATTTAGCTTTTAGATTTTTAATTAGAATTTAAATAGATTTTTTTTAGATTTTTAATTAGAATTTAATTAGATTCCTTTTATTTTTAAATTAGGCTTTAGTTAGATTTTTTTTTTTAGATTTTGGATTTTTTTTTTTTAAATTAGGCTTTAGTTAGATTTTTTAGATTTTTAGAATTTTAAATTAGCATTTAGTTAGATTTTTTCTTTTTCTTTTATATTTTAATTAGATTTTTTTAGATTTTTAATTAGTTTTTAATTATATTTTTAGATTTGTAATTTAGGTTTCTCATTTAATTTAGATTTTCAACTTTTTAAAGTAATTTAGATTTTTTAATTTTTAACATATTGTATGTTTTTGACCTAACCTCACATTGGCTTGCAAGTTTGTGTTTTTTTTTCTTGTCTTGGTGACTTTCAGGGTATCTAGGAGCCGGAAAAGTGTTGGGATTAGTCACAACATCAACTTGGAAAGCGAAAATAATCAGGTGCATACATTCTAATCTTTTATTTCTCATTGATCATTGCTTGTCACACATTTCAATTTAGGGCCTAAAATCAATCATTGTTTGCAAACACATTTGAAATTGGGCTTAAAACTAATTTTGTCTTCAATCACACATCTTTCTTTGGGGTTAAAAAGAACAAGTGCTTGAACTGTTTTACACACATTTCATTTTTAAGGGAAATTAATCTTTGCGAGTGTGAATCAAGTGTGTGTGTTCTCTGAAACACCTCACTTGGTTTGCTTTTGTCATATGCTTCGTAGGAGGCCTACTTGGAGCACACACCCCTCCAAGGGATGACCTCAATAGAGTGTGAATCCAAAGACATGCTCGTTTGGGAGTTGAAATCTTGTTAGTCTGAGCTAATCCCCAAAGAACTTTATACCTTTGGGAAGTGAAGGTGAAGGGTGGGTTACCCCTTTCTCTCGGCTTATTGGCAAGATTTTGCTTTCAAATTATACCTAGTCAACCTTGTGAAAACTCACTTGAGACCTAATTGGCCATACCCCACTTGACTAGTCATAAGGCTTGTTGTTGTGTATTCAAGTGTTTGCTTAATCATAACATCTAATCTTGGAAGACAAACTTATCATTGTGCTTGGTGTGTGTGTTCATGCATTTACATGTGAGATATTGTGTTTGATATTTCCCAAGTCAAACTTCCAATAAACACTTGCCACATCATCCAAATCATACAATCTCGTCATTCCACATCATCATCTCTTCAATCCAATCAACATCATTTTACACCATGACAACATTCAAAGACATAGCACTAGAGCTTATTCACATGCTTCATGAAGCTAAAACAAGTCAAGCACCTTTAACCCAACAAATCATTTAAAGCACCCATAATATTATCCAAAAACTTCAAACCAACCAATCACCTCAAATGCAACAACTCATAGCATAAATCCAATACCTCATGGCCAATTATCAAGTCCAACAAGCACATCATCAAGTCAAATCACCACATCAACAAATTTTGCATCAATCCTATGGGTCACCTATATCATCATATCAACCTCATTCCTCCACATATCATTGCTCTACCATCTACTGTCACTTTGTCTGCCTTGGCTTAGGATGAAAGGTATTATCACTATTATTATGCAAATTTCCACCACATTCTACCCTACCTGTCATAGGGGATAAATGATTGACATCAATTCTTGATGACTCTCCATCTAGTAAGTCAGCAACATCCCGTCCATATTCCCTACAAATGGCTAAGTCTTGGACCCGACTGGGGGAAAAATGTTTATCATGAAACTGCAGTGGATGTTGCACATGTTCTTGGCAATTGGAAAAAAGTCCTAAAAAAGGACAAAAACATTGGCAAAAAGTCCTGAAAAAAGACAAAAAACATTGGCAAAAGTACTAAAAAAAGACAAAAACATTGGTAAAAAGTCCTAAAAAGACAAAACATTGGCAAAAAGTCCTGAAAAAAGACCAAAAAAATCACAAAATGTCCTAAAGAAAGACCAAAAACATCATAAAATGTCCTGAAGAAAGACCTAAAAATCATAAAACGTCCTGAAGAAAACCACACACAACAATTCAGACTGCTCAAAGAACACGAACACATTGTCATCTCTTGTGAAAATCAGTAACATCAATCAGTCTTTGTCATTTGTCCGAACTACGTTGTCTTTGTGCATTTGCTACGTAGGCAAGACTCACACTTGAGTCCCCGAGACATTAGGTCAGACCATTTAGGTTTGTCAAAATAAAATCATGACGCAATCTTTGGTCATCAAGACAAAGTCATTGGTCATGTCAAACTATGAGGTCTATGAGTGTATGACATAGGCAAGGCCATCTGTTGATGAGCCCCCAAGGCCACACTAGGTCAGTCCATTAGGGTTCATGACACCACACTGGCAACCACGTCCAAAAGTCTTCAAGGCAACACAAGCCTTCCCCAAACAAATGAAACTCATCAAGAAAATCATGACAATCAGTTATTTCAATATGACAACTTCATCAACACGTCAATCATATCATCATGATAATATCGGCATATAGTCAAACACAAGTCAGACTAGGGCAAAAGCAAGTCAAATCATCATAACCTGTCAAACTATCAAACTTTAGGTTAATCTTCAAATGAGTCCTAAACGATAACCTCTGTCATTTATGCCTTAGGATGTGTCTTTCATAGGCATCGTCATTGTCATTCAACATTTTGAGTGATCCTCTTGACATCTAAAGATCACTCTTTGTGACATCAGTATTCTTCAGATGTGTCCTTCTGAAGAACCAACTCTATCATTTATTCCTTAGGATGTGTCCTTCCTAGGCATCATCATCATTTAGAGGGACCCCTTATGACTATTAGGAATCAAATCCTCTCGACATTGGCATTATTCAAGATGTGTCCTTCCTGAATTCACCAATTCTCAACATTTTTCAAGATCATCAAAACTTTAAACATTTCGACATCTCAACATTATCAAACATGGCATCTTGGCATCAGAACAATGGACATCCAGACACACTTGGCAAACACTTGACAATTGTCTTTTAGTTTTTATCATGATATTAGTTTTCCAACGAGATACCACTAAGCAGGATTTAGAGAAGCAGCAATGTATCATTTCAATTGACATGCATGACTACTAGTTTCTTAGCGAGGTCCTGATTTGGGGATTTAGAAAAACAATGACATATCATGGTAAGGGCTCTTCTTTTTACATTTTGACAATCATGCCACTAGTTTCTCAAGAATGTCTTGGAAATAGGATTTAGAGAAGCAGCGACATTTCATGATTTGTCCTTGTCTTTTTCTGCATGTGGTTGATTATGGCAAAAGGACTAAGGAAATCACACTCTTAGTATGAGTCATGATCATCCTTGTCTGTGACTATTTGTTTTATGTGATGGTACGACCTTTCAAACCTTGATCTAGGTCAAATCATGGTGTTTCTTGGCCATTACAATAGTCTGCCCAATGATGATTAAGAGCAATAAATACTAATGTCCTATGGTAAAGCTTTGAAGGATTTGGTCTAGGAATTAACATGCATTTCCATTTAGTGAGGTCTCCTCCTCTTCGGTCTGGTCATCTTCTCTCATCCATCTCATGATGATATCTTATGACATCCAAAAACATAAGTGCATACATGATCATATAAACATTGCATTAGATCCATACATAAATCATCCATGGCATCAAATCATATACATAAACATTACATTAAGCATAATCATTGACATTGCATCTTTTACTAAAATATAGTAGGAGCATCATTATTATCATTATCATCTCACATAAGTAAGCATGGCATCATCATAGCATCAAAATCACAAATAAGCATCATATAGAGGACATCACATCATATGCATAAGTGAAAGAACATCACATGACACATATACGCCACATCAAAACTGCATCATCATATATAGTATCATCTCGAAAAGGTACAAAGTCACAGGGTAAAGTCATGGGATATCCCAAAAATAGAGCTCGCGGGCTCAATAATCTATACATAGTGTGTCATAATAACAAAATGCCCCTAGGGTAGACTCTCATCATCCAATCGAGGTGAAGGATGTGGTGGTTGAAGCTCTGTCACTGGCACTGAAACAATAGGTGGACCCGTCGCAACTTCTGCCTGTGCCACTACTAGAACTGAGAAGGCGGGTGTCATCTCAATGGTATAAAATATCTGTGATGTCACTACGGTCGGACTCTGAGAAGTAGAGGGATCAACCACTGGCGGCTGTACCTGTCCTAACCTCTGCACTGAACCAGTCGACCCATGACTATGACCCGAATGAGGACTCGGGGTGTGCCTGCGTGAATGATGTGACCTATGCCTTGAGGTGTGTCCTGTCGAGGTAGACCCTCTGACACTAGTATGACTCCTACTGCCAATAACACTACCTGTCCTCGTCTGTGACCATGACAAGGTAGAATCCCGTTGCGCTGGTGGCACTGCCTGCTCATATAATGTCTTGTACTGCCCCAGTCTCATGCTCACCCTGGCTAGCTCGTGAGCCATGTCTCCCATGGGCCCTGTGCATAACACTACGAAGTCTGTGCACCACTGAGCTACGTCCTGCTGGTGGATCACCGCCTGATCACGCTCTACCCAGGCTACCTCTAGGGCTGACTACAATGACCTGACCTGTGCCATGTTGGCATCTAATCTCTGTTGTAGGTCCACCACCCTCTGATCTGCTGTGGCATCCTAAGGAAAACCTGAGCTAGAGGGTATCTCCTCTCCCTCTACCATCCGCCATCTGAGGAGCCTCTCGGCCTCATCCATGGCATCATCCTCATCATCATCATCATCACCTACCTCTACATCCTCCTACCCTCTGACCTCCACCTCCACATCCTCCTGCCCTTTGACCTCCACCTCCACATCCTCATGCCTCTCCTCCTCTGCCTCCTCCTCCTGTCCTCCCACCTCTGTCTCCTCATACCTCTCCTCCTCCACCTCCTCCTCCTGTCTCCTAGCCTCCACCTCCTCTGCCACATCCTCTGCCACACCCACATCCACCTCCTCCTCCCATCTCTCCTCACCCTCTCCCTCCTATCTGGGCTACTCCTCTCTCTTCACCTCCTCGGAAACCTCAGGGATAGTCTCTAATGCTACCCTTGCCATGTGTTGTCGCACCCTGCAGCCCTATCTCTGACCGTCTCACCTCCGCCTCTGGCCGTCTCCACCGTCATCTCCTCTCCTGCCTCCATCTCTACCTCCATCTCCCCCCTACCTCCATCTCCACCTCGGCCATCATCTCCTCCTCTGCCTCCATCTCTGCCTCCATCCCTGCCCCACCCTCTACCCCTATCACCACCTCTGCCTCCCCATCTGGCCCTCAACACACAAGGAATAACTGAACATCTGTCAGCTGGTGCTGGTCCATCAGGATCTATCAATGGCACTAGTCTGTGTGCCTGCCACCATAGATCATAATCTAGTGTCATCCCAAGATCGGCTGCTCCCTCATCCATCCCCATACCTAGGATACTAGCTCGTCAATCTACTTCTCAACAAAGGCCACTAGAATGGCTAGCCCACATGCATACTCTCTGGAATATCTGGCATACTTGGCTATCCCTACAAGTACACCCTGCTACTCTCCGAACTGCCTTAGGACACGCTGTGGTAGGTACATCTCAATGATGAAGGACGTCTACACTATCCAGCCAATAAGGTACCTGTACTGTCTGCAGAAGCTGAGGTGCTCGTCCTCATCATCCCACGCCTCACAGTCTCTGTATGGCCTCTAGATAAATGTCACCATGGTGTCGATCTTGTGCCGCCACCAATCGGTCTCACCCATCCATGTCTGTTGTAGCGTATCGGCATAGTAGTAAGCGTAGGGCATCCCCTCAGCTAGCTGTGGTCTCTGAATGGGAGGACAAAAGATGGCAATGTGCTCCCATGCCCAAATCATCATTAATGTGGTCCCGTAGGAGATACTCTCTCCTCTCCTATATGCAACATTGTGCAACTGGTGGTAAAGTGTCACAAGCAAGTAGGGACCCCAAGCATAAACTATCTTGTCCCTTCTCATGCCAACAAGGATGTCTCCCCAACTAATAGAAAATCCATGTCCCCGACGGTCTGGAATCAGGATCCCTCCAATCAGAGTTGCAAGGAATGCATCGAAGCTACTGTAGTGCTCGACCATAAACTCCCATCTTATGTCATACCCCTGGATGCCCAGTCTTGCACCCTGATCTCGGTAATAAGCTTGGAAGGTCTGCTCGCCATACTAAGGATCGTAGACGATCTGCTCCCCTTGAATCGACACTCGCAATATCCGATAAAAATCCTCCAAGGTGATCATGGCCTCACCTGTCAGCAGGTGGAACGAACAAGTCTCTGAATGCCACCGCTCACACAACGCAGTCAATAAACCCCTGTTCACCCAAATGACGGGCATAAAAGCAGCATAGAATAGTCCTAGATGCATCAATCATTGCTGCTCTCGCGGGCCCAACTAATTGGCAAACCAAAATGTGGTTAGTCTGCTCTCTCTCGTATAGAGAGGGGCAAGCTGCCTCTGCAAAAAGATGAACAATATATCAGTACTTTTTGGATAACTATCAGCATCATGAAAAGCATCTAAGGATACACAAATATCAAAATCAACTAAGGTCAAGGTAATTACAAATGCGTCGCATTCAGGCAATTACATCTCAAAATGTCAATTGCGTCATACCATACATCAAATGCGGTCCAAAATGGCAAATGCGTCATATTTTAACGATTGCATCATGAAATTTGGTGACTGCGTTGCATTAAGGTAATTTCGTAACATAATGACAATTGCATCAATTAAAACATCGAATGCGTTAGAATTTGGCAATTGTGGCATTCAGGCAGTCAGTTGCGACACGAAAAGTCAAATGTGTCGCAGAAATTGTCAGATGCGGCGCAACCGACCGAGTTATCCTATTTTGTTTGGGCACTTGCGTCGTGACGCATGAAATGCGTCGAATGCATAGATAGTTGCGATTTACGTGAATGCAGTTGTGTCATGACGCAAATATTGCTAGTCTTAGAAAATTAAATTTGGCGTGCAAAACAAGAAATTGACAGAGTCAAGGGTACATACCGCTGGCTCTGAGCCTTTTGTCCATCTATAGGTCCACACGATCTCCCCACGGTGCTTTGACACTGGAATCACCATCATCGCTGCTGTGCCTTTTGCTCTGAGCTCTCAATTTTCACAAGGTAAATGGTAGAAATGAATTGAATTTTACCCCTTTGTCAACCTATTTATAAGGTCAAAATGGCATTTCTCAACCGAGGTTAATACTGGAAGGTCATTTGACCAAGTTTGACTTCGTTGTTAGATACCTTAAACATGTCAGAATCTGAAACCGACTGCGTCGTTGTTGTTCTAGTCATTAAATTGATTTATCGGGAGCCTTTTGCAAATTTTTCTATCATTGACCCAAAATTTGAAAAAATTCTTGAGGGGGCAATGATACTCCATACCTTTACTGGGGCATTTCTTTGACTTATTTTCTTTGTCACAATGTGACAAGGGACATTATGACAAAGAGGGGAAAAATTTAGACACCTAAAAATGACCTAGGCCTGTGAGCATCATTTTTACCACTTTCATCCTAGCATAATTATGACATTTAATTATGTCCTTGGTCCACATTCGACTATTGATTAAATAATTCATAATTATTTAATTAATTCATGTCATTTATTCTTCATGATTATTAAATAAATAAATTTTATTTATTTATTAAATACATCATTAATTGTCTAAGTCTTCCCTTAATTAAATAAATTTCTTAATTTATTTAATTTCCCTTTCTGCTTTTAATTCTTCCGATTATTAAATAAATGAATTACATTTATTTATTTAATATGTCACTAATATCTTAATTAAATAGATTGATTAATTTATTTAATTAATTAGTCTTATTTGCTAAATTAAATAATTAAATTTAATTATTTAATTGCCAATTTAATATTCTTCTCATTTTAAATAAATTTAATTATTTAAAATATCATCACAATCTTAACTATCAGTCCATTTTGATAAATAATCTGAAAAAGATTATTTATTATCTCACAAAATCATTATTTTGAATTAATATAATTCAAAATAGTAACTAATCTTCCAAAAATCAAGTAATCGGACAGATTCTTGATTTTTCAAATCGAATCTTCAGTCCAAATTTTATCTTCTTGATTTTTTGAATCTCACAAATCAGGCAATCTTATCTTCTTCATTTTTCAAAAATCTTTATTGCTTTAATTAATTTCCTCATTTATTCTCCACCGTCGATACGATTATCTGAGATTTTATTATGACCGTTCGATTAAGGATTTTTCCCTAACCCTAATTAGGGATTCTCAGATTTAATGTGGACCTCTCATTTTAGGTCTCATCATCAATTAATCTTGTCTGTCCATTTAAAATGACATTTTCTATAAAATGTCATTTTCCTCTCACTTTTCGATTACACACAGACACTATGACAGTTTTATACACTTTCACACTTGCATTCTTAGACTTATTATAGCATTTATTATAGTCATTTGATCAAGTCTTGGCATTTGTTTAGGCATAGACATTGACAATTATAGTAATAGGCATAGGCATTTAGACATAGCATAAATCCTTCAAAGCTTGGTGTAGGACTTAGGCATTTGCAGATTGCTCGTACGTCCAATCTGAGGGCAACATCATCCAGCAAGTAAGAAGGTATTACAAAAGTGAATCATCGAGGTATCAGAGATCAGGTATAATTGTTCTGTGTTTTACTTCCTTTGTGTTTTGTAAGATCTTTGGGTTTCATTGTCATTTATTGATTTGTTGCTAACAACTTGAATCCAACCTAAAATAAATCCCTTGATTACAAGTCCCATCTTTTTATCCACTTATCCTAGTTATCTCATCATCCTTTATCCATTGTTTGTCTTTTTTCTTTTTTGAACTATGTTGCCCCTACGTTTTCATGTAGGAAAGGTCAATCTTTTGATCTATCCCTTGGGATTTTCTTTTCTTTTGATTCTCTTTTTGTTCATTTGGTCATTTTCCTCCATCATCTGTCTCCATCATCCTATTTTCACTTTCTCCATAGTATTTTCTTGAACTACAAGGACTCTATGCTTTTACATAGGCAAGGCTAATCTTTGATTGGCCCTCGAGCCCCTAGGTTGTTAGGGTGTGTCGGTCTTGTGTTTTGTGTCTCATTTCTTATGTCGTGTCATCAATTATGTCATTATTTAGCTAGTTCTTTAAAAATGAGATCCAATTGTATCATGGGATTCAATCAATTTTGAATATGCTCAGTCACTTTGATCATTTAGTTTAGTATCCATCTTTAGTCTCAATAGGATGCATCCTTCCTAACAGAGCTCATCAATCCCATCCATCCTCTTGATCCTATGGAAAAGAACATTTGAAATTGATTATGATCTTTTGATAATTTTGGATTTTTTTTATCATTTGAGCTCCCTAACATACCTTGTCAAGGTCACCTTGATATATCATATCATGGTGTGTTTTGAATAGTTAAAATAGGGGCACATCTTGATCTTTTGTTTTTTGTTCTCTCCCTAGTTTTCCCACATTGTACCCACCAAGATCCTTGCAATCTTGTCTTATGATGGGCCATCCTTTTGTGCTTGTGGTTATCCCAATACCTGGCTTGACCAAATTCATCATGACTTTGGGGTGTTGGGATAGCCTTCTTGTTTGTTGTGTTTTTGTTATGCATTGGACACTAATCTACCTTGGTTACATATACCCTGCCACCTATTATCTTATGATATAGCAAAAATTAGTGCTTCAAAAATGGAAAATTGCACTAGGATTGCATTTCATTTTCTGTTCCATTACATATCATGTATCCTCCATCTCTTCTCATCCATCTTTTCATCAATCCTCATCATTTCATCCTATTTTCAACCTTCTTAGAATAATATCGATTGGTTATTCTAAGCATCCTCATCATAACATCATCTCTTCATTCTTCTTAGAATAATATAGATTTGTTAGTCTAAGAATATTTTCCTTGATCATTTTCATTCATTTTATCCCGCTCACATCTCCATCCAATCCTAATCCATTCTATCTAACAAAAATCATCTAATAACATCCTTGGTATTGTTCATAGCCTTGTTACACACCTTGATCCAATCATCATCATCATCATTATAATTGGGATGTATCCTTCCCTATACTTTGGTGTTGTTTTTGGGTGTATCCCTCCCTTATCAAAAGCACTTTCATCATCATAATCAAGATGTACCCTTCCCTCATCAACAACACTTTCATCAGCATCATCATTAAGATGTATCCTTCCTTATCCTTGTGTTGTTTTGAGATATATCATTCCCTCATCAACAAGACTCCATCCATCATCCACCCATTTTGGCTTCTAGCTCGAGTGGGGCAACATCACCTTTTTCCTTAAATCCATTTTTGCTTCCCAATATCCTATCACTTATCATCCTCTCTTATCCATCACTTTGCATCATCTTCCTCATATCCCCTTTCATTGTCTCATCCATTTTGAAAGAACACCCATATTCTTTTGAACCCACATGTCCTCTCGAGGGGGCATCCTTAATCCCTAATCTTCATCTTCACTCCAATCATCCTTCTTCCTAGTCACTCCTTTGATGACTGGGGCATCTTTCCCAATCTAATAATCTTCTTCTTGGTGCTATCTTTTAATTTTCTTTGAAATGATGCTACTTAGTAGCACCATCTCAATTAGGGGAAAAATGTAGACATCCAAGTTTGACCACTCCCACATGGTCAAACCAATTTTCTTTATTTGTCTATGTCATCAATATTAATAAAATAACTTATTTAATTAATATTACCCATTTTCCTAAGGTTCCTAAAGTATTTAATTTACTAATTAAATAATTTACCTTTCGTCCTTTCTTCTCTAAATTAAATAAATATATCAATTTATTTAATTAGTCATTTAACCTTTTTGAATTTAAATCAATTTTAAATTCCCTCTTTTCTTCCTCACATGTCACATCCTCCATAATATTCTTCTGATTTGGATTAGTCTAATTAATCCATAATTAGGATGTGCACACCCTTAATCAGGATTAATGTCACATCCTCCATATCTTGCCACTTTTCTCTAATCTTTCATTAATCTTATTACATGTTTGCACAACCTTAATCTAATCTTTTTACCATCTTTGGTTTGTCCTGTATGTCAACCTTCATCATTAATTTATTCATTTGGCCAAGACTTCTTCCCCATGTGAATTTAAAATTCACTTTTATTCATCCAAAGCTCTCCTTTTCTCGATGTGGATCGTTGAGATGTCACATTAGTCACATGGGACAAGGACTTCCTTTATGAGGACCTTGTCTTATCCTCAAGGTATTCCCAAATCATGTGAATTTAAAATTCACATTTATTCCCCCAACAACTTCTCTCTTCCCCATGATGATATGAGAGGACTTTCTAAAATTCCTCACTTGTCACCATCACTCTCATCCCAAGGTACTTGCAAGTGCCTCCACCTCACATGTCCTTCTCCACATCACATGTCATCTTAACATCTCATCTTCCAAATGGAAAGTTGTGAGGGATTGTGAGTTCTCAACTCACTACAACCCTTCATCTTTCCCATTTTGGAAAAATCTTGACTGTTCAAATCCCTAGAGTCCTTTCCCCTAAAATAGAGGATTTTTGGTTTCATTTTCTCATAACACATTCAAGTCTTCAAGCTCTTCAACAACTTCAACTCTCAAGCATTGAACTTAAATCACTTGCATTCATCCTTCATTGTTGAATCTTCAAGCTCATCTTGCATGCATTTTGTTCATCTATCAAAATACCCACATCCATCATTTTAATTTTCATCACATCTAGATCATTTTGCATCCACTTTTTAGCACTCTTTCCATCAAAGAGCACACATTCATCAACTATCAAAAGACCAACCAAGAAGACCACTTGAGCAAGGTATAAATTTGGTTTCTATCTTTATTTTTTTCAAGTTAACTTAGGCTAATAATTGAGGTGTTGAAGTGTTTTTTTCTTCCTTTTGCTTTCTATTTTTGCATCTTTTAGTTTAAGTAAATAATGTTGCACACAGTTTCTAGTTCATAAATGACTGAAAAGACAAATCCTAATCCAATTACTCTGGAAGAGAGAGAGGAGATCTTAGTTGAGCTAGAATCAATCTACAAATCACTTTCTACTGCCAAAATGATCTAGAATGAATGAAAATATTCCTATTAAGCAATTATTGATGAATTAGAAGGTGCCTCCTAAAGACGAACACTTTTCTTGTATATTCTTTCATTGTTTTCAATTGCTTTCAATTTATATTTGTACATATGTTCATATCAAGTTGTTAGGGTAACTCCCTAAGGGGGAGTCAATATATTTTAGTTGTTTTTAAATTTCTTTAGAAATTTCATTTGTGTTTCTACCATGCCATTTCTCCTTGATGTCAAATGGGGAGGAGAATTGAGAAAAATTGGGTAGAAGTTTTGGTAAAGGTATAGTGGGAGATAATGTTTAAAGGGGGAGATCTTTTATGCTTGAATTTTTTTTGTGGTGTATGTTGGAGAATCATTTTTGGAACATTTTTCCATAAATGAAAAAGCGGGAGATTGTTGAAAGAATGAAGAAGAAATCCTTTGATGTCTTGTGATTGATGTCAACATTGTTTGTTGATAGTTTTGTCTAATCTAGTGAGCATGGTGTATGCATCTTAATCTAGTAATTTTTCCTAGAATCACTTGTGTAATACGATCAAATCATCAAGTTACAATATGTTATTCTTGGATATTATATGCATCTATGATCAAGCTTTCAAAATTTTTGGATGAACATGTGGAAACTTATAAATAATAGAATTTTGACATAAATTTTTGGATTTATACAATGTAAATGGGTAATTGTAATCTAGTCCACATTCCTCTATTGTTTGGATTCAAACTCTACAATTTTGGAAGATGGTTTATAGATTTTGGTACTCTATGTATTCCTAATGGAGAGTGTTTATATGATCAAATGGATCATTGGTGTGTGTTCAGTTTTGTTATTTTGTGATTAGGTCTGATTCTTGGCCAACTTAATCCTTGATATATGTATTGTGAAGATTAATATGTATAGTAGATGTCAAAGGGATCTATTTTATGTCCATCCCAACTTGAATTAAGTTTTTCACAATGTACTTGAATGAAAAAAAGGATTTGAATCATGTAAGGAGCTGACAACGTAATTTTGAATAAAAAATATGGCTAAATCTATTTAGGCCAACCTAATTGATGTATGCAGATGTAATTGGGTATATATGTGAAAAAAATTTGAGTTTTTTAATATAATGACATAGGATGTGATGTGAGATGTGATGTAATGCAGTGCAAACTAGTGAACTTGCATGTGTGTGATCCAAGTAAGTGTAGAATTGTTGTGAATTGTTAAGTGACTACTAAGCAGAGAAGTATTTTGTATTCAAAGCTTCAAATGAACTAAATTCAAAAAAAAGAAAGTGCACTTTGTATTAGTTCACATTTTGGTTGTGTAGCTATTTCTATTTTGTAGCTATATCTGGTTGTGAGCCTTATAAGGACAATGTGTCCTGGAAATGAGCCCCTGTAATATCCTATAACTAGTTATAATATATTGTGAGCTAATCTTCATTGTGGTTTTTCCTTTTTTGGGTTTTCAACATAAAAATCCTAGTGTTCATATATTGTGTTATTTTATGATTCCTTTCATGCTTAAATTCATAGATGCAACTAGATATGTTTTTATTATTGGATGGATTATGACTAAATGGCTTAATAGAATACTGATTCACCCCCCACTCTCAATATTTTGGTTGTTCAACATAGGGAACCAAAATATTTTAACAAGTCCTATCAATTAGTATACTAGAATAAGAATAATAAATTATAATAATACAAATCACATTATATTATATAAAATTAATCTTAGGTTCAAAATATAAAATATCAAGCATTATCAATAATTTAACTATTGCAATACTCAATAATAACACATTTTTATTTGTATATCAATAGCTATCAAGGTAGGTACTTGACAATATATGGCACTTGTCTTTTATGTGTTATCCTACACAAATATACATTGCAAAGAAAAAAGAGAATTATATGTATTCACTTTAGATGTGATAAAATGAAGGAGAATTGACTAATATAGTTTCAATATTCTTACCCATATGATATTTCATTGAGAGCTTTAGATTAAGTATAACTATAACATGTGTTTGGGTGTATTGTATTTAATGAAGAATAGTAGTATATATGTATCATATTTGATGAACATATATATGCTTATATAAACTAGATTTCAAAATAAGGAACCTATGATTCTTATCATCTAGATTCAAGTGAAAGCCTAGAGACTTAATTTGGAAGTTGAATCTTCGTGTAATGAAAACACTAGCTTGGATTATTATCCAATTAAATGAACAAGGAGATTAACCATGGTGGAACCTATCCAATTAGTGTTATTTCGAAGTGTTTTGTAGTATGGTTTAAGCCATTGTGTGGGCCAATTTCTTTTACTTCCTATACTTCAAAAAAAAATTCAAAAGGGACATAATGTTAGCATGGATTATGTTGATCATTAGCATAGTAATATGATCAAAATAATACCAAACATTATTTATAAGAAAATTGAATGTGGCCAATTTAACCTAGATTAGATACTATTACATATTTATCACTTGAGTGTGTGTGAAATGGACTCCATGCATTCGCTTGTATATTTTTCCCTCTTCCCCACTCTTAGGAAATGTGTCAACAATAAGATTATTTGTGTAATGCCATTTGTTGTGCATATTATGCTACCATGTTAAGCATGGTAAATGTTTAGTAGTTGAGTATTCAAGAAAAAATAGTTAACATTTATCCCTTCAATCAAAATTTTGGGCATGAAAGCATTAAATTCTTTTCAATTATACACTAAATTATCAAAAATGATATTGAAAGAGATTATGTTACATACAAAACTCTAGTCTTTCCAGAATATTTTTACCAATTTTTTTGCAAATATTTTTTCTATGTTGTGTTCCCTTTTTTAATTCCCTTTCTCTTTTATATCCTTGAAGCCCTTTTATCTCTCCTTGATTTTCTGTATGAAATTCAAACACCTCCCATACTTTGAGAATTCTATGAAGTGAACCTTCCATAAATTCACTTAATTTGAAGTCTACTTTAATGCTGAACTTACATTATCCACTTCATGGAGCTCAAGAATTTTTTTTCAATTCTACATTAATTCCATGTAATATATAGGGCGGATGCATAAAGATGGGTAGTCAATTTGTGGCCAATTCACTTTTTCATCCCGAAATAGTGAAAATGTGAGCGTATTATAGTAAAACACACTCATGTTATGGCTTGGTAATGACCGAGACTAGGATCACTCATTACCAAGCCATAACATGAGCATGTTATAACATGCTCGAATTATAACACACTCTCGTTATAACGTGCTCGCATTATGGTTTAAATTTTAGAAAAAATGAGCATTTTTGAGTTAAAAAAATGTGCATTTTTTGAAATGAAAAAGAAATTCAAAATGCGAGTGTGTTATAACATGCTCGTGGTTTGGTCTACATTGAAAAAAAATTCTTCTCTTTTTCTTGTCTCTTTCTTCTTGTTATCCTTCAGGGAAACTATATAGACATTGACATATAGAAATTTACCTTCTTATACATTAAGTTATATTTCATGTATATAGTTTCAAGATATTTGAGAGTGGTTTTGGATCTCTAGGAGTTATCATGCAAATTCTAGGTTTTGGAAGATCTCAAAAAATTTAGACTTAGTCAAATTTTAGTAATCAGCAAGTTGTATCATCTTCTCTCTCTCTATCTCACTCATTTTTTATCCCTTATTCTATATACCTCTCTCTCACACTCACTCCTTCCCTCTATACTTCCATCTATTGAACCTCTCTCCCCCTCCATCCCTCCCTCCTTCCCTCCTTCCCTCTCTAATTTTCTCTATCTCCCCCCTCTCTCTCTCTCT
>VDFB02358134.1:70065340-70099355 GCA_007258455.2 Sequoia sempervirens
ATTGTGTTCCTCTGGAAGTAGGTTATGGGAGTTGGTTTAGATTGTTGTTTTAAATTGATTTAAATTGAATTATGATTATTTTTTTAATCCATCTTTAGTATGTTTTGCGGTCTTGTATGATCTCATTTATATTTGATTTACGATCTTGTATCTTATGATACTGTGATATGATGTTATTGTGTTGTTTAATTGCAATTTGGAATTGTATTATGTTTATTAATTCAGTTGATTTGGAAGTGTTTCATGATCATCCTTTGGTTACTTGTTACTAGTCATTGCTTTGATTTATGTGATGAGAGGTATGATTTTAGTTATTTTAATGACTCTTGGTTGTTGTTGATTATGTCTTTGTAATCCTTGAGTTTTATGATACTTTTGTATGTTGTGGAGTCTTGTGGTTTCCGTGTTTGGATGTTCTGGGTTGATGACTCTTCTTGTCAGCTCCTAGCACGGGGGGTGGGTCTTTGGACTCACATGGTCGGGTGGAACATGCTAAGCACCCCATTGGGTCCCCAGTCGAGGATCGAGAGGTGCGGATTGGTACGGATGCAACGACTCCAGAGCTGTACTTGTCTTGGAGCCAGTTATGATGCTTTGTATTCATCTCTTCTTCTTTATCATGATTCTTGTTGTATGGTTTCCATTCATGGTTTGGAAACACTTTTGTATCATTGTACTTCTTAAACTTTGTACTGCAATGTAATGTTAAACCTGATGGCAGTTATTATTCATTGTGTTGAGTTAATTATGTATATGTTGTATTTTCTCAGATGGTTTCTTATCAATGATTTTCATGTATGTGTTATATTTGTTAATGTTTAATTTATTATGGATTATATCTTTGGATTTTATTCTTTATTTTCATTGTGTGGATCTCAGTCTCGTAATGACTCCTCGTGTACCCCAAGGGATGTATGTGCTAATGAGTCTATTTAAATGAAATTCATGTTATGATTTAATGTGTATTACATGTATGTTATGTTTACCTTAAAAAAAAAAATTTAAAAAAAAAATTGTGCTGTGATTATTGTTTAATAGTCCTTTGGGGTTCACACGATGGGGCATTACATGTTCACTTATGCATTAATTCCATCTGCCTTATATTTATTATCAGCCAACTTCCATCATGATACTAGGTTATATTCAAATATATATGTATATATAAATATGCATATATAATCATTCACCTTATACATATAAGTATAATATTATATTGTATAAATTAGTTTAATCCTTACATTTTATAAGGAAAACTAGATAAGCTTAGCCATTTTTCTAAAATCATGCATATATACATATATAGGTGTATATAAATTCATACTAGATTATATATAGTTTTGATCCACATAAAAATTTATTTCAAAGAATCTATTTTACATACATGGAATAATGCTTTCTAACAACAACATGATTATGTTTTCAACATTATTATTTTTAATGAAACATGTGGAGTATACATCAGTATGTAGATAAAGAAATTTAGATAGTATTTTAAAATCATGAATTATGTAAACAATAATAACTAGTACACCATTGTAAAACATCTCAAAATAATATAGACAATCATTATAATCAATTTAAATTATGTGAGTTTTTGTTCTCAATCTCTTGATGGAATCGGTATTTACTTTTCTATATGATTCCCTCTCTAGTTATGCTCTTTGTCCTCAGTTGGGAGGGGGGAAAAAAATCTCCTACATCTACCTAATCAAACAAATGAGGTAGTTAGTCAAATATATATATAGAGAGAGAACATAATATACAAAATTTATTTATTTTTAATATAATTATATTTCATATTGATATCAACTAAAAAACATCAAACTTATTTAAGATTAATTAATCATCATATCTCAATTATTTATAATTCAAGTTTACAACATTGTAATCAAATGCAAAAAAAAACATAAAATACTTTAAATAGCTAAAAAGTGAGATGTGACATAAATGACTCACATGTAACTTCCTCACTATGAATCCTCGTTGTCCTAAATATCTTAGGAGATTACTCTTAATCAAGGGGGTTCACCCTATTTATGGTGCATTTTTAGTATGATAGATAGTTTTCCATTAGTTAGTAATTTTTTTTTTAAATCATATTAGACTCTCCCATCCTCAATTACTTTTATTATACAAATGGATAGGCTATTCTACATCTTTTTTATTTCCTTTTTTTTAAGTAATATTCCCTCCTTTTAATTTTGAAATCATTGAGCTTCCTTATGAATTCCTATATATTTTTTCCTAATAATTTTTTATTTATTATACACAGTGTTCAATAGGTTTAAATTTTATAATGGAATTAGTAAACCCTCAAGTAGATCATTAATTTTAACCTTTTTTTGATGAAGGGATACACCATCTAGCACTCACACATATGAAGAAAATGAGTATTAATATAGAAAATAGAGGAAGTGAAACAACCTACTTTTGATTTCTTTAGGAAAATGGATGTATAGATTAAAAAATACTATGCTACAACCACATGGGCTTGATTCACTACAAAAAAAATCAATTCTCTAAAAAAAATCTATAATTCAAAGCCAAAATTTGCACTAATGGAGATGTCTTTTATAACCTCCATTCACCCCTTTATTTGGCACCAATAACCTATTAAATGCCTAGAATACTAAGAGGAGGGTGAGCCAATATTCTTTGAAACCACATAAACATATATTTGATACATTTCATTCAAATTGTAAAAATGGAAGGAGACAATTAAAGCATGCATCACATCACATAGCACAAGAACACTAGATTTACATGGAAAACCTAAGAGGGGAAAACCATGGTGAGGATTAGATCACAATATATTATAACTGATTGCAAGATATTATAGAAAGATCGACTTAAAAGTGGACTCATTTTCTAGATGACTAAGTATCAAGAGAATAAGAGAGAAAGAGGAAAGGGTGACTCACTTCCAATATTTGAACTAACACAGTTCATCTACAATATCTTAGAGTCAGTTCCACTAAAGCTCAATATACTGACTTAACACACTTCATGTTCCTCGACACTTACACCCACTCAACTCTTCTTCACATCACATTCACATACTTTTCTTAGGAATTCACATTATAATTTCTCAATAGTATAAACATTTGCAAACACCTATAGCATCTATTAGGTTGGCCTAATTAAATGAAACATGTAATACATCAATTAGGTTGGCCTAATTAGATGAAACATGTAATAAAAAAATCGGTCGTTTCAAGATCCAACTATAAATTCCTCACAACATAAACCAAAACTTGTAATATATCAAAATAGGTTGAAACGGACCTATAATTACTCCCTTAAGTTCTCTCAATTCATAATTTAACTCTAAACAACCCTAAACTATTAAGGTCTACACTAGATAGCGAAGAGTGGTAACATGAATTTTTTTTTCATCCATAACACATGTGTATCACTAAACACTTCCCACTTGGAGCATAGACACTTCTAACACTTGTAAGAACTTTGTCAAAATTGCATAGAAAAATACTCATCTATGATGGCATGTGGAGCATTCTAATCATGTACTCAACATCATTAACACTATCACTATCAAGTTTAGTACTTTGTCAACTATTTTATTGACAGGTAAGGATATAAACATATAAAAAAATGGATTTCGATTTCTCTTATATACTCCAAAATTACCTTAGAACCACATAACCTAATTTTGCATGGTGGAGTGATGCAGAGCTCAAAACTAGTTCACAATACACTAAAAATTGCACTCTAGGACTTAGACAAATATCAACACATCTATTCTATTTCGGATCAAAAACCTCACACTTTTATAATGGATTTCCATCACTACAATCACTCACACTCATAAAAAAAATAGTACATAAATGTTGAAATGAGTTAGAACACCATATATGCTCATGCTCTTGGTTGCCCACAATCTCATCAATGATAACTAAACTTCCAACAATCTCCCTCATTGTCATTGATAGAAACATTCCCAAAATTATTGTCTACATATTCTCCAAAATACCCTCCAACCAACTATTTTCTCAACTACTCTCCCCCTTTGACATCAATGGAAAAGGGAAAATCATTCAAGCATATATACTTACTCCCCATGACTAATATATATATTGTAGTGCCCCTCCATTCTCATCGTAGATGTGCAAGTAGTTAGCCTTGGAAATCAGAGGTGAATGGAAAATAATAGGGATAATTAAAAGTATGTGCTAACGATGTTAAGTAGTTGATCTTTTTTATGATACAATATATGATGTTAGATGCATTATTCTAATCAATATGTGATTATTTTATCATGATCATTATGTGATTATCACTCTGATTGTTATTTAACTGATTGTTATGAGTTGATGGCTTACGAGTTGATGTGGTTACATTTTTGTTATGTTTGGGTGAAAGGGAAAGTTGTCACATTACTCACTTGTGAGTACCTTGCTACACTATGAATTCCTTTCATAGTGTGTCTAATTGTATGAATTTGTATATGTTTCACCATTTTGTGTGTTGCAAGTTGTAGGTATTAGGCATCGACTCCACCTGAATTGGTTGGTTTGAGTATGCCTTAAACCCAATGGAACAGTTGATCAGAGATAGCATTTGGTCTCCTACCTTATCCATCATCCTTGAAGAGGGTGAGTATCCGAGTCGATACCTTGTCAGTTATGTAATTAGTCTGTGTCATTTGAAGTTCTTTTACACTGGTTGGTGGTCAGGTATTTGTTTAGCATTTGGTTGTTTAATTTAAAACTTGGTATGAAAAATGAGGTTTTGATGATTTGATGTATTAAAATAAATTATTAAGAAAAAAGGACATACATTTGATTAAAAAAATATAAATGTAAATGGATATAATAATAGTCAATAATAAAATAAAATAAATAGATAATAATATAATCAATAAATCACAATGCAATGCCACAGTTAATAATTGATAAATTGGTCAGTAAATAGAATTATATTTAGGTTAGGAAATTATTATTAATTATGAAGATATGTCTGGCATTGATAATATAATTACTTGTACTAAATAATGCATTAATATGTTAGTTTTTAAGGAAGATCTAAATATAGGTTACTACATGTAACGGTTTTGTAACCACTGTGCATTGGGTAAATGCAATCCATATTTGAAGATTCTTTGCAACTAAGACCTCTATATATGGATTTGTCTATTAGAACTCTCAAATTTTGCAAATTTGAAGTGCCCATTTCAAAAAAAATTATTTGCCCATGTAGAAGTGCACTTGGAAAATCTACCTAAGTGACCAACTTTGGAGGGTCATAATTTGAGGCCAGTTGATTTTCAAGCCAAACCCATTTGTGGACCAACTCATGTGACATATGTAAGTGTTCATGTCAATTTTTAGCTTCCCATGATGATTTTTGATAGGGTTTTGAAAGGCGAAGCTGAAGGGTTTTGGTACTTTTTTGTTGTTTGCAAATTTTCAATTTTGCAAAGTAGCCTCTTATTTGAGCTTGTATTTTGTAACTGGATGACTATCAAGTCAAAATGATTGTTGCTCTCCATTCTCCATACCTGAATTTTCTCCCATGTTAGGTTTCAAAGTCTCATGGCTGATTTTCTATTTTTACTAGGTCAAAAGCAAATGCAATTTGCTTAGTTTTGCACTTGCATTTTTAGAAGCCTTTTGGAGAGGGAAACTTCAACCTTCAATATCTTTTGATGAATGATGATTCAAGAAAATTTCTCTTGTACACGTGCTCACTATACCAAAATGATCTACTATGTCCAATGGCATCTTGTTGGGAGTTGATTTGGTATTGTTACAAAATGGCGACTTTGGTGAGTTTTAATTAGTTTTGAATAGGCTATTGCAGAAAGTTCAACTGAACAACTTTGACAATGAATATCTTTCACCTTGTGATCTGTTTCTTTGAGTTATCTATTGCACTCCATTATTCAGACCAATTTCTACATTCCTACAAGTTTTCATTGCTCTAGGAGGTCATTTGACCAATTTCCCAGAGTGATTCTGGAGCCAACTTGACCAGTTGTTCTCATTCCTCGAATGTGCTAGAAAGTAGATTCTAGCAATAACCTAGTTTTCCATTTCACTTTAAGAACACCCAGAAGTTGTGCTAGGATAATTCAAGTCAAAACTTGTTTGAAAACAAACAAAAAAAATTTGTCGGGCCCACAAGGGGACCCAACATGTGTCACATAGCTAGTCGAGGCTTCTCACTTTTCAATGTCACAAGTTCCTTCCAATGTAAAATGAAGAAGGTGATATTTCACTTTCATGCCACCATGGAACAAAGTCACAACACCATTTAATCTTGTCAAGTTTTTTGAGCTCAATGGGATATTATGGAAGCTTATAGGTCTATGTCTTTGGTGAGATTAGTGTTCCAATATATGTTGTGCAAATGAAATTGTTTAGATGAAAGGCTCCATAACATGCTTCAGGGATTGTCAATATGTTCCAGATTTATAATGAGCGAATGCCACATTAATAGGTTTTGAACTTTGGATATTATGTTAATGCATTCATTCACTTGGATAAGAGGCCTTGTAAGAGGATGACAATGACATATAAAAGAGGTTAATGTCTTTAAAAAACTTGATAGGCTCAATTAGCTTAGCTTTGCACTCAGATGCACATATTTGGTCGATACAGTGGGTATGAAGAAAATATACATATTCAAAACCTTTGCAGCTTTATGAAGAAGCATTCGTTGGGGATTTTATAGTCATGGTGCAGGCTTAGAACCTGAACAAAATACAAATTAATTAATTGAAGAAGGCTTCAAAGTGGGAATGGTCTGAGGATTGCATTAGGCATGACCAACACAAGAAGGTAAAGATTTGAAGTTAGGGCAGCCATGCCAGGGAGGATTGCGCCCAATTAGACATGTATGAGATTTTTTGAAGCACAAACAGGGCATGTGTCCTGTGTGATGGATTATCTTTTAAATGTGAACCATCATGGGGTGCCACAGTGATTGCTACGTAGGAACCAAATGTATATGTTGAAAATTCTTTAGAGACTTTAAACAAGCATATTTGGTAGCTGTAAAAAGCTATGCTCCAAACCATTTCTTCCTTCCTTCCCATGCTATGGTGAAAAGGATTTAGAAGCTTTCAAGCAAATGCTTAGTGAATAAAGGAAGTTTGTTTGTTTCCTGGGCACCTACAATGAGAATCTATTGCAGTGGTTTGCATCGAATGCCCCCATAAGTCAAAGACAACTCAGGTGTGAAAAAGAGAAGACAAAGCCCCCAAAATAAGCTTGATTCTAGGGAATGCCATCACTATAGAGTACACATGAAGTGGGTTTGTTGAAAATCCCTCAAAACCAACCTTGAGCGAATGCAGTGGGTAGATGTATTGTCATTTTTTTCTTTCCCGCACTAGAGAAAGGGAGTAATGTGCACATAGATGGATGAGTGCTTCTTAGGTGTTAGAACTAGTTTCTTTGAAATGATGCTCTAAACCACTAGTTACCTCTCCATTAGCAGAAGCTAGTGCAATAAAATAGATTGTCTTTGTTAAATGTTGTTCCATGGGACACCAAAATTTCTGCATACCATGAGTGTAGCAGTATAGAAAAGATGATTTGTTGAAAATATCTTTGAAACTTCAAGCGAATGTAACTGGCTGCTATATTGCCATTATCTTCCCTACCCATGTGAGAAAAAATGGGATCCAATCGCTATTCAAAATGGAAATCCATCAAAGTGGAGGCATTGAAAAGGCTCTAGAAGCTTTTAACTAAATGCATTTGGTAGGCACACCATGAATGTTGCCATGTATCAGATGAATTTGTTGAAAATGTCTTAGCAGCTATAAAGAAAACGCAGTTGGCATGTATGAAGCTTGACACATCAAGTGAATGGGAGAGGGGATAGATGGATGCCATAGAGCAATGTGGGAAACCTTGAAATGTCTACCTTGTAGATGAGGGCGACCCTTGCAATGAATATGTATCAAGAATATTTGAATGAAATTTTCCACCATGCCAAAGCAACAGAGACTCCAATGTGGGAATGTAATGGGCAGATGATATGTCACATAGAATAGATCGAAGGATTTATGTTCATTGAATCTATGGGGGGCGCCTTTCAAAATCAAAGAAAGAAAAACTCATCAAGTGCTTTGTACGCACCTAGCAATATGGAGCAGAATGAAATAAAAAATCCAGATATCAAGTTTATACACTAGCACCATGGAGGTCAATGCAAGATTTTTTACCTTGATGGTAGGTGTTTGTTTCAACACTTTCATGGAGCCAAGATCAGAGCGGTTTGTGAGAATTTGTAGTGTGGAAGTGTTAATGTTGCAAATTGTGATGGTGCCATTCAACAAACTAAAGAGGAACGCATTAAGAGAAATTAGGGAAAAATAGGATAAGCATTAAGAGAAATTAGGGAAAAATAGGATAAGCAAAGAGATCAATGGAGGAGAATTGAGGTGAAAATGCAGCAAGATCTTCACCATTCCCCACTAGCTCGTAGTCCAAAGTTGCTTGTTCGTTAATGTCATGGGATGGGCAAGAGGAAGCCACGTGGCATAGGTGGACCCAAGACATGTTGAATGCACAGGTAAAGAGTTTTAGATGAGCCTGATGGTTTAATGTTTTAAGTATTCTTATTTGATTTTAACGAAAGAAAAACATTTGAAGTGACCTCCAGGGACGGACCAGTGCTTCACCTCTGTGAGCATCACCTAGATGCAATGAGTGCTAAGTGGACCATTCGATATCATGAGAGATGGGTTCTTGTTGAACCACTACTCATGAAACATGGGTCAATGAGTTTGACTCGAAACTACGGTTGAATCCTGATAGCAATATCATAATTTGACATGCGTGGAAAAATACCTCCTACTTATCAATTGATGAGCTAAAGGGGCTCTATTATGAATGGTTCATAAGGCACAACACTTCTGAAGGTTTTGCAAATGGGGTAACAACTCAAGCAGCTTAACCTTGAGAAAACTCCCCTTAAGCGAGCTGGAGCGTCTGGGATGCCTCGACGAGTGCCACCTCTGTGAGCATCACCTAGATGCAATGAGTGCTAAGTGGACCATTCGATATCATGAGAGATGGGTTCTTGTTGAACCACTACTCATGAAACATGGGTCAATGAGTTTGACTCGAAACTACACAGTTGAATCCTGATAGCAATATCATAATTTGACATGCTGTGGAAAAATACCTCCTACTTATCAACTTTAAGTATTTCCCGTGATAAAGTTTTAAAAGGTCTTGGATGGGCCCAACATAATATTTTGCCCACATATTTTAAAATAGTAAATCTTGACTTAAAAGAGTATGTGCTCTGTAAATTGAAAGGGTTGAAATATTTTAAATATGATAAAGGGGCACGACTGAACAATATTGCATTTAAAATGTTTTCATTTTAAATGAAATATCTCGATGCTAGAAGTAAAATGAGTAAAATATTTTTGGCCTAAGGATATTTTTCTAAAGTATGTGTAGCATGGGTAAAATCTTTATTTTCCCAATAAGTTTTTAAAAAGTTTTCACTTTTGTAAAGTGAAATAAAATATTATGGGAAAATATCTTAATGGTAAAGTGAAGAATGCACATGAGTAATGTGAAATGGAGTGAACAATATTTGTTGGAGCAAAGTAAATATTTTACTTAGTAAGTGAAATGTATTCACTAAAATTCAAATGGGTGAAATTAAATCTTGTCATGGAGATTCTACATAAGAAAAATATTTTAAGAAAAGTGTTTAAAATATTATGTGCAGAGGAAAAACTGGTAAATATAGAGATATGAAGCTTTCATAGAGGGCAGAGATATTTTTCAGTTGCTGGGTAAATTGGAGATTCTCCACATGGTTAAATTTTCTATTGATGAATAACTTGGAGCAAAGGAAGAATTGAGAAGGAAATTTTATTGGAAGGAGAGAGGAGAGATGCTTTGCATTTTTCTAATTGATGGTGGATGAAGCTACCAGATGTCTTCAATGGATCAACTTTTGGAGCCTTCTATTCTACTATATTTAGTAGTTTTCCTCAGGTAATCTACTTTGAATTCTATGAGTTATTTTAAATGTGTATGAAACTTTCCTTAACTTCACCTTGTTGGCATCGTGCATACTCATAGTGGCTTAGTAAAGGGAGATTTTGGATATAACAAAGGTGGGTTATAATTCTTTTAATCTAATTGTAGATTTTTCCTTGTGTCTAAGCCATTTTATCAATTTTGTTAAATATCCTATTTAAAAAAATTTGTGTATGAGTGTAATATTTTTATAATTATGTTGTGACACAATAGAATATCATTAGCATAAAGATATAGGAAACACAATTTAAATGATAAAGGATTTCTTATGTTTCTTTTTAAAATAACTTTAAGGAGTTTTTTTGTAGATTCTTGTTCTTTAATTTTAATCTCTTTCCTACAAGAATTAACAATATAGTAGTAAGGAAATCATGGTATTATTGCCTTAAAAATAATTTAAAGAAATTATAAATATATATTCTTATTTGTTAAATACTTTATAAAGGATCATGGGAAATATTAGAATCATGTTGTAAATTTTTTATTCTTTTATTCGTTAAATTTTAGTATAAGTGACAGTTTGTTAATTCAAGGTTAACCTCTAGACTATATCCACATTGTTTTAGAACCCCAAGGAGTGAGAATGCTAAGAATTTTTAAACAAAAAGCTAGATTGTTAAATTTAAACTTAGTCATACTTATCTTTCGTTTATAAATTTACCATTGATAGAAGTTTATAATACATCGACTACTTTGAACTGAATATGTATATTCAATGGTTGAAATTTTAATATTGAGTTATGCTTGTATTTTATTGAATACATTACATCTTGTAAATTTGTTTATCATGTTTCCTATTGGTAATTCAAATGCACACAAAATTTGTTGAATTAATATATATTGGTGGAATTCAAACATTATAAATATGTATGCATATTTATTTATGTATGTATATTTATTTACCACTTTGTCATTTGATTTATTATTTTGAAAAAAAAATTTAATTATATTATATATGTTTATATATGTATATGTATATATGCATATATTTATGGTATTAGAGTTAAAATATATATATATTTTTTATCTTTACAATTAAATGATTGTGTTAGATAAATGAGTTGGGAATTAATAAGGGAAAATTGATTTATTTATAATTAGTTAAATGGAGGAAATTGAGGTGAGTGTTAGTCTAAATAAATAAATTAGTTTATCTTTTAAATTCTCTTTTTCCTTCTTGGTCATTTAATAGTTAGTTTGCTAATGCATGAAGATTCCATGGTTGTAATGTTTACTTGTTGTTCTATATTAGATAATGCACTCGATTAATGAAGTTGGGGTGTTTGTCTAGCTATTGTTCGATGTGGGAGTCTTTTTTCCAAATGGATTAAGGTTGGATTCCAGAGGTTATGAGGGAGTATCTTGAATGTTTAGGTTATATGTTTGTTTCACTTGGAAGTGGTTGTTAATGTTTTGATTTGTGTGTGAGAGGGTCAATGCCTTGCACTAATTTTGGATTCTTTTGATTGTGATATGTGTGTGAGAGGGTCAATGCCTTGCACCATGTTAGGATTCATGTGATTTTGTTATGTTGCAAGATGGTGAATTCCTTGCTTGTTGTGTAGAGTCTTCTAGTTGCAATTAGGGGGAGTGGCTCTCAATGGTGGCCGACATCTAATGAGAGAGTATCAGGACAACCCATTGGATAGTTTCTTAATCCAATAATAACTTTAAAAGGAATTTTTGGGAAAAGGTATATTTCACATTAAATAAGATAATTGGATGCCTCACCCATGCCTATATTGCTATTTTAGGCTAAGGATGGGTTGAGAAGGCTTGGTTGGTAAAATCAACTTCATTTTCCTTGCAAAAGGAATGTTGGTTCCACATATATCACCCTATGGGGTTGGTGTCTAGTGAGAGACTATCAGGACAACCATAGATGGGGGTTAGTGTCTAGTGAGAGATTTTTAGGACAAACCATTCTAGGACAATGTGATCACACTCTTCCTTGCTACAGTCTATCATTCCCTAGTTATGTTTTTCCCTTCTATGGTGTGAATGCCTCTAAAAGAGATGCATGTATTGTATGTGATGTTAATGTTGTTGCAGTGTTGTGTTGGAGTCATTTTTATCCCATATTTATGTTAGCCCATCTCCATTGGGTTTCCCTTGCTATGGTTCATGTTTGTGGTGGCTGCTTGTGGTGATGTGGGCTTCTGCATTTGTTCCTATTTGAGTGGAATAGCTTCATGTACTACTACTATATTGAAATCAATTGTAACATATAATGTAACTTTGAGGTAGAGTCTCCCCAATTAATCTCTAGGAGACATTGATGTAAAGATGTATTGATGTTATTATTTTTTGAACTCTCTCATGTAATCGATAATGTAAAAGATGTTATTGTATGTGTTAGTTAGTTGGATTAATTATGAATGGTATCTATGAATTACATGTTATGGTTATTTTATATTGATTATTCAATTAAGTGTGATAGATTAAATAGAATTTCATATTATTAACATGAATCTTGTTTAATGTGATGATTTATAGTCCTTACTAGCTTAGTTAATGAGAATCAAATAGCGCAATCACGGACCTTAGAGGATTTAGGTTAGAATTTAAGTTATTAGTTCTTTTCAACCTTGTATTTATTGCACTTCAAAAAAAATCGTTCCATTTTTAGGCGTATTGTGTGTTGTCATCTAGGGTTTTCGGGTAGGGAGTTACACATGGTACCAGAGAAAAGGTTCATACATTGGGCACACTAGATGCATATGATCCAATTTTTTTATCCTTGTTTCATGTAATCTTGTGATTATTTTTTGTCCCCTCTATCATTCTCATTTAGCAACCGAAGATTTTTCCTTTGGTAGTGTTGGTCCAATAGTGTAGTAAATTGGTGGAACCCTTGGTGTAGTATGCAATGCACCAATATTCTTTCTATTGGGGATGCACTATGGACCCTTGTGTAGCCTTGTGAAGTGACTTATGGTGAAGTGAATTTGTGTGTGTATGTAGAGAATGTGTGTATAATCTAAAATTTTGTGCTGATGAGGTGATAAATTCTGTTTTCATGCCTGTGAAAGGTGCAAAATCATGGTATTTTACTAAATTTATTGTGAGATTTACTATTGTATAATGAATAAAGTAGAATATTTAATGTGTAAATGATGGATATTTGATGGAAAATGTGTGTTTTGTGTGTACAAATATGTAGTGTTTTGTGAAAGTGTGGCATTTTGATGTAGCAAATTAGCTTAGTGTACTACATGTCATTAGATGCATTGTTATGATTAGCATGTAATTATTCTAACATGTAGTGGATGGTTTTCGAGATGGTTTGATTACTAAGTGTTGTGCTTAGATGTTTCTTGGTGAAGGGGAAACAGTGTCGGGTCACTCACTTGTGAGTGCCCTATGATGCTATGACTTTTCTCTCACGGTGTTTTTTATTGTATGACTATGTACATGCTTGATTGTGTGGTTTGTTGTAGGTTGCAGGTACCAGGTATTGACTCCACCTAAATTTCCAAGTTTGAGCATGCCTTAGACCTAATGGAAACTATTGAATGGAGGTAGCATATGGTTCCAAATTTTAGCCATCATCCTTAGAGAGGATGAGTTTTTGAGTCGATACCCTGTTAGTTATGAAGTTAGTATGAGTTGTTTGAAGCTTTTCTTGTACTCGGTCAGGTATTTGTTTGATATTGGTTTGCTTGATGGTTCGATGTTCTTGTATTTTCAAATGTTTTATTCTAACCTTGTGACTCCCAAGAGTAAGTAAGATCTTAGGGGGGGAGGATATAGGGCCCATACGTGTTTCATCTTGGTTTTTCATTATGATTTGGTTCATCTCTTTTGTCACAATATTGTCCTCCATTTCGTTGTGTTATTTGGTACTACTTAGTATGTTGTGTATTTGATTTAAGTTGTGCTAATTATTACTTGATTAATTATTATGTTAAAATAAAGATGATAGTGGAAGTAATAAATAATAATATGATAAATAACCTAAAATGCAATGCATTATTATGTCAATTTTAGGAAAGATCTAAATATAGACTATTGCTAGTACAGTTTTGTAACCACTTTGGAATGATCAAAGACTCTTCTTGATACCATAATCCTCTGGGAACTTTCTTGCAGCTAGCAAACTCTTGTTTTGTATTTGATTTCTCAAGTACTCAATCATATATACATGGTTTATGTCAAGTTACAAAGGGGGATAGTGGATTATCAAAAACTTCCCTCTTTAAGAAGTTGAATTCTGGAACCCGAATGCTTAAGTTTGTTCTAAAATGACAAGGGCGATCAAGCTAGTTGGCCATTTATGCAAGCTTGCAGTTGAGTCTTCATCATCATCCAAGTAAACATTTACATTTAATGAAGACTCTATAACCCATTTGCATGCAATGGAGTATGTATAACCCAATTATATGAAATGGGCTTCCATTGTCCTCACTTCAAAGCACATTTTACACCTATCATAATATGTTCATGCATAAAATCTAAACAAAATGATAACATTCTTCTCCACTTCTTACAAATTTTAGACCTAATGAAGTTAACTTGTAGATTTTTTTTTTGGTAGTAGTTCATCTTTTTTTCCTTTCAATAGGATATATTGTGCTCATTTCTAGGTTGCAAAAATTGCTCTCTTCTTTTTGCAAATTTTTTTGTCCCAAATGTATGCTAAGCGAAAAAATCAATAATCTTGTTCTAGCATGTTGAATCAGTACAATGAGATTGTTAGTAAGTACTCCAAAAGATTATTTTCTAAAACATTACATTAGCTTTGTTGGGACATATGGGATATGATTTTTTATACTAGGTAAGTTTATTCTTTTCAGGCACTAAAGAAATATCCTTGATATTCAAATTAAATAGTGTTGAAATAATGGATATTGAATCATCCAATGAAACTACGCACACTTCAAAGTATCTTTCTAAGATAAATTTAACCACATAGAAAGTGTTGAAACTAAGGGCATGCAAATGGATATTGTTATTGATCTAGAATATTAGATGATTACAAATGTACAAATTCCCTAAATATATATGCATGAATAAGATACAAGATGCAATATGATGTCACCATGTGTCTTGATCTAACAAGATCTGACAACATGTGAACCCTACCAGGAAATGATAAAAGATTGATTTAGTTCTAGAAGGATAAATCATTTTCTAGAAGGAATATTATCTCATACAAACATGAAAAGGGGAATTACCCCATTATTTATGATTTCCTAATGATGCAACCTAGGAATTAATTAATTAAATGAAAGACCTAAGTTAACTTATGCTAGTGTAATAAATAATTAATTACACTAACACCCCCCCATAAGTACAACTTAGCGAGGAAATGTAATGATTGTGAAAAGATGATGATGATGATGATGGGTCTTGACTACTACATGGCCATTTTAGGTACCCATCTATATGATGAAAATGAAAATGAAATAAATCTCCCACAACTAGAGAAAAGGGGAAAACATAGTGGGAAAAAAACCCCTCTCTAAAAAGGAGATGAAAAATAAGAAAAGAGTGAGAAAGGATGGGAATGATGGAGGACTCCCGAATACCCCACAAGGATACCATCAGTCACATGGATATAATACAATAAATGGGCCCCCCATAGGGGGGGACAGAGAGATACTATATAGCCCCCCCAAAATATGTGATCACCTACAAAAATGGTAAGTGTATGAAGACAAAACATGATCCAATATCAAAAAATAACTTGTCGTCCTTTTAGAAGAAACAAAACCAAGTGCAAATGTAGGGATGTTTCCCATTCTAGATAGGAATTGAAGGAAGGAAGAATGAATGTGGATGTTCATGATGTCTGTAAACTATGATCATGTGTCTCCTTGCCTGATGAAGATGAAGATGCCACAATCAACTCGGGTACATTCCCAATCAATCAAGAATGTGACAAATTAGGATGATGTAGAAACTAATGTTGAACAAGATCCAAAGACAGTGATACAATGAATGTGATGGAGACTAGATTTCCCCTCAGAATGAAGCGTCCTCAAAACCACTGAAAGAAGTCTAAAGTAACAAAAAAGTGCAAACCACATGTCTCCCACTAGGAAGAAGAAAATCTAATGGCAGATGCTAAAAGAAACTCTAACTCTTGAATGGAATGAGAGGGAATAAGTCTCATATATGAAATATATAAAGAGAAACCAAGTGCCTCCAAGATATTCTTTGGATTCCCAATCAAGATCGAGATAAAAGGATGAGGAGACTCAAGAAAACTCTCCAAAGTGGAATTTGAATAGAGGTGTGACATTCCCTCAATAATGTCCTCCAAACCTATAGAAATAGCCAAATTAGCAATCCCTAAATTGAAGCCATCCTATTATGTCAAGTTTAGGAAACCAAATGTGTCCTAATGAATAATGATGGAAGCCTCAATCAATGACTCTGGACAAGGAATCATTGAATCTAAAGGGATACCAATTGTATCTGATGGAGAAGGAGCATCTGAAGAAACCTTTTCAACCTCTTTAGAAGATTCAATGCAATTAACCTCCTACATAACAATATCAGCATGGGGTACCTGATCTAAGCAATGATATTTTGAATCATGACCATCAAAGAAGGGTGGACTATCTGAATCTCCATATATCTCCCAAAGATTAGTCCAAAAACTATGAGGACAATCATAATGATCATTAGAACTCAAAATATCACAATCAAGTTGCATTGAAATTATCTCTAAGACAGTGCATCTACAACAACTCCAAGAAAAATCATCAATACCTTCACTTGGATGGGGAACTATACCATACAAATGTGGCAATAAATTAAGTGATTGGATATGGAGGATGATACCATCTCCCCATTGTTTATAGTTTCCCTTGTGTAACATAACTAGAGGAGTATATGCAAGCCCCATAATGTACTATCAAATTTCTCAAAAAAGACAATGACCTCCAATAGAAAATAGAGACTTCCAAATATAATATGCAATCAAGGTGATGCTACCCAAATAAAAAATCATTTTCCCAAGCTTTAGGATATGCAAGTTATTGAAAAAATGCACTGAATTGAACAAAACCAATGCAAGAGTACCTAGAGATAAAACTAATCAAAGAGAATTGATAGATGAAAAAAGCTATGAATTACCTTCCTGATGCTACTGGAATCACCAAAAATCAACAATCTAATAAGAATATATGAGCCTTTATGTCCAAAGTAGGGTTTTGAATTCAGTTGACTTGAACATTTGATAGTAGAAAATTTTAGTAGAATAGATGTCACCACTAGAAATTATACCAAATCCTCTTTCTAACGATATCTCATTTGTCAAATTTCAATACCCTAGTGAAAAGTTATGTAAAAATGAAAAGAAGGCCTAGATGAGGCACTTTGTAGGCTAAATAGGAGCAAAAATTAAGCCCCTCGGGTGCTAGCACCTGGTTCTTGATATGATCAATGTGGAAAAAATGGCAAATAAAAGGCCCCCAGATAGGGTGGCATTAGGATGGCAGAAAGTCACGTCGCGACTTGTGAACAAGGCTATATTGGTGGAGGGAAACTAGTGCAAGGGCACCATCACCTTGGAATGTAAGGGGGAGTCTTGAAGGTTTATGGAGTGGATTTGAAGATTTTTAAACAATATTCAATGAGGAAGTTGCAAAATATGTTCAAATATGTTGCATTGTAATAAGTTGTCCATGTATGCCATGTTGACAAGGTGATCTTGGTGGATAGGATATAATGTATGTTTGGCTTTCATGTTTTTTCCTTATGAATAAGGTCTCAATGACCATTTGTTATGTATTGGAAGGATTTTTGGGTCTTAGTAGGTTAGTTAGGAGGAATTTACAAAATCAAGTTGTAAGGGGATGATTAAGGCCAAGCATTGGAAAATTGTCATTTTAGAGTTGAACAAAGGGGTGGTTAAGGTAGTTGTTCAGTTATTGGAAATGGTTGAAGTTGATCCAATGATATATTGATGTAATTCCTTGAGTTTGAGGTTGTTGAACAAGTTTGGAAGGAGTTTCTAAGAAGAAGTTGTTGTTTTTCTATGTTTTTCATAAAGAAATTGCTGATTTGGTACATTGTACAGCCTGTATGTGTTGTTCCATGCTCTAAGCCTATAATGATTGGATAGATAATTGAATAACCTTTATTTTTGCATTGGAATGGTGTGATTTCATTGTAAATTGAGTGATACATCCCCATTTTACTATCGGGTTGTCTCAAAACCCCATGTTTTTCCTATAGAATTTGTTGATCATGTGCTTGGTACGATCTATATGTTTTGTTTTATCCTAAAAGCCTATAATGGTTGGAAAAAGGATTGAATACAATTTCTTTTGGTGCTATAGTAGTGAGTTTTTATTGTGTATTAAGGGAGATATCTTAATTTTACTCTCGGGTGGTCTAAAAACCCTTAAAATCAGGGTTTTGGGTGAAAAATGCATATTTATTCCATTCCCACATTGTAAAATTGCTAAATCTTAGCGGGATGGAAGATATAAGGGTGTACCATCATGTTCTCATGGTCTTGGAGAATGGTAGGCTCATTGGAGGAAGTGGTGTAAGACTTGTGGCTTGACATCTCTATGTGGCAAGCCTAATTGACAAACAAAAAGAAAGAGTTTTTGCTTGATTTTAAAGAATCTATTTAAGAGGCACTTAGGGATGATGTTGACAAGTTTAAATAACCTGTAGGAGTCTAAATTATGGATTTGAGGTGTAGAGGCAAGCCTAGGTAGTCAAGACCCAAGTGTAGGTCTTTGGATTAGGCCTCTTGGAGCAACAATAGAATAGGCCATTGTGGATTATGCTTTAACAGTCAAGAAGAGTGGGTTTGAGGCTCTGTAGGAGTCCATTATGGGAGCCCAATCTCAGTGGTTTGGTGTCATAACGGTCCTCCATGTGGATTTCAAATTGACTGTCCTACTGAGTGTAGTTAAAATCCTTCAAGGTGAAAGAGGCCTAAGTCATTGGAATGAAGAATAATCATTGTTCCCTAGGTGCAAGGTGGGTTGTTGAACCTTGATTTGGTCTATGTAAACATATTTCAAGTTTTTTTAAATCCCTTGGGTGGTATGAGTTTATAACCTTAGGTGTGAGAGGTTTATTCCCTGAAGGAATAGTGGATTTTAGGACTCTTCATAAGATTATTTGAGAGAAGCATTATGTAGAGCGTCTTTTCCATTTGTGTTTGTGTGTTTTCCTTCCCTGCCACTCTACATCATAGTGGTATTAGAGCAAGGGAATAGATCTTGTGTTTTTTTTGATTGATTTTTTAGGTTGGTGAAGAGATAGGATTGTGAATATGCCACCCAAGGGAAGTGTAGTTGCAAGGAAAATTGACACTCATGATAGGGAGATAGAAGCCTTAAAAAGAGAGATGGCTTCTTGGAAGGAAAAGAGTAGAGTGGAAGAGGGTGTAAGTGAAACTGAAGAGGAAGAATAAGCTCTTGGTGAAGAAGAGGAGATGGACCCTGATGATGCAAGAACAATCAAACTTTTGAAGGCTGTGAAGAAGGAGGGGCATGGAAAAATAGATGTTCCTATGTATGGAGGAAAAATTGATAATGAAGAGCTCCTAGATTGGATTGGGGCTATGGAAAACTACTTTGTTAGTGAATATGTTGATGAAGGACTTAAGGTGAAGAGATCCAGAACAAGATTGAAGGGACATGCCTTGGTATGGTGGAATTTTGTGCACGAGGAAAGGGAGAGACAAGGAAAGAGCAAGATCATTTCATGGGAAAGGATGAAGGTTAAAATGAAAGGTAAATTTCTTCCTGCTGATTACAATGTTCAATTACTTAAGAAATTGAAAAATATTAGACAAAAAGATTTGGATGTGCAATCTTATACTGAAGAATTTTATAAATTAAGTATAAGGACTAAGCATGAAGAAGATGAGGATGAAATGGTTGCTAGGTATTTGAATGGTTTGAGGTACAACATCCAGGATGAGATCAACATTTTGGCACCTAAGCTAGTTGAACAATGTTTCCAAATGGCCATGAGAGTAGAAGAGAAACTAAAGAGGAGATAAGAGAAGGAAGCAAGTGGAAGAGGAAACACTTCTAGAGGAAGAGGATTCAATCCTAATTCAAAGGCAAACAATGAGAGTCAAGGGGATGACAAGAAGGATCAGGAGCAATCTGATTTTAGAGGTGGATGGAGAGGTTCAAGAGGTAGATTTAATGGAGGAAGAGGCTCCTACTGGTTCTCAGGGAGATGCTATTCTTCTAACCAGTCTGGGAATCTAGCCTTCAAATGCCCTAAAAAGAAAGGCTCAAGCTCTTATGGTGGAGAGAGGAGGAATCAAATAGTGCACGAGGATGAAGAGAGTGTGACTTCACCTGTAGTGAACCTTACATCAGAATTTGGAGAGAGGTTGATGATTAGAAGAACATTGCTCAAGGTACCAATCCTTGAAGAACTCCCACAAAGGAAAGCACTCTTCAAAATCAATTGCAAGGTACAAGGTAAAGTATGTAGGATGGTAGTGGTTTCAGGATCAACTAATAATCTTGCTTCATTTGAGATGGTAGATAAGTTGGGTTTGGAAAAGATACCTCATGTATCACCCTATAGAGTTTCTTGGGTAAATAATAGTAAAAACTTGGTGGTGAATGAGCAAGCATATGTTGATTTCTAGATTGGGGAGTATAAGGATAGAGTGTTATGTGACATCGTGCTAATGGATTGTTGTCATGTGCTCTTGGGGAGACCTTGGCAATTTGATAGAAGGTCTATATATGATGGCTGGGAGAACACATATACCATCAAGAAGGATGACAAGTTTTAAGTTGAATCCCTTGAAAACAAGTGGAGAAGATAAGGGTGAGTCTAAGGTGGTGATGTTTGGTAAGAAGGAGCCTTTACAGCCTGAGAATAGTAAGTCTGATGTGATTACAATTTTGGAGCAGGTTGATGGTGATGTGACAGTATGGAAGGCACCTACAAATAGTGTTAGGATAGTAGAAAGTTTGTTTTTGTAAAAGGCAGAGAAAGCACTCTTGCCTAAGTCTGATCTGGTTAAGGTGAATGATGAGAGGACAATAAGGAGTTTGGTTTTACAAGGAGTGAGTGATGAATTCACATCTAGGTCTGATACAGTCAAGGAGAATGATGATACAATAGTGCATAAGTATGGAAAATTGGGTGAAGTGTTTGGAAAACAGGAAGAGCTTACTGTGGGGACCATTGTGTGTCCTATAAGCATGAGCAATGGTGACAAGCATGTGAAATTTGCAAGCATTGGGGCTGGTGAGTCTGATAAAATAGTGATATAGGGCAATGATAGTGAACAAGGTCTGATCAGAGTGAGGAAAGAACAAGCGGAACAAAGGTGCAAAGGTCTGATGACAGTGAAGAGAGGGCATAATATGCAAGCAAAGATGGATGGATACAAGTGTGGAGATGGAGCAAAGAAGAAGGTAGAACTCTATGTTTCTAATCCTTGTTTGTTTGTAGGTATAAAGGCCATGAGGATGTAAAATTTTGATCCAAGTGTGAGGAAAAGGCAAGTAGCAGGTCTGGATATGCATGAAGCAGCAATGAGGAGACAAGGAGCCAGATTTTATTTTTGGTACAAGAGTTTCTCTATGGGGGGGTGTATGGTGCAGGGGCACCATCACCTTGGAATGTAAGGGGAGTCTTGAAGGTTTATGGAGTGGATTTGAAGATTTTTAAACAATATGCAACGAGGAAGTTGCAAAATATGTTCAAATATGTTGCATTGTAATAAGTTGTCCATGTATGTCATGTTGACAAGGTGATCTTGGTGGATAGGATATAATGTAGGTTTGGTTTTAATATTTTTTCCTTATGAATAAGGTCTCAATGACCATTTTTTATGTATTGGAAGGCTTTTGGGGTCTTAGTAGGTCAGTTAAGAGGAATTTGCAAAATCAAGTTGTAAGGGGATGATTAAGGCCAAGCAATGGCAAATTGTCATTTTAGAGTTGAACAAAGGGGTGGTTAAGGTAGTTGGTCAGTTCTTGGAAGTAGTTGAATTTGATTCAATGATATATTGGTGTAATTCCTTAATTTTTAGGTTGTTGAACAAGTTTGGAAGGAGTTTCTAAGAAGAAGTTGCTATTTTTCTGTGTTTTTCATAAAGAAATTGTTGATCCCATACATTGTACAACCTGTATGTGTTGTTCCATGCTCTAAGCATATAATGGTTGGATAGATAATTGAATAAAATTTCTTTTGGAATTGAAATGGTGTGATTTCATGGAGAATTGAGTGAGATATCCCCATTTTACTACCGGGTGGTCTCAAAACCCCATGTTTTTCCTATAGAATTTGTTGGTCATGTGCTTGGTACGATATGTTCATTTTGTTTTATGCTGAAATCCTATAATGGTTGGAAAGAGGATTGAATAAGCTTTCTTTTGGTGCTTGAGTGTTGAGTTTTTATTGAGTATTAAGGGATATATCTTAATTTTACTCCCGAGTGGTATGAAAACCCTTAAAATCAGGGTTTTGGGTGAAAAATGCATATTTATTCCATTCCCACATTGTAAAATTGCTAAATCTTAGTGGGATGGAAGATATAAGGGTTTACCATCATGTGCTCATGGTCTTGGAGAATGGAAGGCTCATTGGAGGAAGTGGTGTAAGACTTGTGGCTTGACATCTCTATGTGGCAAGCCTAATTGACAAACAAAAAAAAAGAGTTTTTGCTTGATTTTGAAGAATTTGTTTAAGAGGAACATAGGGATGATGTTGAAAAGTGTAAATAACATGTAGGAGTCTAAATTATGGCTTTGTGGTGCAGGGGTGAGCCTAGGTAGTCAAGACTCAGGTGTAGGTCTTTGGATTAGGCTTCTTGGAGCAGCAATAGAATAGGCCATTGTGGATTATGCTTTAATAGTCATGAAGAGTGGGTTTAAGGCTTTGTAGGAGTCCATTTTGGGAGCCCAATATCAGTGGTTTGGTGTCATAATATTCCTCCATGTGGATTTCAAATTGACTATCCTACCAAGTGAAGTTAAAAACCATTAAGGTGAAAGAGGCCTAAGTCATTGGAATGAAGAATAATCATTGTTCCCTAGGTGCAAGGTGGGTTGTTGAACCTTGATTTGGTCTATGCAAACATGTTGTAATTATTTCTAAATCCCTTGGGTGGTCTTAGTTTATAACCTTAGGTGTGAGAGGTTTATTCCTTGAAGGAATAGTGGAGTTGAGGACTCTTCATAAGAGTATTTGGGAGAAGCATTGTGTAGAGTGTCTTTTCCATTTGTGGTTGTGTGTTTTCCTTCCCTACCACTCTGCATCAGAAACACCTGAAAATCGACAACAAAACCAAGTAGGAACAATAGTCATGAGGTTCAAACGTGCCAACACAAGTGACAAACAACCAAAAGGGAGGACGACGTGGGCCCATTGAAAGATGAGGTACCACCTCTTGTCAAACCAATAAATGTGGCCAATGAACAATGGGGTAGACAAGGCTGAAAAACAAGTACCCTCCCATCCTTTTTTCTACAAAAGTTTAAATAAGGCTAACAAAAAATAATATTTTATTTTTAATATTTCCTAATAGCAATTAAAAATCAAAAGGAAACTTATATATATATATATATATATATATATAGACCAACCAAATTTATATTCACAAAAAAATTAAATCCCTAATTTTTATATGTCAACAGTGTAAGAATTATGTGCTGGTGATTTAAAATTCAAACCCCAATAATATGCTAATAGAAATATTACATGTCGACTAGAGATTAATAATTGTAGATGATCCAAATTATTTTTCTGCAACCATAGAAAAATACCTGAATATAATTTTTTGCCAAAATATTGGAAGAAAAAGCCCTGATTTTTTCTTAAAAAAGAAAATGGCCTCCAACAAAAAAAATTGCCTCAAAGGACAATTGACTAGGGTGATTTTCTTGCTACAAATTATATGGATCATACTGTTGATTTTGCAAACCAAAAAATACCTTTAATGGCTCCTAGGTTGATGAATCTGATTTTGATGATTGGACAGGCAATCCTAGGGTTTTGAGGCCTTTTGAAGATAATGGTGATCTTGGATCTAACTCTATCTGCTCCAGAAATCAGCTTGGTCCCTAGGTGGAGTCAAGTAGCCTGTAATGGAAACCTTCAATCCTACAATGAATCTCATTACCCCAACTTTCTTGATTTTGGGATGAACTCCCAATGGAATGACTCTGATAACATATTGAAATAATGGATGTTGAATCATCTAATGAAGTTGCACACTTCAAAGGATCTTTCCAAGAGAAATTCAACCACATAGAAAGTAATGCAACTAAGGGAATGCAAATGGAGATTTCTATTGATTTAGAATATTAGATGATTACAAATGTACAAATTCCCTGAATATATAGCCATGAATGAGATACAAGATGCAATATGATGTTTCCATGTGTCTTGATCTAAGAACATGTGACAATATGTGAACCCTACCTAGTAAATGATAAAAGATTGAGATAAGTTCTAGGACAACTTATTTTCTATAAGGAATCTTATATCCTACAAACATGTAAAGGGGAATTACCCCATTATTTATGATTTCCTAATGATGCAACCTAGGACTTAATTAATTAAATGAAATACCTATGTTAACTTATGCTAGTGTGATAAATAATTAATTACACTAACAAATAGGATGGTGTTTTCTTTGCAACACCCCTCTTATTGATATCCTAACTAGACTTCCATGGGACCAATTTCCCTATATCCAACTATCAATACCATATTATATTATAGAAATCGAGAATAAAATCTCCCAATAGCCTTCTTCTTGTATATTTTAACTAGGTAACTTATCAAGATTTGTGTTTCCTTATATCAACCTCAGTGAGATCTTCACACTTTACCATTATGCATTACTCTTATTGCTAGTGAACTAATTTCATACTTCCATATTGGGAAACTTTTCTTTGATCTAGGGTCTGGCATTCATGTGTTTTGTAATACCCCCATGTTGTTGATACTATTTGCTACTATTTTTTACTCTTATGTGCTAGTGCGATACTGGTTTGTGATGGTAATCAGTTCACCAAATTGGTGTGTTTGGATGCATAGTTTAGTTGATTGCTACATTTGACGTTATTACGATGATTTATGATACTTTATGTGGTGTTTAGATTATTTGATTATGCAATGGTTTTTTCTTAATATTATATATGTCGATGTTGTGATTCTATGATGTTTAATTTGGTTTCAGTAATACATTGTGATGTAGTGGTTTAGTAATTAGTTTATGCTGTGATCAGTTAGTTAAAATTGTTACTTTACATCTAATGTTGTATTTTTTGGTATAGCTTAGGTGAGAGGACAGTGTAGTCGTTTATGAGTGCCCTGCTACGCTGCAATTCCTTCTCACGATATCATGTGTTCAATTATATATGTGTGTGTGTGTGTGTGTGTTACTTGACGTTTATTGGTATGCAATAATTGCAGGAATAAAGTCTCGATTCCACCTATTTCGATAGGATAGGGTGAGCATTAAATTAACCCAATAGGTACAATGTTGAAAAAGGGAGTTGATAAGGAAGTGTCCCTGTCAAAAGTCTATCATCCTGTTTTGAGTTTTGTTGTGTCATGATTGAGGTTTTTTCCTTGTCTTTGTGTAGTTTGATTGTTGATTATTTATTTTATTAATGGTTAGTGGTTGTTTAATTAATCTTATTTTATAAGATTAATTAATGTTGTCTTGTTGCTTTAATTAATTGTAAGTTAGTTAAATGTTGAGTTTTAAATATATTCCAAATTAAAAAGTTATTTAATTAATTAAAAGTGCAAGTAATTAATTTAAATTAATAATGACGATGATAATTATATATTATCTTTTTCCTGATATTAAATTAGAAAAAAATCTGTAGAGAATATCTTGAGAAAATAATTAATTTTTAATTAAAATTGTGAGATAAGTGTGTGCTTTTAAAAATCAAGAAAATAACCAATGATTGAAGAGGATTTTTGAGGAAAAAGATCATGAGTTTTATTTATTTTTTATTTAGTTTTATTGTGAGGAAATTTTTTAGAGACATAGAGGTTTTTCTAGTTTTTGGTCTGTAAAAGAAAAGAAAAATAGCTCTTTGGGTTTCTGGGTAAAAGAATTGTTTTGAAGAAAGGATTGGTTTAGAAGGGAGTTGAAAGCAGGTATTTGAGAAGAAGCTACAGAAGGGATTCTACATTGAACGAACGACTCCAGGTTTTTTTATTCTTTTAATTTATTGTTAATTTATTGTTAATTTATTGTTCTATAAACAAAATTTGGTTGCTGTGTTTGAAAAAATCATTGAAAGAAGTTCTGTGATTTGAAATTTGTTCGTATGAAACTCTTGAATCTACTATGGGAAAGCTTTAGTAAAATCTTCTTCAAGTTCTTCAATATAGTTTAGTAGTGAAATTTATTGTTTGAAATAAAAATCAAATATACGTATATATATTTAAACAAAATCTTTGGTTATATATATATATATATATTTTAAAAAAATCAAATATACATATATATATTATTATTCTGTTTGAATCATTTGAATGAATATATATAAATTTTTTGTACCTATGATTTCGTTTATATGAAAACAATAAAATATATTTAATTAAATGTGTGTTCTTTTCATGTTTCTTCTGTATTTTCGTACAAATGAGGATTTAATATAAAATATGCTTTAAAAATATAGTGGAGTTGTTGTGTTTGAGGTATGAATTATATATATTAAAAAAAAATTCGTGTGCAGGGTAACTTGCATTTTCTGTGTATTCAACGAAATTTATTTATATTAAAAAAAAAAATTAATTGCAATGGGGAATTTGTGGTTCTTTTTAAAGTATGTATTTTATATATAAAAAAAAATATTAAAAGAATTTTTTATTTTTGTTTAAAATTGGGGTTGGCCAATCGAGGTCGTACCACCCACGGCCCCAGTGGTTGTTGTACGCAGCCACCACCGACTACACACAACAGCTGAGCCTGCTAGGTGCAGCCGGTGGGGGCTATGTACCCCCCACAAGACCAAGTATTGTGGTTTCCTTTATGTGTTGCGTGTCGTTTCTTTGGTATTAAAACTTTCATTTAATTTACATGTATTTTTTTAAGTTATATATTTATATATATATATATATATATATATATATATATATATATATATATATATTAATATATATATTTATGTGTTGGATAGCTATTTACATTGCTATGGTTATGAAATAAATTGATAATTTAATAAGTTGTAATGTTATAACGTAATCGAGGAAATTAGGGATAAATTATGTGCTTTAAATATAATTGTATTTTCTCGAGCAATTGATTAATTATTGGAAAAAATATTATGTTTTGAAATGAATTGTGTGGCGTTGTTTTGTGTAAATTGCTTACTCTTGAGACTATTCATTGAGTCTATTTTGGTTTTCTTATGTTCAAATTTATGTCTTGTGGGAAAACCCTAGAGTTAATGTATCATGTTAGAGGAACTTATGTTGTTGATTAGGAACTTCCAGAGGCGGGGATACTAATGTGTAATTGTGATCTTGTATTTTGATGCTTGGCCTATGTTTTGACCATGGTTGTGATTTAGTTTGCACTTGGATTGTATCATTTTGTGGATGTGTTTCATATGTTTTGGCGAGATGGTTATGCCTCACGGAGGATCCATTTGATTGGTTCAATATTTCTTGTGATACAATCCTTTTGTGTTGGGTATTTTTTGTTTGAGTGTTTAGAGAGAGTGGCTCTAAGTGGGGGCCGATGCACAAAGGGGTTGTCAAGGTAACTCACTTAGATTTAGAGTAATCAGTGATAACCTAAGTAATTAATCATGTGTGGGGATTAAACATTAATAAGATAATTGTGATGCCTCGTCCACCTGTTAGTGCTATCACAAACTAAAGGGGACCAAGAAGGCCGTGGTTGGAAAGATCGTTGCCTTGTCTTCACGAAAGGTTAACGATTTTGCATGAGTAACCCTATGGAGCGGCGCCTTGATATAGGCTGTCAGGAGAAGCATAGATGGAGGCGACACCTTAAACTAAGTTTTCTGGATAATCCATGTATAGATGGAGGTAGCACCTTGTGATAGGTTGTCTAGATAATCCATGTAAAGCCATGCAATGACACTCTCCTCTAACATTCCATGTGTGTTGTTTTATAGAAGTCCTCTAGAAGTAGTCTTTTGATATTATGACTTGAGATTTATTGTTGTATTATTTGGAAAGTGATTTATTGTTATGTTTTTAAAGTGGTCTATTGTTATGTCTTTTGGTGAATTATCATTGTTTAGTTTTCAGTGTGGTCTAGTGATATTATGTTATCTTGTCTGGAGTTAGTCTTGTGTTACTGTTAGATGTACTTGGTAGAGGATCCTTCCTTGTCTATTCCCAACATGGGGGTTGTTGAGTGGAACATGCTTCGCACCCCGTTGGGTTCCCTTTTAATGTAGTTGTGTCTTTCATTACAGGGTTTTGACAGATGTTGTTGATCCAGTGTTCTTATGTACCAGATGTATGTTTACACTTCAGGTGTAATTTATTTATTGATGTATTGACTTCCACGTGTGTTGGGAAGACCTTGATGTAATTTGTTTATATGTTCATTATGTGGTACTATCAGATTGATGTAATGTTTATTCATACCGTGTAATCATTTGGGAACTATCATTTGTAATTATTGATTATGTTGTGTTGTATCTATCAATATATATATATATATATATACTTTATATCTTGATGATTCATTCATTGTCATGTGTATGTATGGTATTATTTGGTACATTCACATTTATCTTGATATCGTGAATGAATGTTTTAATGATGTTGTGGATGAATGGATTTACATTATTGGTTATTTAATCCATTATCTTGTGATGGGTTAGTTTAGTAATGTCACCTCGTGTACCCCAAGGGAATTGGTTGTGCAACTTAGAGCATTGTTGTGTTGGATTACTTAAGTACGTTTATTATGTTCTTCAAAAAAAAAAATTGTTGTGTGTTTACTTGTTCCTTTGGGGTTTGTACGGCAAGCCGTTACATCTTTGATAGATCTCATGCATTGTCTAAGCTTGTTCACTATACACAAAATTAATAAAAATAGTGTTGGGTATTCATGGGTTAGAGTTTTGTATTGGTAATAAATGATAATGCTTGCATATGGTTTTCATGGATGTCCATACCCTTTTCCGATTTGATGACTATGCTTACCCTGTTCCAAGGTTCTCATCAGAGAGAATTTAACCTAACCTTCGAATAAATACCTCATCATTCCACTAGTGATGGAATATATGCACTTCTTAAGCTGTATTGAATCACACCAACAAATAGAATGGATATATATTATACTTACAGGTGATTTGTCTTTATGGTGAACGCATACTCTATAGATACTTTTGTGTGGACTTATCCTTTAGTTGTTTCATTTATCATCACCAATATTCTTCTCAAAATACAACATTTAGTAGGGTTCACTGTTATATATTATGATAGAAACTGATATACAAGAAGACATAGCATTTTATTTAAACTTCATTGGATATAAGATTCATTGTGCTTATCTCATGCAATCATTCATTGGATTCTTAGTTGCTGCTCATTTCCTTGTAATAAAATCCTTCACCCAACTTCATGCCCATTCTAATTAGAGTATAGTGTGAGGTTGATTCTAAATTACCATTGATGGTTATGTTCATTATTCTTCAATAAATCCGTAGATCTCTTCTTAAGTTTTTATGTCTACTATGCAAACTTGAATAAGTATTTTCCACCAGTTAAAATTGTGTTTTCATGCTGTAAATCCAATTGTAGGGTTGTGGAAATTGGTTTAAACAATTGATTTTTTTATGTTTACATCCTCTCATTGTTGTGTATGTTTCGAATTGTATTTTCTTTATACTTTTCTTTCTATGTGAAGTTAATATGGTGCTTTTTTTCCAGGAAAATATGTAATAAACATTTTTTTGGTATTTTCACATATGCTAGTGATGTACTTTCTTTAACATATTGAAGGAAAGGAAGATTTGGGGTTTTAAATAAACTTCTATCCATTAGATATATTTTAGAAAGTGAAGTTTCCCACCTCTTTATTCACTTATACTTTCCATGTTTCAAATCATTTTCCCTAAATTTAGTAGAGGCTCACCTTCAAAATCTCTTGCAAAGACTCATAACACTTTTGCATTTATAAAACTTAGTCTGTCTCTTTCTCTCTAGCATATAAATAAATTATACGATATCCTTCACAGCAACATGGCAACAAATTGAAGGTTGATGATTTGAGATTATGGAACATCCTCTAGGCTTCAAGTGATGAATATTCTATAATTTTCCTTTCTCTCTCCCATTCATTATATCCATTTCCTATGTCCCTATTAGAGAATCATTCTTATGATTTTTCTCACTTGTAAATCCTTTTGTGACCATTTACATATATTTTTTTTTCTAACATTGTACATTGGATCTCTTCTAATTTCACCCTAGGGTTTGATATTGTGATCACTATTCTATGCACATGTATTTCCATAAATAACACTTAGCTATAGATATTGTAACTAAGGGTATTTTTCCCAGGGTTAGAAAATATAATGCATTAACATAAAACCCAAAGTAATAATGAAGTGCAAAGGAGAAATATGAAAACAAAAATGAAAGATCTCACCAAATATCTTCAATATCCATGGCTGACCTCCATTGCACCTTCTCAACTTGATGCAAATATGATGTTTCCCTCAGATTTGTGATGAGAAATATGTTGACAATGACAAGCCCTAAGCAAATGTTGAAGGATTTAAGATGACAATATGCAAATACTATGCTAATATGCAACTAGTAAGCATGAAAACTATGTCTAAACTATGCCAAATAAAATGCTAGTACTTATGCCTATGACAAATGACAATAATGTAAGAGCATGACAAGATTACAATAGTATGACAAAAACAATATTGCATGAGATATGAGAGATGATCAAAATGAGACCAAAATTGCCATTTTATAAAAAATGCAATTTTGAGTGAATGGCCAAGATTGAAGATTAATTAGTGCCATAGAATCAATGGACAAGATTCAATTTGACAATCCACAATTAGAGTTAGGGAAACACTAGGGAGAATTCAAAATGAATGGGCAAGATTGATTTTTAGAAAATCAAATCAAGGGTTGATAGTGCATGTAACAAGAGATAAGATTGGCATAGAAAAAGAGGTGGCTGGAAAATAAAATAATAAATGAAAATTATTTGAATTTTGAGGAAAAAGACTATTTTGAATTAAAAATTAATTTAATTCAAAAGGTGAGACCACATGACAGTAAATAATTAATTTAAATTATTTACTAGAAGATGGAAATACCAAATTAAATAATTAAAGATATTGTCTAATTGGAAAAAAAATGACCAATAATTAAATAAATTAAAGAATCTATTTAATTATAAGAAGACTTAAGAATTAGTGACATATTAAATAAATAAATAAAATTTATTTATTTAATAATCAAGAGGAATTATTGGGCAAGGATAATTAAATAAATTAATCAAGAAGAATAAAAAGACATGAATTATTTAATTAATAGTTGAAAGTGGACCAAGGACATAATTAAAATTTTAATTATGCTAGGAAGAAGAAGGTGGAAAATAGAGCTTGCAAGTCTAGGTTATTTTTAAGTGTCTACAGATATAGATCAAACATTTTAATAAAAATATAGTTGTGAAGATAGAAATAATCATATTTTAGGATATCTTGACAAATAGTCCAGTTTGCAATACAAATGGATCTAATGAATAATCATTCATATATATATATATTAGTCAAGGAAAGATTAAGTTAAGCTTAGGAGTTAATTTAATATCATGTTAAAAGCTGTTTATTTCAAGAAATAGGCATGGAGTCATCATTATTCCTTTTGTATGTGATTTATAAATGTTGAGTTGTACTCTCCATTCCAAATTTATGTTCTTATATAATTAAATTAGATGCTATTCCTCTTCGTAAAAAAAGAAGTTAGTTCTTTTATAATTTGTGGATTTCCCTCATCACTATTAGTCTATTGATAGCATAGACAATTGAGTATTATTTTGTGAAAAGTGTATTAAGTAAAGTTAGTGACTAAGTTATGAGTATTAGTAATGTGCAAGTAATATATCTTATGAAGAAACTATTTGGTTGATTTTACTATTAATATTGAGTTGTTTTGGTCAATTTTTTATGAGTTGCAATTGTCTTCATGGTCATGTTTAATTGATTGTTTGTGTCTTGATTAGATAGTTGTAATGCTTGAATAATTGCTTGCATTGTATATGTGTTTGATTGAAGAAATTTAGGTACTTTTGGGTTATTGATTAATTTGAAGTCCTTTATGTAATGTGGTTATTGGTAGTGTTCCAGAGGCTTGGAAAAAATATGTTAATGATTGAATTGTTATGTTGGAGCCTTGAATTGGTTGAAATAAGACTTGCAATGTGTTGTAGGGTCTTTAGCCATACACTCTTTACTTATTATAATTGTGTTTGAGAGCGAGATGGACATGCCTTGCTTGGGTTATATATTTTGTGGCCTTTCATTCTATGTACGTGTTGGATTTCCCATGTTGATTTTACTAGGTCTCTTAGATGCTAGTAGGGGGGTGATCCCACAATAGTGGTTTACAATTTTTGGCCAAACTAGACAATGATATTTTTTTTAACACAATCTCCACATTCGAGCACCTATAGCGATTAAACCGTAAGGAATTTGAAGATGATGCAAACTAGAGTCTTGTCATATTTTGTCTATAGATTCTAAAAATATTTTTTTCAATTTTTTTGGAATCAGATTGCACTTCTTTTTCCATCTCCCATGAAAATTGATTTTTTTCAGAAAACAACATTTTTAAAAAGTGACGCACGCCATATAATGCATAACTTTGTTTCCTTGAAAGATAAAATTCCAATTCTTTCAAATTTAGATTTCTAACTTTGATATCTAGTGCTTCCACTTGGTTAGATAGTTTTTTATTGAATATTTTTTCTTTAATCAAGTTTCAAAGTCAAATCAATTACAATTTAAACATAACATGACCGTATAATGCATAACTTTTACTGTATATATCGAAATTCTTTTTTTGTTGGATCAAGGACTCCAATATCTGGTGCACTCATATTTTAAATTTTTTTTTCATAATCTTCTATTTTTCCACTTGTGTAGAACAGAGAGTTTTGTTTTTAGTGAAAAACCTATATTTAATAAAACTTAAAAAATAGATAGATAATATAATCAAAACATACTAAAATTATATTTGTTGGATATATCGTTTTAAGGGGAACTCAATACTAGTTGGGTTTTTGAGATCTCCTCCATTTTCATTCTCAAATAGAGCTTCGAAAAGCAAAATTCTCAGCAATTCTGGTGCCTTAGGAAGCAAGGATGAAAAATCATGGGTTCGGCCGAGCAAAATGTTCAGTCGAAGAAAATAGAAATTTTCGGTCGAATAGGGCTTCGCCCGAACCCATGTTTGACCAAAAAAACCATGCATGGAATAAAAAAATGATTTTTAAATGGGTTCGACCGAACATTCTAAATATGTTCAGTCGAACAACTTGTTTTTAATATTAATATAAATATTATTTATATTCCTTTTAAATATAAATAGTAGGCAGCAAGGCTTAAATTTGATGGCCATATGATCGTATTTAAAGATTTTTTCCATAGAATACAATCAAAATTTTAAGAAGATTGTAAAAGGAGATATTTTGGATAAACTGTCAATTTATATAGAATTATAATGATATATATGTTTGATTTATATATGATTTTACATACACTAAGTTATATCATAATGTTTTAAGGGCACCCTTGAATAGATAACCGTAATTAAAAAATTTGTTGACAGGAAAACTCGACCATCAAATTTAATCCTTGGTAGGAGGGAGATACTTTAGAGAGAGGGGGGGGAGTGGGAGAGAGATAAAGGGTAGGGGGTCCTATGGTTTAAGGGTTAAGGGTAGAGGAGCTTGAGAGGGAGAGTGGATAGGAGGGATATAATTTTTAGAGAAAGAGGGGGAGTGGGAGAGAGATAAAGGGTAG
>VDFB02358134.1:70099455-70150931 GCA_007258455.2 Sequoia sempervirens
TCACTACATTTCAAATAAGGATTGAAATCATATATATGGGTTTACATGAAACCAAAAAAAGTGAGAGATGATGCTATCAAAGATTCTTGAACTTAAGAATTTTCCATGGAACAAATATGTACATATAATTGTAATTTACACAAAATGATTTGCAACTATGTACAAGTTACTATAAGTTCTCATTTGAACATGTATAGGGTTACAAGTGAACTTGAAAACCATGGATATAATCTAAGTCAAAGATTCTGGTTCAGCCCGCTCTTCAATAACATGTAGAATTTTATGATGATCATCACTATCTAGTCTCCATTTTCTTTGGCCACGTGCATGTGGAAATGCATGGAGATGTAGAGTGACATCAATTATTAACTGACTATATTGATATACCTTATTATCAGGTTGATAGTCAACAAAATGAATCCCATGCTAAACAAATTTGACTTTCTTTAGATATGTCCCTTGTACTACAACAGAACCTACATGGTAAACATGAACCTAAGGTAAGACATATTAATGTGTGTGCAATATTTTCGTGCACAAGGTTTGTACAATATATATTTAATGTTTATAATGTAATGTGCACATGTGAGTACAATGTACATTTATAAAATTTTAAATTCAAACTCACCTGTGGGAAATAACATTCCATCACTTGTTTTAGGTTCTGTTAGCTTATTCCTCTCTTCTGTGCAATGCAATAAATAATAGCTAACACCTTCAATTTTTTTAGGCTCTGCTATGACTGCAAAAACATCTCCTATACACCAAATTTACACGAAAAAAATCTTAAAAAATTAGAAATGTCTTTAAATATCATTAACTAGATATATATAATAAAATTTAATTTATTGAAAACTTACACGTGTACCTTTTCTAACCAATCTTGAAATATGGTCATAATCAATTGAAATCAAAGGAATGTCTTCAAATATTTCTTCCTCATCTTCATCATATGTTTCTGAAACAAGTAGTGGCACTGTATCCCATTTACCAACATATCCAAGTTCTTGATTGTTGCATGCATAATCAGAGTTTCCCTCAATGCACTCAGTGCAAAAACAAGAGTAATCCCTTATGTCTAATATCCATCCATGGCGACTATCTGAACTCCTAACACAATGTAAAGATCTTGTTTTTTCTACCCTCTTGCATCCATGCATCGATCTTCTATCCATGCCTAGATACATATGTACAACAAAAAACTTATGTGAACAAATATGTATATATATTTTAAATTTAAATAAATTCAAATTTTTGATTTAATGTCATTTATATCTGACATCTCCCAAAACACTCTATGTGGAATGTGTTCTGCTTGTTCTTGAAGATGTGCTTCACCCACATTTGATGCAAAGTGTTTCTTGCACCATTCAACATCATGCATTGTCTAGGACGACTGATAACTCATTTGATGCTTTCTTAAAGCTCGCTTTGATGCAAGCCCTACTCCATCATGCTCACCCTTTCCATGCCCACTCTCCTCAAAAACTCCAACATGTGGTATTTTGTAGATTTATGATATCTACAAAGTGTGCATAGAATGGCCGAAGATTTGAATTTCAGCCTACATCCATCCGACCGATACAAAATATTTTAAATTTGGACACCCCTCTACTTTCAAATTCCTCAAAAAAATATTGTAAAACAATGTTGACAAAAGTGTCATGCTCTTTATCATCACTAATATAAGTGATATTCTTTCTTAATGGATCGTTCTTCATCTATACTCTCAACACCATCCAATTCTGATTGTGCATGTTGATAACACACATGAACCATAAGAGTGATCTTCTTTGAAAAGTAATACTCTGATTGAATCTCCTTTTGATGTACAAAGGAGTAATTTTCTACAAATTCAACTACCGATAGAACTATTCCATGTGGGAAAGTATCTCTCAATGTTTGGAATTGTTGTGCTTGCCACTTAGCAAAAAATGAATGATGTATGTATGGTCGTATCAATTTTCAAAAATCTTCCATTAATTTTCCAATGGGAATCTCCTCTTCTACATAGATCAACCTTGTGGATTCTTCTCCAAAAATTTGTTTTGCAAATTTACATACTTGTACCTCACAAGAAAAATATGTGAATAACTTAATAAACCACTTAATCAATGAAACATTACATCAAAGAGAATCCAAATAACTTGATCTATGAGAAATTGAAACAAATAAACTCTCTAAAAATAGTATCACCTTGGTAATTTATTGTCTTTGTTAGGTCAGTATCCTCAATTCTTGAAGGAAATTTAGCCAAATTTCCACATGTCTCACAAATTCCTTTTATGTAGTTTATTTGAGGTCCATTTTCATGATCACATAATATATACTTTATGAACAAACTTGCTTGTTTAGGAGGTGCATTTTGAAACCCACATCTTTCTTCTCTCATCTTTCAAAACACCTAATAGTAGAGATCAAATTCAATATGATAACGAAAACAACAAGTTTCAAAAAACTTGTTTATCTTCACATAACATGGCTTTAACCTTTGAAACATTGTTTGTTCAATCTTCTTTATATGAGGATATGCATTACAAAGTTCATATTCACATCTCTAAATCTTCTTCTGTGTTATGTCTAGCCAATGTTTGATATGATTTTCTCATAACAATTAGGTCCACTCAGATCTCCATAACATTCCCCTAGTTTTGATGATGGACTAGTCCGGATCATGCCAAAACTTGAGACCAAGTTCCTAACAACATCTTCAATCCTGTCAAAATGGGGAGCTCTACACATAATTGCCCAATTGCCTTCTAAACTCTCATCCAAAAACTTTCTCTTTTTCTCATATTTTATCAATGTGGTTCTACTATAACCAATTTCAGTTGAAAGTGCCGACATTTTCTTTTCTTGCTATATCTTGATGTACAATAGATGTCAACATCACTCCTTCTTGTAGTGGTGGCCTTTATCCACATTTTGAGATCCTTTCAATGAACTAAACCCTTTTAACATTTTGAACAATAATCCTTGTAATCCCATGTGTTTCTTCTATTTGATGATGAATGGACACCCAACACCTTGTAATGACTCTTTCAGCTCATTACGAATAAGTAAACACCATAACAATTGGGTTTTCTCAAGTGTATCAAGATGATTGAAATGACGATTGATTATTCCATTTACAAATTTAGTCATTGACCTCTTTCTCTTATTATAAGGCTATATGGCATAACATTTCAGCTTCTCCATATCCATTTCAAGTAAATGATCTAAATTTCTATGAGAAATTTGTTTCCACCTTCTCAACTAGTTTTATTATGCTCATCCATACCAAAGAGGAGGAAGTGATCTTGACCCCTCTCTAACATGTATTGTTTCAACTTGTGCCTCCTCCCTATCTTCAAGGACCATGCATTCTTGAGTGGATTCATTTGATCCAATGTCTACATTTGGCTTGACTTGAGCATTAAAACTTCCTGCTTGTTGAGCCCTTCCTACACATGTGTCAAAAATATTTTAAAAACAAAGTGAGAGATGATGTTAAATATATAAGTGAAGTTTATGTATGCAAGCAAACAAATTGATAAAACATGATGAGCTATAAGTGAGAGAAGTTTGTGCTATTTTTTATATGCTCATCCATACCAATAGAAGGAAGTGATCTTGACCCCTCTCCAACAAGCATTGTTTGAACTTGGGTCTCCTCCCTAACTTCAATGTCCATGTGTTCTTCAATAGATTTGTTTGATCCAATATCTAGATTTGGCTCGACTCCTGCTTGAGGAATCCCTAGAGCATAAAACATAAAAATAATTTGAGAACATTGAAGTGATGAAAATAAAATATGAAAGACACAAAACACTATAAATATTGAAACAAAAAGAATTGGCTTAAGGAATTGGATTCAAGGATCATATAAACATTGCAACTTGCATGACCAAGATGACTTGAGGATATTTAAAAGTATTTATAGTCATTCAAGTGCAATGATGGTTAGAAACCTTCAAAGTAAAAGTACTAAACACACACTTGAGAGTGAGAGAGAGAAGAAACAAGCATGTACCTTGTTTCTTTCTATGATAATTTTCCAAGTTTTGATCACGCCTCTTTTGTTCTTCTTCTTTGGACAATTTTCGTTGAGATGCATTTTTTCTTTTTCTTTGTTGTCCCATTTTCTTCTTCAACTTAAAGATGACTCTAAACAAGTCCTCTACCAACTTAGTTAAATTATCCTCCAAATTTTGCCTTGATTGATAAAAATGAAAAGTTGTCGAGCTCCAATATTTGCCTCCTTGATAAATGTGCAAAAACTTCTTCTCCAAAATCTGCGCTCCATCAAAATTATTCAAGTATACATGGAATAACTAGATCCTAGTTGAAATGAATCAATTAGTAAACAAACAAGTTATTTCATTTTGGAGTTTGTTGTTATTTAATTCATAGGTATGCACAACATATATAGTAATTTTAGAATTTTGGTAAAGTGTCAAAAAAGTATAAATATTAGAGGTATAATTTGAATTGAATTTTCTTAATTATATTTGAATTGAATTTCAAGTTAGTTTTCGAAAATGTATAATAGAGGTATAATTTGAATTAAATTTTCTTAATTAAATATTTGAATTGAATTTCATGTTACTTGTAAAAAACGTATAATAGCTCGATATAATTTGAATTGAATTTTCTTAAAATTATATTTGAATTGAATTTCAAGTTACTTGTCAAAAAGATTATATCTTTTTCTCAACTCAATGGTTCATGTTGCTTAAGTCATTTTTAAAAATATTTATTGTGATCAACATGAATGAACTTAATTATAAAATGGCATTGATTTCCCTAAAATTCTACTAGAGATCAAATGTATATTGAATATAAGGAAATGTAAGTTGTAAGAGGTCATAAAATAAGAAAACATGTAGGTATATTGAATATTTAAAGAAAATGCATACATATATGTAAAGGGATTCAATACATATAAACATAACACATATTATATAAGCAAAGAGGCAAATGTATGTATATATCATATAAGAAAATATATGTACATATATCATAAAAGCAAAATGTAAATTAAAGATCATCTAATGTCGAATACTAAAGATCAAAAAATAAGCAAATGTATGTATATCATATAAGCAAGTGTAAGTTAGAGATCATCAAATATCAAATACTATTTTAAAGATCATCATATAATCAAATACACATGTGATAAAGATCATAAATCTAGAATGCATGGCCTAATATGAATGTCTACTCCTAGACAAATGGTCATTTGAATGAGAACGGTCCTACTTTGATGGATGTGCTGAGCCCTGCAAATAAAATTGTGTACAAGATGTGTTAAATACATATAATTTTTATTAAATAAATTTTATGAAAGTTATTTTTAAATGAACTTGTATTTTTAAATATCAATCTAGAACTTGTATTTATCTATGCATACATAAATATATATTTTATGAAAACTCACATGTCCACTAATAGCATATTCATCCACAAAGTCACATCGATCATGCACACGATCTGGACCAAGGCTAGGAGTGATATGAGGTATGTCCACCTGTAACAATATATATACACATATATATCAACTTACATGAATATCTAGTTAAAAAGAAATTTAAAAAATAATGAAAAAATAATTGAAACATGCACATGCACACATACGTGCATATCATCTGATATCGGATGACCTAAGTCCTCTAAAACATTCACCTCCACCATATGGACCAAATGATCAAGTGACAAATCAATATCTGCATCCATCTGATCTATCCCATGTCATGCCATAAATGATGAATGTAGAGGACTATGAAGGTGAGATGGCATCGGTGATGATGAACCAGAACCAATCAACATATCAGTAAAACCCATAGTTTGTGTAGCTACCGTATGAACTGTAGGTGGATTCTGATGCGCACTAGTGCTCGACTGAGAGTGATGGGATCCTGGAACTAAATGACCTCTATGTCTCAAATTATCTCTAACATGCTCTATACCGATCCCATTATTTGATGCAATGTGGGCATATGCCTCCAATAGGTCCTTAGCCAAACAATGTAGAGTCATGCATGACATATCTCTTGTAAGTGCATCAAGCTGTGTAGGAGTAGGGATGTCGTCCACTGTAAAAGGATCCATGGTGGTCCACTATGCTGAAAATGGTATGGATCGAGAATGTCTAGATATCAAATACTGACCTACACAATCATCAGATATCCTAGTGGTGGCAGCCGCAATGTCACCTACAGTATCAATTGCTTCCTTTTGGGAAGCAACAACAACCTCATCTGCTATGGGGGCTAGAGCTGGGGTGAGAGCAAGAGACCTATCACCAACCAATAACCTAAACATTGGGGGTGGTCTATCTACTCGATGATAGGTGGGCCTATCAGCAATCCTACCAAGCCCCTGACCAACATATGGTGGAATGTCCAGGTAGTTAACTTTGAGGCCCAAATGGACCTCAGCATACAACTGCTAAACAAAATACAATGGAATTTGGTCATTGTTTGGGTATAGACCATGTGCTGCTAGAAATCGTGGGTAGATCAATGAGTCCATAGCATAATTGACACATCTAGTGACCTGGTATCCCCTAACCTTATGCACATTTTGATAAAATGAAAAACAAGTGGCTTTTATCATTTCTTTGGTGACACTATCTTGTATTTGTTTAAGGGGAATGTCACCATGTACTTCTTCCCGCATGCGAGAAAGAATAGAAGTCACTCTATCTTGGGAATATGCATTAGTCCTCTCAAGTTCATCTTTTAGTTTTTCTAGACTATGCAATATTAACATGCATGGAATGAGACTTTGGTAAATAATATATCTAGATAAAAAGAATACAAATCTAAAATAGAACTTGTAATAATTCATCTACTCATTAATAATATTTTCATACTATTAACTTGATTTAAAAAGAATTGGAAGACAACTATAATCTATAACATAGCATCCTTAAATGGTTCAAATTTTAAATGAAATGATGAAAGAAAGAATAAGAATACAAAGATTAAAGTATAAAATCATTTGAAAATAATTGAGGATAAAAATATTTAATCTAATAGTTGTTAACATAAATGAACTTCAATTATATAGCCTTGAGAACATAAAAAAATTATAGATTGGAAAGCAAAATAAAGATGTCATATTTCTTGAATCAAATCTAATAAAGTTTGGCTTCATTGCATACTTATTATAAATATCTCACATGAACCAATGAAACTCAATGTGTCTCCAAATTACATAAGAAGAGAGAACCTAAATGTGAAAAAGTAAAAGAAATTAAAAATCCATCTTTTTGTAATGAGTTTGTTAAAATTTAAAAACATTCAAGAACCCCAAAATGGTTTGAAATTGATGAGCATAATAGAAATTCTTGAAGGCAAGAGGTCATCACAAACCATTCGGTTGTGGACTTCAAAAATTTTCAATGAATGGTTTTCCAATAAGATGTATTAACCAAAATATTCCAAATTTTTATACAATTACTAAAGATGTACAAAATGAGACATTTACTAAATAAATTTCAAAATGCATCATTAAATGTATATTAACATCATCCGCACTCTAATTAAGAACATTAAAAACAACACGGAACACAAAGAGATAACATTAAAAAGTTCCAACTAATGATATAATAATCCTCCCCAAGTTGATCCTCTCATCCCAATCATCATACTTAATGTTTTGGTACTTGAATCATGGTTATTATATTATGTGCTCCTCAACACTATGTAAATTATAACTCTTAATAAACATGTTTTTAAAGAGGAAGCATTTTCTCTTTCTATTACCATAATGATTATTCTTGTTTTTGTAACTTGGTATTTCTACTTGTAAATTTTCAACTTTTTATTATGTAAATCATTCTTTGATACCCAAGTAGTTTAAAGGTTTTCTTGAATCTTATTTAGTTTTTAGATTTAAGTGCTTTCTCATTGTCTAATTTCTTAATCAAATCTAAACATTGTTTGATCCTTATTTCCTTCTAATACCAAAATCATCCTCTTTTCCTAACTATAAGAAGTCATAGTTCAATCCCACCATGGTTGTGAATCAAGCTAAAATTGGTATGATTGGGAATATGCATGATACTAAATTTATCATAATGGAGAAGAATCATTTGACCATGAGGCCCTTGTTGAGAAAATGGTAATCAAGATATAGCTTTGATGCACACAACCTTTCTTTGGATCTTGCAAATTTGGCTAGTAATATTAATCCTAGTACAATGATTGATCTCCTTCATATACTATGTTGATTAATAAGCCATGTGGAAAGAAAGTACTTAAAGTTAAATAGGTAAAAGGATAAGCTCAACAATCCCTTTGAGTGATGTGCCATTTTCCCTCCATCCCAAGCTTCTTCTTCATGTATTCCCTTACCTTACTCCAATCTATCTTATGCAATTTATTCTCCTTCCACCAATCCCCCTTTATCCTCCGATCCCCATCTCATGCTTACTTATTATGATGCACATAGTTCTCTTGTTGCCACATTAGTTCTCATTAGTTTTGTTTACACTTCCCATGTTCCCCTCACTGTGATATTCCTATGCAAGTCTTTGTCACTCCACACTCATTTTTTATGTCACCACAAATTTATACACCACCTTCCATTTCTCATCTTGCCACTTTCATTCATGTCCTTAATCCTAGTGTGCCTCTATCTACCCTTGACATTAATGTTTAAAGGCTTGTTGAGATGAAAAGTAATGTTGATTCCTTACCTAATGGAAACAAAAAAAGACATACATATAAAAATCAAACACAATTCAATTTCTATTGAAAATTTTACATATCCATTTTTTGTTGGATTTTTTGATCCTAGATTTGAGATGCACAATGTTAAAGGAGATCCCATGACACATTCTTGCTTTTTAGTGCCATATTTGATTTCGTGTATGATGACAAGCCATTACTAAGTTCTTCCCATGAAATTTAATAGTATTATCTCCATTTGGGTCTATTTTTAATATGAAATTGGCCTACCCAAAATTTTGTTGCTGACTGGAAGTTCATTATTTTAGATTTTTGACCGCAAACGTATGACTAAACATACACATTCCCACATTGCATGCAAGTGAGATGAATTAAGAACTAAAGTTGCTAGAGGCTACCACACTTACTCATGGATCTTCTAATGCTTCATCTACATCATCCTACTCCTTGTAAATTTGAAAAGAAAATTATTTCCAAAAGGATAGTAAAAAATAATGGAAATGACCATTGTACAAACTATACATTATAAATGTTTTAATATAATTATGACTCTAAAGCCTCCAACTTTTCCTTTGTAAATGTGCTTCCAAAATTTACTTAGTGCTTGCATGATTACACTTCCTCCTATTAGGCATTAGATAAAAAGTTATTCCCAAAAGATATAATGAGAAAGAATTTGTTATTAAATCATAGAAGTTAATTGTAATTATTATACTCAACATTTTATGGATTAAGGAATAATTGATTAAGGATTTGATTGATAAAAAAATTAGGTTGAGGGGTTAATATTGGGGTCAATCCTTCAATTGTTCCTCCTAATGAAAATTTAAATATTTTACACTAAATAAATCTAATAAAATGGTTTTATATGAGGGTCATGAGATTGAGGTACATATACATGTTGACGAGCTTGAAATCATTGATTCACCTATGTATGTGAGGAATGATTTGTTGGTATTAATAAAAATTATAAGGGTACTTATTCTTCTTCTTATGTACTAGTGATTGACTTTTATAGAAATTTCTATGGACTAACCAGTATTCAAACTTAGGACCTCCCATTTGGTGTTAGGATGCTTAGATACTATTGAGCTAATGGCTCACATTGTGATGAGTCCTTTTATGGCTTAGGTGTGTATCATTTCTCCAACACACTCCCTTGAGCCACAAAATAGGTGTCAAATGTGCCTAGCTTGGATCTAATACCATGTTGAAATTTCCATGAACTAGTTAGGATGCAAATCTCCACCACTAAGCTACCCACCCACTTTATGACAAGTGAATTTACGGTTTAGGTATGCTAATTTTTTTGACACCTTTTTCACATTGTGAGATATTACCAAATAGTTATGATGGTCCTTTGGTTTTGTGTGGATCATGAGCCATGTAAGGGTGTGCTTATTGATCTTACTCACCAATAAAATGTATGCATTGAATAAATTTTGTTTTATCATCATTTTATAAACAAGCATATGCATATTTGAGGGTTTATTTAAAATTGACTAATGATATGTTGATTGAAACTATAGGATACATTATTTTACCTTAATTTTTTGGTCTAAAAGATGAGGGAAGTTCTTATTCTATGTCATATTATTTGTTCTTTAGATGTATCTCATATTTTACTTGGGTATCCATGGATAAAACAATATCAAGCAACATCATCTATGTCATGACATCAAGGTATCAAATATGTTTGAACACTAGTAAAGAGGTTACAATTGCAAGAGATCTGTATATGCCTTTATTTTAGATTAAGTCATTTAACCTTAAATAATTTTAAGAACATACCTAAGGATCCTCTATATAAGTGCAAGGATTCTTTGCCTAATTTGTAAAAATTTCAAAAGGAATAACAATGGTGGGAAAATCAAGACAAGATGCAACAATTTAGAATTCCTGTAATGCCCCGCCAAGAAACCCCAAAGGATATTAACATATCTAACATTTATGGCACCGATTTTTTTTTAAAGTATTAACATACATCATAATAATCATATATCACATGAAATGAAACTAAGTATGAACTACTTATAACAAATCCCTCAGGTTTACATGACTGCATTACTTTTCACAACAACATCACTACATCACATGGAAGGTATGTATACACCAGGAACCATAAGATAACATGAACATGGACAATACATTAATCAAGGATTAAAATATTACAATGCTGCTTCCCAACATGAATGGAGAAGGTACAATAAAATGGAATGATACATTTGAAATGAAGGAGTACAAAGCTGCAATACTGGATCCACTATGGTACAACTCAGGAGTCACTGCAAGGTACAATTTCACTCTTCTCGATTGATGATTGGGGACCCAATGGGGTGCATATCACGTTCCACCCAACCACGTGGACCTGAAGGCCCACCCCCCATGCTAAGAGATGACAAGAAGGAATCCAAACCAAACCATCATGAAGGACAAGGTTTACAAAACTTCACCACAAAATCCACAATAACATAAGGCAATCTCAGCACAAGATATAACCAACACAAGATGTGGCCAACATAAGGAACAACCAATAAAGCATCAACATACATATGCCAACATGTGCTTCCAGAGGCCCAAGAATAACATAGAGAGAAATAAGCATACATAGTTGTTAAAGGAAGAGTGTCATCGCAATGTTGCATGGGTTACCCTGGCAAATATTCCTAGGCCCCGACCCCCAACTTGGGTTACCCTGGTGACCTCTTACGAAACCCGGCCCCACATGCAATCCAATGCGGCATCAATTATCTTTCATAAGGACAAGACAACGATTTTGCCATTCCAGGCCTACTCAACTCATCTCAAGCCCATACAAGCACTTGAGCCATGAGTGAGGCATTCACTTATATCTTGTTAATGTGTGATTCTATCCAAAACCCCTAAATAAATATTATTGTTTTCACTTGATTAATAAACTTCCAATGAGTTACCCTGAGACCACTTCCGGGTCTCGACCCCCAATGAAAGCCACTCCCCTTATGAACAACAAAATTCAAAAGACACTATCAGGGTAAGCCCCCATGCACAAAATATAAAGCCACAAGATAAATTGCATTAAGCAAGGCATACACCATCCTACACAAAATCCTCATAATGAAACTATTTTCAAGTGCAAGGCTAAACTTAAACATCAAATAGATCATACGAGCAATAGTTCACAAAGAACCAAAAGTGAAGGCCAATAATAAAGCAACACCTTTCTTTCCCTTTCTCTGGAAGACTAATAAATCACTAAAACAAGGGTTTCCCAACAAGGTGGCAACAAAACTTGATCTCAAAATCAAACAATCACAAAGTCAAATCTTCTCAAAAGTCCATTTATCACAACCTAGTTCCCAACATTAAATCAAAACATTATTCCAAGACAATACATAAAACCCTTCATTTCAAAACTAACCACAAGTAGAAGTCATAACTTCATAGGACCATTAAATTCACTATCATCTCAAACTTATAAAGAGAATTTAAAATAACCAAAGAAGTTAAATATCTCAATAAATATTTATCACATTCAAATTACACTCACCAAAAAATGAAGAACAATAAACTTCAAAGAACAATTGAAACATCATCTACAATTTGTCTTTTCACCCAACAAGAAATCATTTTAAATCATCAAAGACTATATACCCATATCTTACTAATATTTCACTATGCTCACTATAAAATCGTTTAAAATAAAAGAAGTTTTCAAAGCATAACAACAAATTACTTCTATTCTAAGTCATGATTTATAATCATAAAGCTACTTGGAAACTAGACATCAATCTTCTTTTGTTTTTCAAGATTTAAATAGCGTAGATTTTTCTTTAAATACAAGAAAGATTTCAATTATCTACCCAGAACCTAGTCACAAGAGAAAACAATTGGGAAGATAATATTTCAAAGCTATTTGTATACTGAAATAGACATTCAGGAGTTTGATGTTTTGAATTGAGTCAGATAGAAAGCCTAAATAGCCTCATTGACAAAGGATTCATGGATATCATCTAAGTCTCTACAACAATCGATTTTCATATGCTATAGATGTGACAAGTTGCCAATAGAGAGGTTATTTAAATCAAGACAAAATTTTAGTTTCAAATGCTATAGCTGTGACAGCTTGCCATAGGAATCAAGTGGCATATTAAATCTATTCGCTCAACCATGTTCAAGCACTGCCGCTGTGACAGGTTGCCAACTTAAGCTAGTCACGACTCAATGAAGATTATATTGGCCACATACCCTAAAGTTTTCGAGCTATTTCCAGCTGACTCCAAGCCTCCAGACCGCGTCTCCATCTTGGCTCCATGCACACACAATATTTCTTGCTTTATTTCCTCTAGAATGAATAACCCTCCTCCAAAATAGAATCAAACCCCCAAAACAAAGAGAGATATGCAAAATCAGAATCTCTTCAAGATTCAACACACACTGCAGACATCTCCAATCTCCCAAAACCAGAGAATAGTTTTTTTTTTTAAGAACAAGAGCATTCACGGGAAAAACAACCAAGATTAGTTTCCCCAAAAAGAATGCCAAAGCCCCCCCTATGGGTGCCGGCATGCAAGGAGAGAAGTTGTATTACAACAAGTTGAGCCCCCCTAAAAACAATCAGTTACCCCGCATTCAATTAGAACAAATCTATTAAAGAGCATCCAATGCATAGTCTCCTTCAAATACATGTCACTTATCCATGCAGGCAGTCACCTAATCATTAAATGAAAATTCCCACCAATTACTCCCGCTATCCTACATGAAATTGTTGATGACATTTGTCATCTCAAATCTATTTTTAGCACCATTCTAGTTTGTGCCATAAAGATGTGACAGTTACAACCTACACTCCAATTAAAGAATAGTGTTTATTATATTTATTTAATCCTTTTCATTACTAAATCTCTATTACTGTTATCAAGATATTTGTTGCCTATAACTTCAATTAACTTTATGGTTAATATAATAATTAATCCAAATATTAATTGACCCAAAACCACGTTATTTAATTTATCCTTCATTCATATAAGAGCTTATCACAAAGCCTTTTAAATCCATTGATTCCTAGTTAACAAAACAATCAAACAAGGACACTAATCAATCACATTATTCACACCATGCTATCAAACAATTATATCTAAAGGAGAGACCAAATCACATATGACTTCATGGTCAAGACTAAGTGCAGAGGGGGTATTACAATTCCTAAAGGGTTTACAATTATTAGAGCCAAAGTAGGTTATATGTAGGTTTTATATTATAAAATGATCCAAGAATATATAAGGCCAAAAGAACCATAAGCATTGCAAACTTTAGTTTAGAAGCATAAGGGATTGGATATTTTCATTCCTAAACATGGTTTTCATAAAAAATTTACTCATGTAGCAAGCACACTATAGAATTGACAAAGAGGGTTAGGGTTTTTAGCTTCATTTGTTATATGGAGATATTTTATTGTAATGTACATAATCAATGATATGATTCTTGATTTTTTATAAGATTTAATATTATGACACCTTAACAAACCAAGCTATGACTTTCATGGTTCACTCCTACATGTATGAAATTTACATTTTCATCTACAAGTTTGACCCTAAATTTGTAGTTTTCAAATTATTTTGTGACCTTGACCCCTACACTTCTAGTCTTTAGGAATTTATTTATCTCCATTTTTTAGACTATGTTGAGAGCCATTATAATGTTTCTTTACACTAAATTTGGGAGGAAATTCATTTTTCTTTACTCAAACCCTTGGATCATTGATTTAAAAAAATTGAGCAAGCTAAAATACATGCCAAATATAAATGCAAGTTCAATGGGTGTAGTTTTGAATTATAGACCTTTCACCCCCTAACAGATAGTTGATAGTTTTTATAGGGAAGCAAAATACTATATTGAAAATGCTTGAAAAACTTTCAAACAAATGCAATTTGAATTCATTTTAACTTATCAATAGTGCTCAATATGCAAACTGGAATGATGAATTTTGAACAGACAAACTCAAATTTTCTTTGGCCTGAAAGAAACACCTTCGTTTGGTCGCCGTCATGCTCTCGGGTCGCTGCATGCACCAGGGACAGTAGGGACAATGACTAGCAAAACAAGTAGTAAAAGTGACAGGGTAAAATGAACGAATTTTTTCTTTTTGTCATATTAGGGGGTTCGGTCGAACCCATGTTCGACCAAACCTATTTAAATATTGTTTTTTTTAGGTTTTCTTTGGTTTGGTCGAAGCATGGGTTCGGCCGAACCCATGCAATATGGTGAAAAAACATGCGAAATTTCCTTCCTCTAATAAAGTGTAAACCACTATTCTAAAGCCACCAAGGGGGATTGTCACTCAATGGGGGTTGATGCACAAAGTGGGGCTAGGGTAACCCATGTGGGGGTTTCTTTACTCAGTGATAACTTAAAATAAATTAAGGGGGTTGGGTAATTTACATATTAATTAAGATAAGTGAATTCCTTTCCCATACCTATAGTCCTTTTTTAGGTTATAGATGGGTTGAGAAGGCCTAGTTAGCAAGACCAACTTCCTTGTCCTCATGAAAGGAAGATTGATTCTACATGTGTCACTCTATGGGGCCGATGCCTAGTGAGAGACTGCTAGGAAAACCATAGATGGGGGTTGACGTCTAGGTTGTCAAGACAACCCAAGGATGGGGGCCAATGTCTAGGCTATCAGGACAACCCATGCTAGGAATGTGTGATGACACTCTTCCATCTACAGACTAGTATTCCCTTATTTTTTCTCTTCCCTTGGTGTGTGATGTCCTCTAGAAGCAATGTATGATCTTATATGTTGTAATGTGGTTTATGTGTCATTCATTCCCTGTTAGCTTTGTTATGCCAATTTTTGGTCACCTTGTTGTTGTGCTTGAGGGACCAGGTGTTATCCTCTAGCATAGGGGGTGGACCTTTGGGTTCCACATGGTTGAGTGGAATGTTCCTTCTACTCCATTGGGTTTCTCTTCTTGTGGTTCATGTTCCTGGTGACTGCTCGTGGTGATGTGTGCTTCTACATTTGTTCCTATTTGAGTGGAATAATTCCATGTATTAGTACTACATTGAAATCAATTGTATCATGAAATGTAACTCTGAGGTAGAGTGTCCCCAATTAATCTTTGGGAGATATTGATGCAAAGATGTAATGTTGTTATTTGTTGAACTCTCTCATGTAATCAACAATGTAAAAGATGTTATTGTATGTGTTAGTCAGTTGGATTAATTTTGAATCCAGTATCTATCAATTACATGTTATGGTTATTTCATATTGACTGTTCAATTAAATGTGATGATTTACAATTCATATTACTTTAGTTAATGGGAATCAAATAGCGTAATCACGGACCTTAGATGACTTAGGTTAGAATTTAAGTTATTGTTTCTTTGCAACTTTGTGTATATTGCATTTCAAAAAAAAAAAATCTTCCATTTTTAGGTGTATGGTGTGTTGTCCTCTGGGGTTTCATGGTGATGCATTACAAATTATAATGTATTCTCATGAAGTGACATTTGCATATACATTTTTTAGTTGTTTATCAATGATCATTATTGTTGTTTAATGGATGACATGTTATGGAACTACATATTGTAGAATTACTATATGTGATGGATTAAATCATCTCTTGATTGTTAGGTAAATCATGTTAACATATTAGTTAATGAAATGGTTCTATTTCTTGGATAATGCATATTGTAATACCCCTCATGTTGTTGTTTGGACTTGTTATTTTTTGTGGTTTTGCTTGATATCTTGAGACTTTGATAGTTACTATTTATTGGTTGGATAGGTGGATTGGATAGTTTAGACTGCTTGATGACTATGCTACTTTATTTGATGACATGGATATTATAATACGACATTATGGTTACATTTGGTTTGGTGATGTTTAATTTGATTCCAGTAGTATATTGTGATGTAGTGAATTAGTAATCATTTTATGATGATATGATATGATCAGTTAGTTTAGCCATGTTACTTTATACTTGTTGTAATTGTTATTATAGTTTTGGTGATGGGATAGTGTAGCACCACTTGTTTGCGAGTTCCCTACTACGTTGCAATTCCTTCTCACGATATGATGTTTTTTATTATATATATATATATACATGTTGTACACAACCTTGTTTGTATGCAGGAATTAGAAGAACAAAGTCTCAATTCCACCTACTTTGGCAGGATAGGGTGAGCATCAAATTAACCCAACATGCATCAAGTTGAAACATAGATGACAAGGAAGTCACCTCGTCCCAAGTTTTCCAACCTGTTTTATGTTTAGTGGTATTGAGCATCTTTGACCTTTGTCATTTTTGCATTTTATAATAGTTGTTTGTGTGAAAGTAATTATGTTATTTGTTTTACGTTGGTGTTGATGTATGATGTAATTTAAATAACTAGATTATTTTAATAAATGTTAATAATAGTTATTGGAATAGTTTATATTAAAATATAAAAGTCTTAAATTAAAAGCCATGTGATTTATTAAGAATAAATAAATTGAAAGGTGTAAATTAAATTATTTAAAATTGGTATTTTGATAATTTAATAAAAATAGTGTTGAGGATAATTAATAGAATAAAATAATGAAATAAGTTAAATTGTGTGAATTGCAAGTATAAATTTGCAAAAATCAAAATTAAAACAAAACATGTTGTTTGAATAGAAAAAAAAAATCAAGAAAAGAAAAAAAGAAGAGAAGGACCAATGAATGTTGAAATTTTTGGCTGAAAGGTTGGTGATGAAATAGAAAAATTCTTTTAATTTTGATTTTTGGAGTTTTTCAGAAAAGAAGAAGATATATTTTTATTTAATAGAAAAATTGAGAGGTTTTCATTCACGGGAAAATTGACAGAAGCTTCAAAAAATATTGAGTTATGGAAATTGGATCTTCTCTTGTTTTCTCTATATAATTTATTTCTTTTTCATTGTTCTAGAAGAGAGGCTCTTCTAGATTAAAATTTTAGATTAGAGAATTTATCAAGGAAACTAGTGGAGAAGTTCTGAAGAGAGAAGGGGGAGCTCTTCAAAAAGGCTAATTGGGATCAAGAAAAGCTTCATCAATTCCTCAACAAGCGTGGGACTTCAGGTTCCATTCTATTTCTTTTATTTCTCTGAATCAATAAAAAAAAAATATGTTCTGTGCAAAAGAAAAAAAAAGATTTAAAATTTATTGGGTAGCAAACCAATGAAAGAATTTTATTTGGGTTTTTGAAAATGTCCAGTATTTTTATGAAAAAATTGTCCGCCTCTGAAATAAATGGGTTTTGAATATATATATATATATATATATATATATATATATATATATATATATATATATATATATACTTGTGATAAGACGTATATATATACATAGTATATATATATATGTATTTAAATATTTTATTAATTTTAAATTTGTGTCGACCAACTGTATTTAAGTTTCTTCGGCTGAATTATTCATAATTGGCATTTGTTTGTGTTTATAAAAAAGTAAAATAAAATAAAAATAATTTTATAAGGGTGAAGGGAAGGGACAGCGCTGGCTATACGCTCTCCCTCTCCCCTTCGCTGTTGATGGGACTGCCCACAACAGTCTATAGACTGTCGTGCACAACAGTCCTACGGACTGTTGTGCACAATCCGCGTATGGGCGGTCTGGGTTTTAATTTAGTTTTTATATTATATAAATATATATATATATATATATTTATATTAATATGTATTAATATATATATATATATATATATATTTATATTAATATATATATTAATATATATATATATATATATATTTATATATATATATTTATATTAATTTATGGTTTTTTTTATAAAAATTGAAAGAAAATGATTTTTTTTTTATATATATGTTTTTTAATATATATACATATATATATATATATGTATAGATACATTGATTTCTCTTATGTTTATGAAATTATGAATATGACTGTAATTTTATTCATGGAAATAGTCGAATTGTATTCATAAGAAAATTATTATCAAAATGTTATCTTCAAAATTATTTCATTGAATTGGGAAATAAATATTATTGGATTTAATTGCGAATAAAATAAATCAAATTGTGGATATTGTTATGTTACTTGCATTATAAAATTTTGTTAGATTGAGTTGGTTATTTTTCCTTATCATTATGTTATTATTTTGACTTGTTCGGTGTGGGAACCCAGCTTAGTTTAGGAACCCGTTTAGGGATATCGTGTACCTTAGGCTTCCAGAGGCTTGATTTCATTGTTAATTGATGTTTCTCTTTTCAAGTGCTCTTGATGTGGCAAGTTATTTGGTATCATTATTTTGAAAGGGTTGTATGGGATTTTGTTGAGACTCTGATTATGTGTTTTAGTGAGATGGGTAATGCCTCACATGTCATATGTTGAGATTTAATGTCTTGTTCTTTATGGTACAACCCTTGATTTTGATTATGTTTTGGGGTCTCCAGGGAGAGTAGCTCTTCATGGGGGCCGAAGACTCAAAAGGTTGAAGGGCTTAGGATAACCCACGTAAGAGTTAGATTAACAAGTAAAAACCTAATAATAGAATTTAGGGGGGTTGGATAGTAACAACATATAAAGATAATCTTGGATACCTTGTCTATCCATTAGGGCTATCGCAAACTCATGGTAGAATGAGAAGGCCGTGGTTGGAAAATTCGTTAGCTCATCCTCATGAGAGGTTAATGGATTCGTATGAGTCACCCTATGGGGCCAACGCCTCAAGTAGGAGGAAGGGCCAGGATAACCACAGATAGGGGCCGACTCCTCATGTTGGAGGAAGGGCCAAGATAGCCCATGTAGGACTATGTGATAACACTCTCCACTAGTTTCCCTTATGCTTTGTTTTCTTGCTTGCCTCTAGAAGTGATTATGGTTGTTTTTATTGCTTGATTATGATTTATCTATGATGTGTTTTATGGTCTTGTGTTTACTATGATTGGATTTTGGTTGTTGTCATTTATGATCTATGTAATCTTTTTTTGTTGCCTTTGGAGTTTTGTTACTATGATTTTCATTATAGGAGTAATTCTTGTGGCATTCTTGGTCGTGGTCACTTCATTGTCACCTCTAAGCATGGAGGATGGGTTTTTCTAAAACTCACGTGGTCGGGCAGAACGTGCTCTGCACCAGTTGGGTTCCCCATCAACATTCGTTCTTCACAGTATCTTTTAGATGGAGCTTGTACTAGTTATCCATCTTGTATTTTAGACATTCTTTGTATTATGTATTTATCCCACATGCATGGGAGGTTTTATTGTATCTCATGTATTGTGAACATGTAATGTATTAAAAGATGATATATTGTAAATGCACAATTGTAACCATTCATGATTTATAGATTTATTATGGTTTGTATCATGTGATGTATTTATACTTATGTTTATGGATATATGGATGTTATCTTTTGTAAATGGTTATTTTAATGTCTATGATGGATGTAAGATTAGTTAAGTTATTTATCCTTATGTGTATCTTTCATTATGAGTTGGTTTTATGCGATGTGACCTCGCGTGCCCCAAAGGACTTGATGTTATGATGTATCGTGTAATGTAATTATGTTTAGTGGTTCGTTATATGTTTACTTTGTATTATTTGAAAAGTAAAAAATAAAAATGTGTGCATCATTTTGTCCTTTGAGGTTTGCACAATGGGGGTTATAGATATGTTAGTAGTGTAGTCATGAAACCTTAGAGGACTTAGGTTTAGATTGTATGACATGCATTCCATTATTACTTCATTTAAATGGAAAAATTGTTCCATTATTAATTCATGTTCTATGTTATTCTCTGGGGTTTCTTGGTGGTGCGTTACACTTGGTGGGTATGTGTAGGATCATGATGGGCCAAAAAGTGGCGATATGATGGGTATTTGTAGGGTATGTGGTTGACGACTTTTTTTTAACCCAAAATTGATAAAATGAAAAGGGTTTTTAAAGGAGATTTTTAGCTTCCCACCAATATAAATTATTCTTTGCTGAATTTAATTAATAATTATTATTCATTTTTATTTGAATTATGACTAAAGTCTGATTGATAGGCTAATTGAAAATTTATAGTTTCAAATGGTATCACATTTTTTTGAACCAAAACATGCATCATTCTATGTTTCATACCATAGGATTAAAAAGAAAAATTGAATTTCATGAAGTTTTTGAGCAAGTTAAGGTGAATTAGGACATACAAGTTTTTATATTTTTTAAAATTTGTAATAAAAAATCATAATTAATTATTACTTGGGAAAAATTACAAAATGCATCACATTCAGACATGAGTCCTCTACTTATATATAAAATCTTATAAAAATATTATCATTTTATTTATGGTTAGGGTGAAATTAGGAAAAACACCTATATTTTTCCACAAAATTTAATTACTCTTTTGCATTGAAATTTCAAATTTTCACCCAAATAGATTTTTAAAAATCTAAAATAAACCTAGTAGTTTAGAAACTACATTCAATTTTTCTACAGATTCTATTCTTACATATTTTGAAATAATACTTAGATAGCTTCAGTTCAAATTTTTACTTTAAGTTGATTAACTCTGATTTTTCTAAATTTTTTGCCACTTAAGGGCCTATTTTTTCCATGATGATCCTGCACATACCCTGGTATCAGAGCCAGGTTCTAACACTAGGTGCTCTAGTTTCATATGAGCCCATTATGTTGTCCTAGTGTTTAGAATCTTGAGCTTATGTTTGTTTTCCCTCTTTCTATCATCCTCACCTAACAACCTTATACTTTTATTTTGTTGGTGTTTGTTAAATGGTGCAAAAGACTGATGGAAAGGATAGAACCCTCAATGTAGTGCACAATGCACCAACATTCTTTCTACTGAGGATGCATTATGGACCCTTGTGTAGCCTTGAGATGTGAATTTTGGTGATGTGAATTTCTGTGTATATGTGAAGAATGTATCTTAAATAATTGATATAGTACTTATGAAATGATAAATTATGTGTATGTGCCTCTAAAAAGGAGTAAAATCATGATCTTGTGTTGAATATGTTATGAGATGTAGTGTTGTACGCTGAATAAAGTGGAATGTATTGTCTGTAAATGATGAATATTTAACAAAAATGTGTGCCTTGTGTGCATAGTTGTGTTTTATAAAAGTATAACATTTTGATGTAATGAATTAGCTTTCATATTAGTACTAATGGATTATGTTTCCACCCTAGTTTGTTACTTCTAGGAGTAAGTCAAGTTTTAGGGGGGAGGAAGTAGTGCCCCACCATTCTCACCATGGATGTGTAGGTAGTCAACCTTGAAATTTGGAGGTGAAGGAAAAATAATAAGGATAATTAAATGTATGTGATAATGATGTTAAGTAGTTGATCTATTTTATGATATAGTATATGATGTTAGATGCATTTTTCTAATCAATATGTGATTATTTTATCATGATCATTATGTGATTATCACTATGATTTTTATGTACATGATCATCATGATTTGATGGCTTACGAGTTGGTGTGGTTACTTGTTTGTTGTGTTTTGGTGAAAGGAAAAGTGTCGCATTACTCACTTGTGAGTACCCTACTATGTTGCGAATTCCTTTCATAGTGTGCTTGATTTTATGACTATGTATACAGTCAACTATTTTGTGTGTTGTATATTGCAGGTATTAGGCATTGAATTTACTTGAATTGGAAGGTTTGAGTGTTCCTTAAACCTAATGGAATAGTTGATCATAGATAGCATTTGGTCCCCTACCTTAGCCATCATCATCGAAGAGGATGAGTATCCACGTTGATACCCTATGAATTTTGTAATCAGTCTATATCATTTGAAGTTATGCTTTTACCCTGGTTGGTGGTTAGGTATTTGTTTGGAATTTGGTTGCTTAATTTAAAATTTGGTATGAAAAATGAGGTTTTGATGATTTGATGTACTAGAATAAATTATAAAGAAAAAAGGGCATACGTTTGATAAATAAATAAATATAAATGTAAATGGATATAATAATAGCTAATAATAAAATAAAATAAATAGATGATAATATAATAAATAAATCACAATGTAATGATATAATTAATAAATGATAAATTGCTGAGTAAATAGAATTATATTTAGGTTGGGAAATGTTTATTAATTATGAAGATATGTCTGACATTGATAAATAATTACTTGTAGTAAATAATGCATTAATATGTCAGTTTTTAAGAAAGATCTAAATATAGGTTATTGCACGTAATGGTTTTGTAACTGTTGTACATGGGTAAATGCAATCCATATTTGAAGATTCTTTGTAACTAAAAATATCTCTATATATGGAGGCATCTTGTAAGAGTTTGAGGAGGATTCTCAATCAAATGATGCTATAGGATTCTAGTGTGAATCACCTTTCAATGGTTGTGGTTTGGAGTCAAGTGCCATTACATTCATTATGGGAAAATTCAAATGGTTTTAGATGTGAGAGTCGACGAGAAGAAGGGAAAGAATTGTATTATGGATCTTCAATAACTTTTGTCATTGGAGGAAGTAGAGGAAGTGAGGAAAAAAAGGAGATTGAGGGTATGAAGAAAGGAATTTGAGAAGGAAGCCAAAAGAATCTACATTGAAGGATTTCATAGCAAAGAAGCAGAGGTAGATATATGATGTTTTGAATAGAAACCTATCCTTATTTCGACATCAATGTTTTTTCTTTCTCTCCACCATAATCTCTTATCTCATTCTTGGATATATTCATTTCCAACATAATCGACATGAATCTTTTTATTGCAATTCCTTGAGTATTTCTATTTACCTTGAGCATTGTGTGACAAAATAATTTTCTCTCAGTCATGTCTTAATGGTTTTCCCATAAAGACATTTCTTTTATAGGTATGTGTAGGATCATCATGGAAAAAGTAGGCCCTTAAGTGGCAAAACATTTAGAAAAATCAGAGTTAGGCAACTTGAAATAAAAATTTGAATAAGTTATCTATATTATCTTAAAAATATGTAAGAATATAATCTATAGAAAATTTAATGTAGTTTCTAAACTACTGGGTTTTTTTTATAAAAAAAAATCTATTTGGTGAAAATTTAAAATTTCAATGCAGTGGTACTTAAATTTCAAGGAAAAAAAAAGAAGTGGGTGTTTTCCTGACCACCCTAACCACAATAAAATGATAATATTTTTTTATAAGATTTTAGATATAAGTAGAGGATTCATGCCCTGATGTGATGCATATTTTTTTGTAATTTTTTTCCAAGTAAATAATTAATTATGATTTTTTTGTTACAGCTTTTTAAAAAATATAAAAACTTGTATGTCTGACCACCTTAACTTGATCAAAATTTCATGAAATTCAATTTTTATTTTTTTAATCCTATAGTATGCAAAGCATAGAATGTGACGCATGTTTTGGATTCAAAAAGTGTGACACTGTTTGAAAGCTATAGATGTTTTTCAATCAGCCTATCAATTAAGACTTTAGTCGTAATTTGAATAGAAAATGAATAATAATTAATTATTAATTTAAAAGTAAAGCATAAGTTATACCAGTGGAAAGCTGGGAATCTCCTTTAAAAACCCTTTTCGTTTCATCAATTTTGGGTAAAAAAATAGTCTTCAGCCACATCCACATCATATTGTAACTTTTTGGCTCATCATGATCCTGCACATACCCTTATGCTTCCCTGTGCTTAGGCGATTTAGTAAAATTAGCCTTGTAGTTGCTAGTCGTGTGTCTCCTACATATTACCTTTCACTTCTCTGATTTAATGACAACTCGTGCATTATCCCTAGACTATAGCAGTACTCCTCTTGGTATTTGAAATATATTATTTTGTTTTCTTTGAATCGATAATGGTTTATAATGGTGTACGATAACATTTAAAGATAGATTTGTCGAATTGCCATCCTTACAGCCTGCACTTTAACTTTGTTCTTAGTCTTCTCATTTAATTAGTCGTAACTTATGATTATTCTCTTTATGGTAATTTATATCCTTTCATTTTATTTATCTCCTTGAATATCTAATGGCTTTGTATCGAAACTCATTGCTATATATTATCGAATGGGATATTTTAACCATCGAATATAGTGGTATCTATTTAAATTTTCCCTTGCCAACGTGGATTATTTTTCTTGATCGTTTCCTTCCTCACTTTACTCGGGATTTGAATTATCTATTTTGGTCAATATTTTTGATATTGTAATTTCTATATTCGCGACCTTTATTTTGTTCCTCTCTATTATCATTTGGCTCCTAGCCTTGGATTTACTTTTTGATTTATACATAAATAACACAATAAATGGACTACAATATAATTTCCCTCTATGATTATGCATAGATAATGTATAGAGGCATTCGTAGAGTTTCAATAATAAAATATTGTAGGTCTTCTCATAATCTTAGGAGTTGAGTTGTTTTATTCATAGTTAGTATATTGATTTTCTCTTTTTCCAACATTATGTGTTAATAATTATGTTGATAAGTGTAGTCAATTATATCCTCCATGTTTCGAGACTTGTTTGATTTGATTTTTTTGAGTGGCTGAGCAGTAGTCAATTTCAAGTCTTTTCTTATTTGTTTGCCACACTATGGGATTTAGATACAACGCAATATAATAACTTGTTTTCTTCAAGTATGGTTAGGTTTTATTGTTGGCTTCCCAACCCCCTTTTTTGTGTTTGAAGGTCTTAGGATTCGAAGGAATTTTTTTTAACATATCATCCTTTTAGTGATGGGTAAGCTCCTCTTTCAACGTATATGGAATAATATTAATTAGGCTATCTATTTGATTGATAATAGAAACTACATTTAGCAGTTTTCCTCAAGTAATCTACTTTGAATTCTCTAAGTTATTTTAAAAGTGTATGAAAATTTCGTTAAACTCCACCTTTTTGGCGTCGTGCATACTTACAGTTCTATTCATGCCTTATCATGGCATATTTTGAAAATTCTATTCTTGGCCAACTTAAATACTATTCTTCCTCCATGAAACCTGTGACAATCGCTTCATTTCGTTTCAACATCAACTTGCTTCTACTAGCTATCATTTGCACATTATACCAATTCCTTGAATTCCATAAGCTGGCATGAATTACAGTTGTATATGAGTGACTAAAATTTTCTAGATTCTTTCTTATCTGCAACCTCCAGAATACAATTTCTTGTCCTGTTATGGAATCCCCAACTATCTTCTAACATACCTTGGTAGCTTAAAATAATACCTATCTCTTCATTATTTCTATTGTGGGCTTGGTACATGGAGATACGGTCAAGTGGTTTAGTAAAGGGTGATTTTGGATATAACAAAAGGAGGGTTATAATTCTTTTATTTTAATTGTATATTTTTCCTTGTGTCTAAGCCATTTTATCAAATTTGTTAAATATCTTATTTAAAACTTTCTATGTGTACGAGTGTAATATTTTCATAAATATGTTGTGACACAATAAAATATCATTAGGATAAACATATAGGAAAAACAATTTAAATGATAAAGAAATTCTTATGTTTCTTTTTAAAATAACTTTAAGGAGTTTTGTTGTTGTAGATTTTTGTTCTTTAATTTTATTATCTTTCCTACAAGAATTGGCAATATAGTAGTAAAGGAAATCATGGTATTATTGCCTTAAAAATAATTTAAAGAAATTATAAATGTATATTCTTATTTGTTAAATATTTTATACCGGATCTAGGGAAATATTAGAATCATGTTGTAAATTTTTAATTCTTTTATTTGTTAAATATTATTGTAAGTGATAGTTTGTTGATTCAAGGTTAACCTCTAGACTATGTCCATATTGTTTTAGAATCCCACGGAGTGAGAATGCTGAGAATTTCTAAAAAAAAGCTAGATTCTTAAATTTAAATAGTCATGTTTATCTTTCCATTATAAATTTACCATTGATAGAATTTTATAATAGATCAAGTACAACATTATAAATATGTATGTATATTTATTTATGTGTGTATAGGTATTTATCACTTTTTCATCTTATTTATTATTTTGAAAATAGATTTTAATTATTATATTTATATTTATATGTGTGTGTGTATTTATATGTGTATATATATATGCATATATTTATGGTGTTAGAGTAAAAATATATATTTTGAGTAAAAATATATATTTTGTCTTTACAATTAAATGATTGTGTTAGATAAATGGCTTGGGAAATTAATAAGGAAGAATTGATTTATTAATAATAAGTTAAATGGAGGAAATCAAGGTGAGCGTTATTCTAAATAAATAAATTAGATTATCTTTTAAATGTTTTTTTTCCTTCTTAGTCGTTTAATAGTTAATTTGCTAATGCATGTGGATTCCATGGTTGTAATGTTTACTTGTTCTGTTTTGGGTAATGTGTTGGATTAGTGGAGTTGGGGTGTTTTTATGGCTATTGTTCAATGTGGGAGTCTTTTGTGGAAATGGATTAAGGTTAACTTCCAGAGGTTATGAGGGAGTATATTGTATGTTTGGATTATACGTTTATTGTACTTGGAAGTGGTTGTTAATATTATGAGTTGTGTGTGCGATGGTAAATTCCTTGTACTAATTTTGGATTCTTGTGATTGAGATATGTGTGCAAGAGGGTCAATGCCTTGTACCATGTTAGGATTCATGTGATTGTGTTAAATTGAAAGATGGTGAATGCCTTGCTTGTTGTGTAGGCTCTTCTAGTTGCAAGTAGGGCGAGTGGCTCTTAATGGGGTTGGAATCTAGTGAGAGACTATCAGGACAACTCATTGGATAATTTCTTAATCCAGTGATAACCTAAAAATGAATTAGGGAGAAAGTGTAGATTTCACATTAAATAAGATAGTTGGATGCCTCACCCATTCCTATAGTGCTCGTTGAGGCTAAGGATCGGTTGAGAATGTCTGATTAGCAAGATCAACTTCCTTTTCCTCGCAAAAGGAATGTTGGTTCCCCATGTTTCAACCTATGGGGCCAACATCTAGTGAGAGACTGTCAAGACAATCCATGGTAGGACCATACAATGACACTCTTCCCTATTGCAGTCTAACATTCCCTAGTTATGTTTTTCTCTTCTATTGTTTGAAATCCTCTAGAAATGATGTATGTATTGTATGTGATGTTAATGTTGTTGCAATGTTGTGTTGTATTCATGTTTATCCCATGTCTATGTTAGCCTATTGTCTTCTTGATTGTTTGTTAGTAGTGGGATCTTATGTTATCTCCTAGCACAGAGGGGTGGACCTTAAGGTTCCACATGGTTGAAAGGTTATTATTTTTTCCTCCATTGGGTTTCCTTGCTTCTTGTTTTTGTGTGTGGAGGATTGTACCTTTTGTAGTGGATTCTAGTTCATGATCTTGATTGAGAAGATAGTTATTTATGTATATGTATTGAACTTGTATTCCAGTTGTACCATTGATTGTAATTTGATGTATTCTTCCCAATTGTGTTTAGGTAAGTATTATTGTAAACAATGTGTAATACCCCTCCGTGTCGGTTGTTCTAAACTTTTGTGTGAGTAATTGTGTGTGCTTCATTGATTACTATGTTATTTGATTTTGTGGAAAATATAATATGTTAGTAGTCATGTTTAAATAATTAATTAGATCATAAGTGAAATTGCAAGGTTATTTGAAATATAATTAGGAATTAAAATAATAATCAATTAAATCAAATCAAATAATTTAGAACAAATGATCAAATTAAACTAATTCGTTAAAAGTAAAAGTGGTATTATTAGATAAATTGATTTAAATTATTAAAGTTAATAATAATTATGAACAAATAATCTTGAAAAGATAATTATTTTGGATACTTATTTAGAATCTTGCAAATGGTTGTTTTTAATTATTCTAATGTGGAAGTAATTAACAAATAGTGTATTGTGAAGATAATGAATATATATTCAAATAGAAGTTCATTTTTGTGGAGTTAAATTTATTTAGTTTAATCAAAATGCTTGATAAAAGAAAATAAAATATAAATACTTGAAAAGGCAACAAAAGGAATTAAAGGGATTAAATATTATTTGGATTTAGTTCTTGAGTTGTGACTTTTGGTTTTCACTAGAGAATATGAAGAATAAATAAATAAAAAGCTCAATCTTTTGTGGATTCGAATGGATTGGAATTTTATTTTTCAAAAAGAAGTGACTTTTGGCATTCGCTAGAAAAAGAAATGGAAGAGACTTTGGTGTGAGATTTTATTTAGAGGATTTTGTATTGGAAGGGGTGTGGCACTCTCTTTGGAACAGATTTTGGAGAATTTGGCAGTCATCTTTCTGATATAGTATTGCATTTTTTTATTCTTTTGAGAATTCAAGTGAGGATTAAGATTTAAGTTTGAGGGAGGATCTTGGAGCTGCTGCTGGAAGGATTGGATCAACAAGAAGGATAAAGCTTCAATAGTTATCTACAGGCGCAAGATGCCAGGTTCTCCTTCTTTTTAATTAATTTCTTTATAGCATCAAATGAAATAAGAATTCCTTGCTGTGAATGAAATTTTCTCTTGAATTGAAATTTAATGCTTGTAGAAAATTCTTGAATCTTTAGAAATGCTTTGGACTGTTTTTCAATCAGGAAAGCTTTACTGGGCTGGGACTGTTATTGATTTAAAGTGAAATTTTGTTGGGATTCTGGAATTGAACAGTGTTACTGTAGTTTTGTGTTAAAAATAATAGTGAACCAGTAAAAGAATAAGCTCATGACTGTGAATTCGAGGTTGTGTAAATTTCCATTTGTAGATAAATTTTACAAATATATTCTGTGTTTAAATATTTATATTGAAACAGTAAATTGTACAATTGAAATTTATTTCTCTGTATTCAAAATATTTTTGTATGCAATATATATATGTATATATATAAATGTATACGCATATATATATAAATGTAAAGATAGCATCAAAAGAAAAATTTAATTAAGATTCAAGTTTCTGTGTATTATATTTGATTTGAAATTATTAAAAATAAATAAATAAATAAATAAATAATAAATAAATAAATAATATTTGTTTTGAAATTATTTGTATATATATATTTATTAAACTTATTTATTCAGATTCCACTAATTATTTAATTTTGTCAAAATAAAACATTCTGTTTCTTTTTTTTTAAAATAAAACAGAATCTATTTAAAATGGAAATAATAATAAAATAGAAAGAAATCTATTTTTTTGTTATTGATTTATTAAATTACCAACTATAAGAAGATAAGTTAGTAGAAAAATCAATTTATGAATATATGGCAGCATTGATTTATTTAATTCTTGTTTTGAGTGAATATTTTGAAATAGAAAAGAATTCCTATTAATTTGTTAAATTGTGAAATTTGATAGGATAATATAGTAGAAGGGCAATTTATGAATATATATATATATATATATATATATATATATATCAGCATTGATTGTCTAATTCTTATTTTTAAATGTGTATAGGGTGGAAATAGAATTTAATATAAAATTGAATAAGTTATTTTATTTATGAAGTTAAGTCTTGTAGATTTGTTGAATTCTTAGAAAAGATTTATTCTCTTTCTACTTTCCTTCCTTCAAAAGAATTAAAATATATAAAGATATAGTGGTTTTAAAAAGGTATTTATTGTGTGTAAATTTATTTAGATAGATTTAAGATTTTAAGGTGGTAAGTTCTAATATGTAGTTTGGGTATTTAGAGTATGGTTATTATTATTATCATTTTAAGTATAACAAATGGTCTTAAGTGGTTGGGGCAATTACTTTAAATATTGGAATTGAGTGTTAAGTTAGTGAGATGAAGGGAAGTGGAGATAATGTTTAAATTTATGTTTTGTATATAAGTGGTTATGAAATGGTAACGAGTTAACTACCCAACTATTAAGTAGTTTTCAATTATGTTGATAAATGAAAAGGGGAATTTAAATGTATGGGCATGGTTAGAGATTGATTAGGATATTCTCGAATTGGATAGTTTATTGGTGAAATGGGATTGTAATCTTTTGAAAGTTGACTTCCTTTATATTCATTTCATGGTTGATTTGTAAGTTCTCTTTATGGATAAATATTTTAGAATACTTGTGATGGTTATCTTGAATTGTTTTAGTTAATTGAGTAATTCCGTTGGGGAAGTTGTAAAGTTATTTAGTTCTGGTCGTTAATTGATTGGTTAATAAATTTTGTTCTCATTTGAATTTGTGGTTGTTGTTATGCAAGTGATTTTGTGGGTTATGAGTGGTTGAGTATTTAAGGTGTTCTTTAATTGGTCCCTTGGATGCCTGGTTGCATGCTTTTATCTCTGTTATTGAAGGATTGTTTTTGGATGTTTTTCGTATTGGTGTGAATGCCTTTGGAGATCAATTTTGATTCAAGGAATCCTTTGTCATTTAATTTGTGTTGCAATGTAACTGGGAACTTGTGTTTTGGTTTATGAGTTGTGGATAGTTGATCTTCTTGAATTTTGATTTATTTTGTATCTGGATGGAGTTGTTGATCTTATTTTAATGTATTCACTCATTATATTTAAATTGAAAATAGTTCTTGTGGTTTTGTAATTATTGTTGTCATTACTATGTTGTTGATTTTATGAAGGTGATTTGCGTACCACTATAAGGGGGGGTTCTTGTGAGGAGAAAATTGAGGTCTCCCGTGGAATACCTAGTTGGTGGCTTTTGGTTTTATTAAGTGATTTTGTTTAAAGGTTGATTTAATTTTGTGTTCCCTATTTGAGGTGACACCATTGTTGCTTGTGGATGGGTCTAGATGAATCTTTCCCTTTTATGGCTTTTTTGAGTTACTCTCATTTTTAAGGAAATTTTATCCTTGTGTAAGAATTATTAGGGAAAAGCTTGTGTTGCTTCATTTTTACCCTTGTTTGTGGGTTTTCATTCTTTTGGCTTCTAGAGGCTTGAGATGATTGTTAATTGATGTTCTCTCTCTTTTATGTGCCCTTGATGTGGCAAGTGTTTTGGTTTCATTATTTTAAAAGGGTTGTACGAAAATTGTTGAGACTTTGATTATGTATTTATAGCGAGATGGGTAATTCCTCGCATGTTTCTCTATTGTGATCTAATATTCTTATTATTGATGGTACAACCCTTGGTTTCTTGGTTGTTATGTTGTTGGGTCTCTAGGGAGAGTGGCTCCTCGTGGGGGCCGGTGCCCCATTTAAGGGGAAGGGCACAGGATAACCCATGAGTGAGTTAGTAAACAAGTGAAAACCTAATAATTAACTTAGGAGGGTTGGGTAGTAATATCATTATAAGATTAATAAAATGGATGCCTCATCTTCATTAGTGCTTTCGCAGACTAATGGAAGGTTGAGAAGGCCGTGGTTGGCAAGGTCGTGACCTCGTCTCCACGAGAGGTCTATGGCTCTGCATGAGTCACCCTATGGACCGGCGCCTCCAGTTGGGAGGAAGAGCACAGGACAACCATAGATGGGACCGGCACCTCCAGTTGGGAGGAAGAGCACAGGACAGCCCATGTAGGACTATGCGATGACACTCTCCCCTAGTTGCCCATGTGTTTACTTTATTGTGTTCCTCTGGAAGTATGTTGTGGGAGTTGGTTTAGATTGTGGTTGAATGGACTTATATTGATTTATGGAGTATTGCCTTGATATATCTTGATGTACTTGGTGGTCTTGTATGATCTCATTGATATTTGACTTATGACCTTGTACTCTTTTGGTATTGTGTTATGATGTTATTGTATTGTTTAATTACAATTTGCAATTGTATTATGTTTATTAATTTAGTTTGTTTTGGAAGTGTTTCTTGATCATCGTTTGGTTACTTGTTTATTGGTCATTGCTTTGATTTATGTGATGAGATTTATGATTTTAAGTTATTTTGATGACTCTTGGACGTTGTTGAATATGTCACTGTAATCCTTGAGTTTTATGATACTTTTGTATGTTGTTGAGTCTTGTGGTTCCCTTTTGGAAGTTCTTGGTTGAGGTCTCTTTCTTGTTTAGCTCCTAGCACGGGGGGTGGGTCTTCAGACTCACATGGTCGGGTGGAACGTGCTAAACACCCCATTGGGTCCCCAGTTGAGGATCGAGAGGTGCGGATTGGTGCGGTTGCAGTGACTCCAGAGTTGTGTCCATCATGGAGCTAGTTTTCATCTATTCATTGTATCATGATTCTTGTTGTATGGTTTCCGTGCATGTTGGAAACCCTTTTGTATCATTGTACTTCTTGAATATTGTATTGTAATGTAACATTAAACCTTATGTGGCTATTGGCAATTGTTATTCAATGTGTTGAGTTAATTATGCATATGTTGTATTTATATAGATGGTTTCTTATCAATGATTATCATGTATGTGTTACATTTGTTAATGTTTATCTTGTTATGGATATTCTTTATTGTTGTTGTGTGGATCTCAGTATCGTAATGACTCCTCGTGTACCCCAAGGGATGTATGTGTTAATGAATCTTCTTAAATAAAATATATGATATGACTTAATGTGTATTACATGTATGTTAAGTTATCTTTAAAAAAAAAAAATCATGCTGTAATTATTGTTTAGTTGTCCTTTGGGGTTCACACGACGGGGTGTTACACAATGTAACAATGTAACAAATTATAGTGTATTCTTATGAAGTGACATTTGTATATATACTTGTTAGTTTTTTCAATGATCATTATTGTTGTTTAATGGATGACATGTTATGGAACTGTATATTGTAGAATTATCATATGTGATGGATTATGTGATGTCTTGATTGTTAGGTAAATCGTGTTAACATATTAGTTAATGAAATGGTTCTAGTTCTAGAATATTGGATATGTTAGTAGCATAGTCATGGAGCCTTAGAGGACTTAGGTTTAGATTGTATGATATGCATTCCACTATTACTTCATTTAAATAAAACAAAAAAATTAGTTATTAAGTCATGTTCTATGTTGTCCTATAGGGTTTCTTGGTAGGGTGTTACATATATACAATATATATAGACACACACACATAAAAATGAGACTAACTCTCCTTAATAATGCTATCCATAAAAAATGACCAAAACTTGTAATTTTATATTATCCACTACCTTCTGCATATACAATGAAATTTTAAATTGCATAAATAGAAAAAAAATGTACATAATCAACTAAACAAAGGCAAAATGATTTTGTATGATGTAATTACAAAATAAATTCCGTATGAAAAACAATTATTTTATTGTTATTATTATTATTATTATTATATGTGAACTCATATTATTCTTTATTGCTAATAATATTAATATTATTGATAATAAAAATTTATCTCAGATATACTAAAAAGCTAGTCTTGATTGAAATTTCAAGAGTGTGGGTGTATGAGCTCTACTAGGGTTTTCTTGTTTCTGCAATCATTCATAGCCCCTCTTGCATCATACTGTGCTTACTATGTAGGAATTTCCTCTTTCCTTGTGTGTACGAACACATTTACTGTGTTTTTTAGTTTTAATATGCCTTAAAATGGCTCTAACCAAACAATTCATGCTGGTGTTAGTGATTTGGCAGCTCTGGTCAATGGATCCTCCTCTAAACAAATGACCCTAAAAATTTGTTTTGAAATTGTTTCATGAGGTAAGTCTTTTGACTCCCCAGCTGATTTGGTTTTACCTTTGCTTGATTTTGATTCTACTTGTAAATGGCTTGAGCAACATACTGTTGTTGGGTACTTTGTTGGGAGGATTTCCCTTGAAACTGTTCTTAAAGAATGGGTCCACAAGGTTTGGGTCCCTCATACAGTCCACCTTCATATATTCTAGAATTTAACCAAGGGATTTTTTCTTTTCCATTTTGTGGAGATTAGTCATGTTCAATAAATCCTAAATCATGGTCCCTGGTATGTCAAGTTGTCTACTTTAGTTTTCCAATTGTGGACCTAAGACTTTGTTGTCTCAGATGACACCAAGTCACGGGTCCTAGTTTGGATTGAGTTTTCAGGGCTTCCCTTGCATTATGTGCCTTTTTTAGTCATATTATGTCCTCTTTAAGGAGGGTTATTTGCATTGAGCCATATAGGTTTTTCTAGGCCTGACCCCAAAAATAGCTCTATGTTGAAGTGGACCTTTCACAAGATTTGAAAGACTCCATTGATATTCAAATTGAAGATTTTTGACATACCCAGAAGGTCACTTATTTTAATTTTTTGAACACATGCTATAGATGTCAATCCATAGACCACAATATTAGGGACTACCCTTTGGTAGTGCCTCGTACTCCTCCTTCGTGGGAATCTTAAAAGCCCTATCAAGAAAATAATTTTGTTGCCAAACATGATGAGAAATGGACCATGATTACAAACTATAAGCACAAGCCCAGTGGCTTTGGGAAAATTTCCAAAGTTCTAGAGCAACCTAAAGATGCTTCAAACTCTTTGATGAAGGGGAAAGAAGCCTCAGTCAAGGCTGACGGTATTCAATCGTGGCCCAGGCGAAAGTCTATACGTTAGCCTACTGCCATTATGATGGCACAACCAAATTTTTCTCCTCCCATGATGGGATCTCAATGACAGTCTCACAATCCTTCTATGGCATTAGAAGGAGAACATGTGTAGAAGAAACAAAAAATTTATTCTTTGAATATTCAAATTGGGATAGTTTCACTAGAATTTTTATAAAATCACTTCTTTACTCTAGATGAGGAGCTAGACTCCAATGATACGGAGGAGTTTCATTCATGAATTTCCTCTCTTGAAATGTTCGAGGTCTAATAGGCCTCTCCATAAAGTATTTAATTAGGGATACTTTGAAGAAATATTCTGGTATTAAAGTGCTTTGACTCCAAGAAGTTAAAATTTCTAGTTTTTTGCTCATATTTGTTTTTCGCTCTATTTGTCTAGCTAGTCAAATGTTCTATACCACTCATGATGCTAGATGTGGTGGAGTTGTTACCCTTTTTCCCCCATAGTGGCACACTTGTGTGGTCAGCCATGGGTTTGACCCCACACATCAGCTTGTCTAGATCCTTCTCAACATTGATAATCATTCCTTTGGGATTATTAATGTTTATGCTTCTAATGATGTTGTAGAAAGCTCTATGATTTGGCATTGGATTGTTGATTCTTTACCAGTTGCTACTTCGTTACTATGTGCAGATTTCAATATGGTTGAGATGGTGTATGATAAAGATGGAACTCTACAATTTAGATGGGCAGCTGAAAAATGGGAGGCATGGTTTTACATGTGTAATAAACTGGGGATTTTTTATCCCAATATTGGCCACCTCCATTCTCATTCCCTTTAGCACACTTGGTGTAATTATAGGGTTAGCTCTTATAGGATATTTGAGTTCCTTGATTGTGCTATGATCTCAGCTTAATATTTCTTCTCTTTTGGAAACTCTTTTCTTTCAGTTAAGCTATTAGTGGATGTGACCTTATAAGATCATTTCGCCATTTCTTTTCACATTGAATGGGAGAAAAGACAGCCTCAGGCTTGTAAAATGTAGTTCATTTTGAACACTTCTCTACTTTTTCATCAACCCACGTTGGTCGACATTCACAGAGTTTAGAATTTGGAGTGTAGGCCAGCTCATAATATAGCTAGATTATTTGGTGGAATGATGCTATCAATCACATGACAAAATTTTTGTGCTTTTATGAGACCCATCTAGCCATTTTTCATCAACGATCTTATTAGGCCACCACGGCTAACCTATGCTCAACTATCGAAGCTCTAGAAGCTAGCCCTTTTTCCCCATCATTACAAGTTAGGGTGGGGGAATTAAGACACAGAAAGCAAGTTGCAAAAAATTATGCTGCCAGAGGTGCACAAATAAAAGCTAGATGACACTGGTTAAATATTGGTGGTTGTGCCTCCAAGGATTTCTTTTGGCTCTATGTGCTAGGAACTCATCTCCAGGCATTAAAAAAATCAAAGATGGAATTGAGGTGCTCTCTGAGCTACCAGATATTTTCTAGGCCTTTGTTTGACATTATGAACAATTTTTCACTGCTTAGGAGTTTACGCCAAGTGACAACAAGCCCTTCAGGATTGTCTTGTTGTTGTGCCAAATAGGCTATCTTCAACCCAAAAAGCCTTTTGTGAACAATTTCTCATAGTTGAAGAATTAAAGGAAGTTGTTCATTCCATGGCTAATGACAAGGCCCCAAGGATTGTTGGTTTCCCTTGCAAATTTTATAAGGCCCTTTGGGACCATATTAGACATGACTTACATAAAGTCTATCTTGTGGATTTTCATTCCAAATCCCTTGGTAATTTAATTATCAAAGCAAATATTAAATTCATACATAAGTCTAGAGATCCCAAGGATATTTGTAACTAGTGGCCAATCATGCTCCTCAATGTTTCTTACAAAATCATCGTCAAAGCTCTAGCTCTAAAGATATACCATATTTTCCCTCAGATAGTGTGCCTAGAGAAAACTAGGTTCATCAAGTCTAGATTTATCATAGACAATATCATTGTTGTGTGGGAAGGCATGGAGTGGGCTAGGCATTCAGACCAAAAAGCTATTTTTCTCAAAGTAGAATTTGCTAAAGATTATGACTGCATTGAATGGCCTTTTATTCTAGCCATGTTGAAATCCTTGGGTTTGGGCCTAATTTAATTCAGGTTGTCCAAATTCTCTTCTCAAATGCCTTTGCTTGTATCACCATTAAAAGCCACCAATCTCTTACCTTTAGGCTTTTCTGCTCCATTCAGTAAGGATTCGCGCTTGCTCCTTCTCTTTATGTGCTTGCTACTAATGGATTCAACTATCTCTTTGGCAATGCGGTTACTCAACAACATGTAAAAGGAATTTCTTTGCCTAACTCTTAGGCTCAACTAGTTAATGGAAATTTTGTTGATGACTCTTTCCTCACTCTTCTAAACAAAGAGAACAATATTAAGGTGGCTTTGGAATGCCTCAACATTTTTTTTCCTTGTGTCTAGCTCTACCATTTAGTGGCATAAATCTTTGTGCTATAGACAATCTATATTGCCTACTACTCACTAGCTCTAGCGACCACACATGTAGATACTACTCCTCTTGTTGGGTTCCTTCGAAAGTTGCCAATGCCAAGCTTGAAAACTTTCTTTAGGACTTTCTTTTGGCCTTTGTGGATTCCCATAGAGAGTTTCACTACATTGCCTAGGAGTTTTGCTACATTCTCAGAGACTTTAGGGAACTTGTGTTGCTTTCCCCTCAATGAAAAGGGACTGCCTTATGTGTGAAACAGATAACTAGAGGGCTTACTAGAGATTAAGCTTGGGATATTCTCCTTAGGCATTGCATTCAGTCTAGTTTTCCTATTAACAAACCTGCTTGGAAGGGTATTGGCTTTCAAACCCTTTTGGTCATGAAGGAACTAGTATAAATTATGGGAAATTCATGGCTAAGAGCATTTGGAGAGTCTGGGAGGTGCTTAAGCCCTGGATGGATTTGGTTAGCTCTGGTTTCCATGATGGGCTTTCAATCAATTAACAGAATGTTTGGGGGTCGCCTCTCTTTTCCAATAATGGTCAGCCACTGGCTAAGTCACCTTGGCTTAAGGTACTAAGGTTCCACAAGAAAGGCATTCAAACTTTGCAATAGGTGTTTCATAGACCCACAATTCCCATCATCTTGTGGGAAGATTTTTGTGCCCTTTATAGGCTTCAAAACTAGGACTATGATACTTATGATGATCTAATGAATGCTATTCCTAAAAACATGCTTCATAAGGTGGGAATTTGTGGGTCTAAAACCTGGTGGAAGGACTACGAGTGGTATCCAAACACCCCTTTCAGGAATTACAAGCCAAGGCTTGGTTATAGATGGCTTTCAACACACTTTCCTATGACTGAATGTATGAACCAGAGGCACTGGATTCTTCAATCTCCCACTCATGTCTAGCAAAAGAGATTCTTTGCCACTTGATCTATAAGTGTTGAGCTGAAACTTTCCCAATTTTCTTAATGTATTCTTTTCCAAGGCTTTCCTATGGGATCTCAGCTTGTTCACTTGGGGGTCCAAAACCATCATTCCCCTTTTTTGTGGGAAAGTTGAGTCTTTTAAGCATCTCTTTTGGTTTTGCACCAAAGCTCAGTAGTTTTGGAATTAGATTCATGACTTCTTTCAGCCTTTTAGACCAAAGCCCTTCTCTTAGTATATGATTCTGCTGGGAGACTCGCCCAAACTTCCTACTACATATACCCAACTTTGGAACACTTTCAAGGTGGAAATCTTCTTCAATATCTAGAAAAACAAAAATCCCTACATATTTTCTAACACACAAATGTATAAAAATGTTTCCTTGTATTCTAAAGCTATTATTTTCTCTAATGTGCTCTTACATATTCAAGTTCAATCCAACAAGTTTGCACTAGAGGTGTCTCTCCTTCGGGTGCTTTTAGATCATTGTGGAAATTTCCTATGTACTATTGCTCGAGTGCCCACTTCACCCACTTCCTCTCATGGCTGGTCACCCTCTCGGGGCCAGCAATAGAGTGGCTTTGATCACCCCTACTCTTAGTCTCCTCTTCGGCATGGTTCCCACCTTCCTTGGTGGGCTCGTTCTCTTCCTTTGTAGGTTGGCCAAGGGTGGTCCTCTAGAGGAGTAGTGGAGAGCAGCAATGGTAGTTCCAAGTGGCCCTCTGATGATACTCTTGCTACTAGCTCTGGTTGGCTAGACTCTATTAAAAGGTTTTTGCATCTAGTGCTTGCAATCTCACCCTGGCATGAGGATAAAGATAAAAATAAAGAGAAAGATGTTGATGAGGGATGAGGTCCTCCTCCTGACATCACTCTAAACCCCACTAATGTATGGAGGAAACACATGGATGATAAAGACCCTCCTAGCTCTATTGCTAGTACTCTAGCCACTTGATGGCCATTTTATTTTATAATGATAGTAAAACTAATGCTAACATTATTTTTTACTATTATTGATAGAAATTTTAATTACTATTTTTAATAGTAATGATATCATTACTCCAAAAAAAATAATACCAATATCATTACTATTGTTTAACATAGTCTATTAATACTAATATTACTCTTACTATTATCAATATTATTTACTAATGAAAACAAAACATGTTAATATTAAAATTACTCTTTGTAGTAATATTAATATTAATACTACGCTCTCTACCAGAATAATTGATACTAATACTAGCAATTCATATAATAATGAAATTAATATTGTATCAAAGATAAAATATAATTTTTATAATATAACAATAAATTAATGCCTATAATTAAATATTCACCCAACCTACGCTATGGCATTAATGGGGCTAATAAACCCATTATTCCCTCACTTAAACAGTTTAACAACCATCTGACACTACAATCAAGGAATGCTCTCGAGCCATAATGCAAGGTATGGAAATAATGGTGAATTTGAAATTCTTGACAAATGGAAATAGAGAAGTGGTAGATATGATTGCACGAAAGAATAAGTCCACAAATTCTGAGTCGACACAACACACATTCAAACAAAGAAACCATGAGTTTAACTTTAGATGCAATAAATTTTTCAAGGGTGAATAATTATGGAGATGAGGATATTGGTCCATATTCCTTGAAAAACAAAGACTAAATTTATTACCAAAAAAATTTCCATGCATACACAACCAATTCCCACATCCAATTATTGAGTGGTGATGTAATTATGTTCTTCTTTGATCACTCCTAAACTCACATCCACTAATTACTACCCTCTCACATTAAATTAGATGATAAAGATATTTAGAGGGATTACAATTGGGAAAATCCTAAGGAGACATGTAATATTTTCATTAGTACATCATCCTATGAAGTGAAATTTTCTGGGGTTTCACCATGGGAATTGTAAGTTGCATGATAGCTACAAGGTATCTATGAGGTGGGTCCGAAAGGAAACTCAGTCAAGGTTCTAGTGTACAGCTATAACGCCCGTTGTGCAAACCCCAGAGAAAAAACATTGCAAACAATTTCTTTTTTAAATAACATAAAGTAAACATGCATCTGAACATTAGTTACATTTACATTTCACATTAACAACTAAGTGCTACATTCTCTGGGGCATGCGACGTCACATCACAACACAACTAAAATAAAAGTAAAAGATAATTATTAAACAACTTGACCAATTTATATTACAATAATCATTCATAAAAGTACATCCATAAACCAAGAGTGAAAGTATCTCTACATCCCATATTACAATCATATAGAATCTCATCCAATAATGTTACAAAGTATCCTAACTATTACATCATCGTATAAACATAAGATTACATGCTCTTAATAATGAGTTACAATACATTTCCCATACATGTGGGATGATAAAAAGTACAATAATATTTGAATTACAAATGATCCACTAGAACAAACTCCAATTGCAAAAATGTTGCAAACAAAGAATACAGATGGGGAACCCAACGGGTGTGGAGCACGTTCCACCCAACCATATGAATTATGAATAACTCGCCCCCCATGCTTAAAGGTGACAAGGAAGAGATCTCAACCATGAATGTCAAAACTGACTCCAAGAGAACAACAAAGTACAAACTCAAATACAAACTCAGAGATTACAATGACATAACCAACAACATGCACGAGTGAACATAATAAAATAAAGCTATGAAACTCATCATAATTAACCCAAGCAATAACAGTGAAACAAGTCACCAAGGAACATTCATAAATCATTTTCACAAGAATTAGAATCAACAATAAGAGTACAAAACCAGAAGAACTCATACAACATCCAAAAGACATTTCCGGAAGAACTAATACAACATTCAAAATACAATTCCAAATAAATTTGAAACAATAAATAGAACATGATTCCATATAAATCTGAAACAACAATTCAGTACACAATACCAGAGGAAACAAGAAACAAGGCAAACAGGTGTCTAGTGGAGAGTGTCATCACATAGCTCTCATGGGATCTCCTGGCCCTTCCTCCAACTGATACGCCGGCCCCCACGAAGAGCCACTCTCCCTAAGACCCCTAACATAAATCAAAACCAAGCAAGGGTTGAACTCAACAAATAAACCACATAACTCAAAACCAAGACATGTGAGGCATAACTCATCTCGCAATAATTCATAACAAAATTCAACAACCCGTACAACCCTTCCATCACAAAACCAATAAGTTTCAACTCCAAAAGTGTAATCAAGATGACGATAACATTCAAAATTAAACATGCCTTTGGAGCAAGGGTTGCAAGACAACAGGGTTCCCACATGGACAACACTAAATGATAACATAATGTAAATGAAAACTCAAAATATATTTTGCAAGTTTGCACCATTAAATTTAACTCCATTCAACAATATGAATTAAGGCTAATTTTATATTTAAATTATTTTCTCAACATAACAAATGATAAAATAATACCTCATATATATATATATATATATATATATATATATAATTTAACACTTTAAATAAAATACAAAAATTACATTTTAAATAAGATAAATTATAATTATTATATCTAATAAATTAAATATACACCAATATATATAAAACAAAAATTAAATTAAATCTCCATAAAGAAAAGGTCGTCGGCCTTTCTAACTGCCTGCAACAGTCTTATTGATTGTTGCATGCAGCAGTCATAAAGACTGCTACACACAACAGTCTATAAGACTGTTGTGTGCAGAAGCCACGGCAGGGGGTGAGGGACGAGGGTACGGCTTCGGTCGTCCCTTCAACCCTCCCCTGCACATTTAAAATTTATAATTTAAATTTAAAACAAAACATAATTCGATTCTAAAAATTAAATTTCATTCTCTTCTATGAAAAACGTGATACGTATGGCCGATGCACAGACAGATACCAGCATAACTTAAAAATACACACACACACACACACACACACACACACATATATATATATATTACTTGTATATATATGTATAAATATAATAGAGTAAGATAAGAGGAACAAATAAATCCATTCATATATAAAAATATTTCCAAGAATCCCAAATTCATTATTCTCAAAGAGGAAACCATGTTTCAAAAAATCCCATTAAATAGAAAGATTGATCTTTTCCATAGTGAAGAAATACAGAGAAACTGAGCATATTAAAAAAAAAATTGATGGAGTTTCTTTCTGTTTGTTTGCAATAGAAAAGATTTCGGACTTCAAAAGAATTTTTATATAAAGAAAACCTAATTATTTATTTATTTTCTTTTCTCAGAGTAATCATTTTTTTTATCTAATTCTTAGAAAGATTTTCTTCTACAAGAAAGGTTTGATTCAAACACATTTCTATTCTTTTACAGATTCAAAAACAATCAAGAGGAGAGGGTGGAACCTGGAGTCTTGCGCTCTTAAGAATACCGTGCTTGAATTTGAATGCAGAGCTTCTTGTTCCTGCCTCAAAATCTCCCCTCCAGAATACCGTGCTTGAATTTGAATCTCAACCTTTATTCATAAGACTCTCTCAAAAATATTTCAAGCAAAAGAATGGGAATATCTTTTCCAAAACTTTAGAAGATTCAAAAATACATAACCATTATCTTGTGCAACTCTGTCTCAATAATCCTTTGTATGTAAAAACCCTCAAAATTTTCAATTAAATAAAAGATATTGCCAATTTCTTCTAAAAGCTCTCAAAAATCCACCATAAAAGAAATTATATCTTTGAAAGCAAGCTTTTCAGTCAAATCTCAATTCTCCTTCGTTCACACAACTTTTTCCATTCTTTTATTTATTTATTTTCCTATTCTTCAATACTGTTTGTTTTAAATCAGCTTTTGCAAGCTTTACTTGCTTTGCACATAATTTGATTTATTTTATTTTTTTATTTTATAATTATCTTCAACAAGATAATTTAATTAAATTAACAAAACACAATTTAATATTTAATTAGCATATAATAAAATACATGACTTTTAAACTAAAACTTTTAAATATTTAAATACAATTTAATCTAACATTATACTAAACAATTATTATCATCATTTAATTGAATCAGTCACAACTTATAAAATACCAACATGATCAACATATAACAAGACACTCACACGAACACAATAATAATTGCAGAAAGGACAATTACAAGAACACACAATACCATTGAATCGGGACGGTTTGACAACATGGGATGGGATGACTTCCAAGTCATCTTTGTTTCAACATTATGTCGTTGGGTTATTGGTGCTCGCCCTGTCCTGCCGAAGCAGGTGGAATTGAGACTATGTACCTACAATCCCTACATACAAACAAATTCATGTACATGTGCATACATATATAAAATCAAAGCATTGTATTGTGAGAAGAAATCATAGCGTAGTAGGGCACCCGCGAACGAGTGGTGCTACACTGTCCTTCATCACATCTATCCAAACAATATAATATAACTGATAAATTAATAATGTCTAAACTAATAAATCGTATCATAACATAATTTACTAAATTAATGCATCGCAATGTTACTGAAATCAAACTAATATCACCAACGACAATATCATATCAATAACCATGTCCTCAAATGTATAGGCAAAAACAACAAGGTCTACTAACCAAACCAAACAATAACAGTCTCATCACAGTATCAAAGTACCAAATCAAAAAATAGAAAAACAAATCTAAACAGTAACATGAGGGGTATTACATCCTCCCCCCCATAAATTCGGCTTACTCCTGGAAGTCGGCAAACAAAAGAAAATAAGATTCCCTAATACGGGAGGTATCCACACACACCAAATCAGTGAACTATTCACCATCACAAACCAGTATCACACTAACATAGAAGAGTAACAAATAGTAGCAAAGAATATCAATAACATGAGGGTATTACACAACATAAGAAGCACTACATCAGTCTCCTATATCGTAGAATTCTCATGGGCTCCTGAGTCAGCTGCATGTCTGCTACCTTTAGTCTCCACATCTGTGCTCTGATGTCCTACCTGGTGATCATCAACTACTTCAATTGCTCTATGGATCATACTCGCATCATCCCCTGTTGGCTCTGTGACTGTTGGTCTCTAACTAAATTTAGGTGTGCTCCTCTGAGGACATTGCCTAGCTACGTGACCCTACTAGCCACAAGAGAAACATCCTGTATTTTTGCCATTTCTTCTACCTCGAGGATGTGCACCATCTTGTTGAAGTCAGACCTTACTAGCTACAATCTGAGTGCTCCGAGTTGACTAGTCAAGCCGATAAAGTTGGGCTCACAACCAACTCCAGATTCTCCTAGACAAAAGATGCCCACCAATTCGGACACCAATCATCCAAGTCTCATCCTCCAAACCACCACTATGTCTATGGAAGGTAGGAGAACGTTCCCTTAAGATATCAATTATAAGTCTTACTATAGCTAAAACACCTCTTCTCCTAGGGAACCTTTCTCTTTCCCTTACCATTTGTCAATTTCTCTCATGTCTTAGGCCAAGCCAGTTAATAATTTCCTCAAGCAAGGGGCGTAATTGAGGGCTCAGATGTTCCTCATGACCACCCTCATGAACATTCAAAAAAAGAGTGCTCTAATGACCACCCCTATCAAGATTGCGACCTCTAGGAATCGTCCTACAACACCACCGAAGAACAAGTTCCAAATATTAGATGAGAACAATAGAAGGGAAGTAAATAAAATCTCAAGAATCTAAGTACTATATCCATGCATTATTCACATACAAATGAATTCACATCACCGGGAATCACATAACGAGGCTACACAAGGGTCCATGTGGACGCCGAAAAGTAGTATACTAATCCACAATACATAATCCATGAGCTAAGGGCGAAAATCCATCTCACATAAACCATACCTCACACTCAGTGGCTTGATGGAGTTAGGCCACACACAGATAGTGAGACCATCCAAGCAAGGCCACAATGATCTATCTCTTGTTGTATAAGGTGGTTAGCCTCCAAGAGATAGTCATCACACATAGGTGGGTAGTGGGTCCTAGCTATAAAATAGCCTCACATACCCCCATCCTCAAGGTTCCCTCTGTCTATTTCCTCGTATACACTCACCAAGTCCGCCTGATACATCCTTGGAGAGGAATCACAATACGACACATGGCCAGCCTCAAAAACAACAAGAATAAACTAGTTTAGCCACCAAAGTCATGAAACAAACATCAAATAAGATTCAATTTCAACAGTAAAGTAAGAAATGTGCTCAATGTCAACACCAAATCAAATGTAACCATGAGGGCTACGAGAGAATAAGTCACAAAGTGTGGCTAAACCATTACAATCAAACATAAACAAAATGTTAGCCTTCAAGGTCAATTGAAAATCATCAACAATCATATAGGAAGTCCTCAATCTTCAAAATTGCACAATACAACACTGTGTGACTAGATACTAGCCACCAAACAAGGAAGGAGGGAACATCGTCTGGCTATAACAATAGCCCTCATGTGGTGCAGAGTGAGCATGCCATCCACATGACCCAGAGTGTGCTCCTCGGCTACACCCTACCTCACGTCGTCATGTGACATGGTCAGACACCAGCTGAAGAAGGCACGGACTGACGTATGCTGCATGGCGGTGTGTCCATGGCTCCACAGAAGTAGGCACGCACAGACACACCCCGCATAGCGATACCTCATGGAGAAGGCACATGCAGGTACTCCTCATCACCATAGGTATACATGGCTAGGACATACCCATATGCTAACCAACCCAAACACTATCAAAAGCAAACATGAGTATCCCTCTACAAGTGTGTGAGGCCCCATTATGCTCATCACACAAGTAGGCTATCATAACACAATCTCATAGTGCACCTTCACATGTCTATGCACGTGGCATCGTGTCCTCGAGCCTAGCTCGCTACCATCAACAACATGACATCATCACTAGCACTATGTCAGAACATCAATGGGGTGTGGCATCATAACCATTGCATCATGTTAGAACATGTGCAGATACGGTGTATGCAATACATATATGAGCATATCAATATGGGGCTAATCAAGCTTCACCTCTCATATAGATGAGGTTGACTCGCTAATGCCATGTCAATGTCCCTATGGATAGCCAGGCATAAACTAACAATCGAATCCTCCTATACTCAAAACTATGGGGTTTAGGCTAGCACATATGGATCAAGTACCTTGATCCATCATAAGGGGAAGTAGTGAGTACATTTCCTCGGGATCGGTTGAGCTAAGACTACTCCGCGTCACAATATGTGTACGCTGCATACTCCACCCAAGGAACTTTGTGGCTGCTACTACCCCTTCACAGATTGAGGGACTAGAGATCCAAAAGAAAAGAATCCATGAAACTAGCTTTTGGCTACTCATATATGTATAGATTTTCAACCACATGTGGGTTGGCCTTCAATCAAGTAACAAACATACAAACACACATAATGGTATGGTTAATCCCACACCAAATACAACATAGTCTGAATGGATGGGTACACCGTATCTCCATCCTAAGACCTGTGGGTTATGGGCCCACAAAGCAAGTATGGGGAATTCATAACACTCAACCGATGCACAGTTACTGGTTTCTCACATTTACAAGGGAAGTACAAATATATACATAATTCCACAAGTACACTTACTTTCCAACAACTACGTGGTTCAAATCTTTACATCCTTTCCACAATCCAACATGATCATCGTGATCACTTAAGAACTTCACTTAACAAATTCACTAGGACAACATAATGGGCTCATATGAAACCAGAGTGCCTAGTATATGAACCTAGTGCTCTGATACGAATGTTGTAACGCCCATCGTGTAAACCCCAGAGAGCAAACATTGCAAACAATTTTTTTTTTTAAATAACATAAAGTAAACATGCATCCAAACATTAATTACATTTACATTGCACATTAACAACTAAGTGCTACATTCTTTGAGGCACGCGAGGTCACATCGCAACACAACTAAAATAAAAGTAAAAGATAATTATTAAAAAACTTGACCAATTTATATTACAATAATCATTAATAAAAGTACATCCATAAACCAAGAGTGAAAGTATCACTACATCCCATATTACAATCATATAGAATCTCATCCAATAATGTTACAAAGGATCCTAACTATTACATCATTGTATAAACATAAGATTGCATGCTCTCAATAATGAGTTACAATACATTTCCCATACATGTGGGATGATACAAAGTACAATAATATTTGAATTACAAATGATCCACTGGAACAAACTCCAATTGCAGGAATGTTGCAAACAAAGAATACAGATGGGGAACCCAATGGGTGTGGAGCATGTTCCACCCAACCATGTGAATTATGAATAACTCACCCCCCATGCTTAGAGGTGACAAGGAAGAGATCTCGACCATGAATTTCAAAACCGACTCCAAGAGAACAACAAAGTACAAACTCAAATACAAACTCAGAGATTACAATGACATAACCAACAACAATCATGAGTCAACATAATAAAATAAAGCTATGAAACTCATCACAATTAACCCAAGCAATAACAATGAAACAAGTCACCAAGGAACATTCATAAATCATTTTCACAAGAATTAGAATCAACAATAAGAGTACAAAACTAGAAGAACTCATACAAAATCCAAAACACATTTCTAGAAGAACCGATATAACATTCAAATACAATTCCAAATAAATCTGAAACAATAAATAGAACATGATTCCATATATATTTGAAACAACAATTCAGTACACAATTCCAGAGGCAACAAGAAACAAGGCAAATGGGTGTCTAGTGGAGAGTGTCATCGTATAGCTCTCATGGGATCTCCTGGCCCTTCCTCCAACTGACGCGCTGACCCTCACGAAGAGCCACTCTCCCTAAGACCCCTAACATAAATCAAAGCCAGGCAAGGGTTGAACTCAACAAATAAAGCACATAACTCAAAACCAAGCCACACAAGGCATAACTCATCTCGCAATAATTCATAACAAAATTCAACAACCCGTACAACCCTTCCATCACAAAACCAATAAGTTTCAACTCCAAAAGTGTAATCAAGATGAGGATAACATTCGAAATTAAGCATGCCTCTAGAACAAGGGTTGCAAGACAACAGGGTTCCCACATGGACAACACTAAATGATAACATAATGTAAACGAAAACTCAAAATATATTTTTCAAGTTTGCACCATTAAATTTAACTCCATTCAACAATACGAATTAAGGATAATTTTATGTTTAAATTATTTGCTCAACATAGCAAATGATAAAATAATACCTCATATATATATATATTATTTAACACTTTAAATAAAATACAAAAATTACATTTTAAAATATAATTAAAATAATATTAAATAAAATAATTATAATTACATTTTAAATAAGATAAATTATAATTATTATATTTAATAAATTAAATATACACCAAAAAATATATATATATATATTTATAAAACAAAATTAAATTAAATCTCCGCGAAAAGGTCGTCGACCTTTCCTAACTACCGCCAGCCAGTCTTATAAAGGCATTTGTGTTAAACCAGGTAGGGGTGAGGGGCGAGTGCGACCCGATACCCTTCGGCTCTCCCACGCACATTTTAAAGGTACAATTTGAAGTTTAAAAGGCTCACAAAACGATATTCAATTCCAAAAAATTCAAAATTTCCATTCTCTTAACCATGGCATTGATCCAATATACACAGAAGCGCCTGAGCGGAGAGATACAGAGCGCAACTTAAAAAGCCCATATATATAATGCTTGTATATATATGCATAAATATAATAAGTAAGATAAGAGGAACAAATAAATCCGACCATATATAAAAAATATTTCCAGAAATCTAAATTCATTATTCTCAAAGAGGAAACCATTTTTCAAAATATCCCATTAAATAGAAAGATTGATCTTTTCCACAATGAAGAAATAGAGAGAAACTGAGAATATTAAAACGAAATTCAATGGAGTTTCTTTCTGTTTCTTTTCAATAGAAAAGATTTTAGACTTCAAAAGAATTTTCATATAAAGAAAACCTAATTATTTATTTCTTTTCTTTTCTCAGAGAAATCATTTTTTTAATCTAATTCTTAGAAAGATTTTCTTCTACAAGCAAGGTTTGACTCAAACATATTTATATTCTTTTACAGATTCAAAAACAATCAAGAGGAGAGGGTGGAACCTGGAGTCTTGTGCTCTTGAGAATCTGATGAAGCTTGTTTGATCCCGATGGTCTCTACACAGAGCTTCTCGTTCCTGCCTCGAAATCTCCCCTCCAGAATATCGTGCTCGAATTCGAATCTCAACCTTTATTCAGAAGACTCTCTCCAAAATATTTCAAGCAAAAGAATGGGAATATCTTTTCTGAAACTTTAAAAGATTCAAAATACATAACCATTATCTTGTGCAACTCTATCTCAATAATCCTTTGTGTGTAAAAACCCTCAAAATTTTCAATTAAATAATAGATATTACCAATTTCTTCCAAAAGCTCTCAAAAATCCACCATAAAAGAAATTATATCTTTGAAAGCAAGCTTTTTAGTCAAATCTCAATTCTCCTTCGTTCACACAACTTTTTCCATTTTTTTATTTATTTATTTTCCTATTCTTAAATACTTTTTGTTTTAAATCAGCTTTTGCAAGCTTTACTTGCTTTGCACATAATTTGATTTATTTTATTTTTTTATTTTATAATTATCTTCAACAAGATAATTTAATTAAATTAACAAAACACAATTTAATATTTAATTATCATATAATAAAATACATGACTTTTAAACTAAAACTTTTAAATATTTAAATACAATTTAATCTAACATTAGACTAAACAATTATTATCATCATTTAATTGAATCAGTCACAACTTATAAAATACCAACATGAATAGCATACGAGAAGACACTCACACAAACACAATAATAATTGCAGAAAGGACAATTACAAGAACACACAATAACATTGAATCGGGACGGTTTGACAACATGGGACGGGATGACTTCCAATTCATCTCTGTTTCAACACTATGCCATTGGGTTATTGGTGCTTGCCCTATCTTGCTGAAGTAGGTGGAATTGAGACTATGTACCTGCAATCCCTGCATAAAAATGAAGTTGTGTACATGTGCATACATATATAAAATCAAAGCATTGTATTGTGAGAAGGAATCGCAGCGTAGCAAGGCACCCGCGAATGAGTGGTGCTACGCTGTCTTTCATCACATCTATCCAAACAATATAATATAACCGATAAATTAATCATTTCTAAACTAATAAATCATATGATAACATAATTTACTAAATTAATGCATCGCAATGTTACTAAAATCAAACTAATATCACCAACCACAATATCATATCAATAACCATGTCCTCAAATGCATAGGCAAAAAAAACAAGTTCTACTAACCAAACCAAACAATAACAATCTCATCACAGTATCAAAGTACCAAATCAAAACATAGAAAAAAAATATATAAACAGTAACAGGAGGGGTATTACAACAGCCACAAATAATCATATCCTTTTAGATGTTCTATTCTAATTATCTTTGAAACACTAACAACTTATCCCTTGCATTTGATGCCTCTATACACAAACGAATAAGACAATAATGACCTCCATCTACAATCTTGTCTAGCTAGAAATTGAGTTTCTTTAGTCAAAATGTTAACAAAGATTTCCTGTAGCATTTTGTTCATTTTTTTTTTTTTTGAGGAACATTTCCATCTCCTTTTTTTCTTCTTACATTTAACCTAAATACTTTTATGAGAAGAATCACAAAGGTAATGCTTCCACGGTATTGGGAATTCCTTTTATTTTTGGACTTATGTATTTATCTAGGAACAATTTGGAAGACATGACTCTCTCCCCAAATTGGATTTCTCACTAAGCTTTAACTTTCCTTTCACCATGATTCACCCTTCCTAAAGTTTTTATAGCCTGACAACTTTTTGGAGGTTTCTGAAATAAAAAGGCATTTTTTGTAGCACTGTGACCTATAAAAGATCCTACTTATGAATCACTTAAACAATTTGTTAGATTTTCCTATGGATCACATATTTTATTATTATTGATCATTGACAAAGTGCATGTAAAAAAGAGCATA
>VDFB02358134.1:70766186-70779884 GCA_007258455.2 Sequoia sempervirens
AATAGTTTAGAAACTACATTCAATTTTATAAAGATTCTATTCTTAGATATTTTTGAAATAATATAGATAACTTATTCAAATTTTTACGTCAAGTTGCCTAACTTTGATTTTTCTTAATTTTATCGCCACTTAAGGGCCTATTTTTTCTAGGATGATCCTCCACATACCCACTTATACATTAGCAATTCATAGGAAATATGAAATTTTCCTCAACCCTAAAAGGAAAAATTAGATATTCTCATAATTATAAAATTTTCAAACTAATTTCATAACCTATGACTTGCACAAGGAATGAAAACCTCTACAAAAAGGTGTTGAAGGAAATGAGACATAAATTGAGGATTCATATCAAATCACAAAAAATACACCAATCACTCATATTTACACATAAAATATAGATAAGAGAAGGAAAACTAATTCTACTTTATTTATGAAAATGAATGTTACATAGTTGTACAAGTCTAAAAATGAGTTACAACTTTTGCTCCAACTTGAAAGAACTCAAGAAAGTTACAATACATTCTAAAAGAGAAAAATAACTAGTCTAAAATCTTCCCTTAGGCCTACTTATAAGCTTCTCAATAGCTTTCTTGAGAATGGGAAAATTTTCCATCTGGGTCAAACTTCTTTGAGTTTCCAAAAAAATTTCCCCTAGTTTGCAACCCCTAAAATTGCTCCAAAAAGTTCCTTAAGTGATGAAAATTTCATTCTTTGACCTTGTGTACCAACCAAGTTCCTTAAATATCTCTAAAATGTCCTCCAACTACTGATAACTACTCATTATTTGCATCAAATTGTCTTAACCATATCTGAACTAGCTAATGGGACATGTGTATGAGATCTTTATGGGCTAAAAAAGGCACATATTTTATGCCCTAAAACCTCTTCATGTTAATCTATGTCACTCCTCCTTTATGCTCTTACCATTGTCATAAGATGACTATTATTCCCTTACTGATCTTTACACTAGTAGAATTTGGCAAATAAATGACTACATGACTAAATTTTAGTCATGTGACTAAATAGTCACATGACTAACACCTAAATAAATTTGGAAAATAAATGACTAATTTGGTCATTTATAAGTGACTAATCTAGTCATCGGGTAAAATCACAAGTAAATGACTAAATAATTAACTAAATTAATGACTGAATAAATGACTATCACACTATTCTTTTTTCTTTTGAATTTGATCATAATCCATAGAGCTTAAGCCCCACTAATAGGACCCCTACCTAAGCAAGCCATTTGGCCACCTAGGTTGCTTGATGCTAAAAGCCTATTGCGTGGAAGAGCATTGGCTCTCGGTGCGATCTTAAGGCCATATTTTATTAAAAAATTAACATTTACATTCTTTAACTTTTATCACTCATTATGTTATTGAATCATTAATGTTTTTATCTATGATTTGAAGCTAGTTTGATTTTCCTATTGTGTTAGCATGTCAAATGCATCAAAGTGCAATTGTGGTCAATTTCACTAATAAAATATTATTTAAACAATCCAATTGCATTTTGAGGGCTATCTTTCATTTCAAAACACAAATAAAGATGACTAAATAATTAGTCACACATAAAAAATAGACAATATGATATTAAAGTGGTTAATTAAAACAAATTGAATTGAGAAAGTGTATTGTATTATAATATAATATAATAATAATAATTTATTATTTTACAATACAATATATTATAATAATAAATTATAATATAATATGATATTATATAATATTATATTAAATACTAATATTATATAATAATATTATATTATATTATTATTATACATATAATATATTATATAATAATATAATATAATTGTTATATTATAATATATTATAATTGTTATATTATAATATAATATAATATTTATATTATATAATAATATAATATAATATAATATTTATATTATAATATATTTATAATATTATAATATATGTAAAAGCGAGAGATTTAATTTTGAAATCAAAATCAAATGAAGTAAAGAAGCGGGAAAGTGGGTGATTGTATTTGATTTTTCTAATAAAAATCATAAAAGGTACCTATTTTCTTTAATACAATGTGAAAAATAAACCATTGGGCCTAGGGTAATGAAAAAACCCTAAATCAAAAAGAAACCGAGCCCTAATCTCATTTCATTTTTCACTTGTATTTTTGGAGAAGAAACTCATTCCATTTTTCATTTGTATTTTTGGAGAAAACTCAACACTGCCATGCTTGGGTAGGGTTTGAGAGTGGAATGGTGACTCATTTTGTTGTTTCTGATAATTTTCCTAAAAAAAAATTCTTGTAGAGGTAAGTCTTTGGTTTTGAAACTGAAAAGTATTCTCCATTTTGAAGCATTTTATCGAGCTCACTTGGTTGTGACTTAGTATTTTTCTATTGTATTTCCTTTGCTTACCATTTGTTGATATCTCTCCTCTTTGTTTGACTGCCATTGGAGTATCTTTGAGGCTCATTTCTAAAGACTTTGGAGGGTGTCTCCTTTACAACAATCTTGTGTAAGTTTCATTATTCTTATCTCTTAAATTTCTATGAGAATAGGCTCGATTCGAGCTCAATAGAGGCAATATGATAAAAACCCTTGTATCTCCCTGCACAAATCTTGATGGGTTACTTTCTTTCTATAGAAAATGTAAAACTTTGCACTCTCAACTTACTATTTTCATTATTTTGAGGGCTTTCTGTGTTCTAATGGTCGTGACCTTCATAGCATTCTGGATATTTTTCTTTATGTTCATTTTCTCTTCCTCATGGTTGTGTGGTAGAGACCCAATACTCAATAAAACAAACTTTTGTATACTTGACGTTTCCACAAAGGAAACTCCAAAAATTATATAAATGGCATGCCCTGAAATTCTTTCGTTAATTTTCTTTTATGCTCTTCATCCAAGTAAAGTGTCTAATTGTGAATGGGATGAATGACAGATTCGACAGGAGCAGCCAAAGTGTGTCTAAATTCCCAGAGAGCATCTTCATAACTGAGAGAATTATTATATTTATTGGAAATCTTGATTTTAATAGAGGGCCTTCATAACTAAGAGAATTATTATATTTATTGGAAATCTTGATTTTAATAGAGGGCTTTGTTTCAGCTTCTTTCCACTTAATATCACAACTTTTTGAATTTCCTGAAATCTCTGGCCTATTTTCATTCATTTTCAGATTTTGTTCTTGAAGTAGATTTTGTAAATAATCTAGGCTTGTATTCTTGAACCCATTTTATTCTCACAGTGCTTTCAATAATTTCGAGCACATTCATAGCTTCATAGTGTATCTTCCATTCACTGAGTTGATAATATACATTTAAGTTTTTTTGAAGTTTTTAGTTTTTCTTAAATAATTTTATTACAATAGAATTTTAGTTATCAAAAGACATTCTAATCATTTTTTTAGTTTTTCTTAAATAATTTTATTACTAGCTTAGTTTTTGAGCAATCTTTCTTTTTTAGTTTTTCTTTTCATTAGAAAGAAAAAATAAAATAGAAGATTGCTATCTAAATTAGTAATTAGAATTTAATTTAAATTTAGAATGAAATTTCTTAAATAATTTTATTACTAGCTTAGTTTTTTTGAAGCAATCTTTCTTTTTTAGTTTTTTTTTCATTAGAAAAGAAAAACTAAAAAAGAAAGGTTGCTATATCTAAATTAGTAATTTGTTAAATTGAAATTAAATTTAATTTAAATTAGAATAGAATTTCTTAAATAATTTTATTACTAGCTTAGTTTTGGGTAATCTTTCTTTTAATTTTTTTATTAGAAAGCTAAAAAAAGAAGGTTACTATATCTAAATTAGTAATTGTTAAATTAGAAATTAGAATTTAATATAAATTTAGAATTAATTTAAATTAAATTAAATTTAATTTTTCAAGATATTGTGGTGATTTGATTTAAAGAATAATACAATAATTGAATCCAAAATTGAAAAAGTAGAGATTATTTCTTTTGCAAATACATTTCTTTTGCAATATCACTAATTCTATGCATTTTTTATTTATTAGACTTACTTTGATAATCTAGTAATAGATTTAAGATATTACTTTGATATTTATTCTTTTGCAAATGCATTTGTTTTGCAACATCATTAATTCTATGCATTTTTATTTATTAGACTTACTCTAATGCTTATGGGTATTTGCATTTAAGATATTCATTGTTTACAGCTATTTAGTAATATGTTTATGGACAGTACATAGCAAGGAGATATTGCTCTGATAAACTAGTAATATTTAAGATATTACTCTGATATTAATTCTTTTGTAAATGCATTTCTTTTGTAATATCATTAATTCTATTCATTTTTATTTATTAGACTTACTCTAATGCTTATGGGTATCTGCTTTTAAGATATTCATTGTTTATGCTACCTAGTAATATGTTTATTTTTTGATTGTGGATAGGTACAGAGCAAGGAGAAAATGCAAAACCAGTGCCTTACTAGATGCATTTACTGCCCATCTCATGTGCAATAGTGGCATCACTGAAGACATACATTCACACCATTTAGTTTTAGTTTTTTTTCAATTTTAAAAGTATAATAAATCAGCAATTTGCATATTGCAAAAGATTTTGTATTCAAAACTCTATATATAGAGTTCTTTGTAACATATTTTATATACAGTTTGAATATATAGAGAATTATTTTCCAATGTTGTTTCAATCCCAATTTTTTTGAAGTTTTAATAACATAAGATCTTTAAATTTTTATATTATTCAATCACAACAAAATTTTCTCTTGGTTTGCAATTTCATAGACTAGTTATTGTAATAGAATTCTCTAAACATAAGAGTTTGCATACACATCTGAAAGCATTAGTTCATAAATGACTAAATAAATGATTAACATGACTAAATAAATGACTAAACCATGACTAAATAAATGACTATAATGACTACCATGACTAAATAAATGACTACCATGACTAAATAAAATGACTACTATGACTAAATAAATGACTATCATGACTAAATATATGAGCAGTTAACAATAATCAATGACTAAATTAACAAATAAATCATTATTCAAATCAACCCAGCCAAATCAATGACTAGATAAATGACTAAAATAGTTTTAGTCATAAATTTGGTCATATTATAATATTTGTGATAAACTACTAATGGTCACGTGACCAAATTAGTCGTTATATGCAATTTTTAGTAGTTTATTTAGTAATATTGTTGTTTTGTACTAGTGTTATTACTAGCTATGGGTATTCTTTACACACTATCATGAAATGTTATTTAGTAGGTCTATAAATTGCAATAATATTCTTCATAATCCCAATGATAACAATGTCTTATGTTTCTATCAGAAATATCCCAATCATACACTAAGATTGTGATACCTTCCTTTTTTCATTATTTTATTTGCCCTTGTACCTTTGTTTTCATCTTTTTCTGAGACTCTGGCTCAAAAAGTTTCCATGGATAGAATCTTCTAGGTTTCATACACAAAAGACTATATTCTTGCTCTATCAAAAAAAAAAAGCATTGTTATTGTTATGTGGTTTCCCTTGTATTCTCACCTTGTCAAGATTGATTTCAAGCAATCCCTACACCTAAGAGATCAAAAAACTTATCATTATCATGCATTAGATCTCTCACAATATCTCCCTACAACCTAAATAGACCAGCCTGTCAAACACTTCTAGAAAAAAATTAACTAGGATCAAGTTTTCTCTTCTAGATGAGAACTTGTTGATCATAAAACTCTTCCATTTATAAAATTGTCCACATACCATCCAACACCAAAGATGATGTTAGATGAGAAGCATGAATCCACAAAGAAGGTCTCAAGATTAGATGAAAGATCATCTACTCCAATTGATGCTTTCAAAAACTGATGGGTTAAATAGCAATAAAGACTTGAACTTCCCTATTTTTAGTTACCAATATTTCTCCTTTCTTTCATTCACATTTTAATGTATCACTTTATCCAGGTATATCATGCACCCTTTTATGGACCAAGTTAATCCTCTTAACATTGAATTATGGACTCAAATTGTGCTTTGAATTTGAAATTGATGACACAATAGTGGGAGTAAGATTTCTTAGTAAGCGTAACATGGCATATTAAAAGGAAACCTTGTGTTGATACAACCACATGATAGAAGGCTACATGAATGGACCAATTATCATGCCTACTCATCTATAAAATAAATATATAATATAAAGTGTCTTGGTACAAAGGATGTGACTAAGACATTCCATTTTAAGAAGAACAAGCACTTCAACTAAAAACCCCACAACTAGTATCAATGGTAGTCCTAATTGTTCAATCAGTCAAAAGGGATCATTTAGTGGACATCATTGATATAAAAATTTGTACCATAAGGAAACATGGTTCCACTACTAGAAGAATATAATTTATCCTCAATAACTTGAACTCAGTTATGCCCAACCTTCTTTGTTCATAGATCCATATTATTAGGCCCTCATACAATATGTTTCTATTATTAGGCCCTCTATGACAACTATCACTATTCATTTTCCACTAGACCTATGCATTTCCCAATACCCCTATATCTATTTAACTTTGCATCAACTTTAGCATGAGAAGATGAAAAAAAAGAATGCAAGGAATCATGGTCTATTGGTAATTCTATGTCTTTATCTAGTAAAGAATCTTGCTTGATATGGAAAATTATACCTAATTTCATGTGTAAGGATACCTGTTGACTTCAAATTAAGATTCATAATCTAGGAAACACATATTAAACCTACCTCAACATTATGGCCTGTCACCAAGACTACATTTTTCCCTTAAGACTTATTCTTCACTCAATATGTCTCTTCTTTGCATTGTCACTTTGTCATACATTCATTGTTCAGTCATCAAGAGACTATCCTATCATGGTCTTGTTGATGAAAATTTCCTCAACAATCATGTTGATTTCTAAAGTGCTCCATTTAAATTAAATCAATTCATCTTTAGTACTAACATCATCCTCTTTGATTAAATAAATCAAATCTTTTTTTAATAAAGTCTTTATCATTTTCCATCTCCTTTTGATTTAGATTAATCCTTAAATCTAATTCAAATGAGTGAAATCACATAATCCTCTCTTAAATTAACTAAATCATGATTAAATATAATCTTAATGTAAGTCCTATCCTCTAGCTTTTCCCACTTGCACAAATAAATCATTTAATTGATTTATTAAATCTTCATTTTCCCTCAATAAGGCATCTTTAGAGAATATTCTCTCAAATTTGAATTCAAATCAAGTTGACTTGTCCCTTCCAACATAGCATTAATTCTCCTCTTACATGTCCCCCACTAGGAATTTAAGAAACCTTCTTCTCCCTCCAACAAGCCAAATTTGAAATTTGAAACAGCCACCTAATGTCATTTATTGGCACATTCCTCAAAACTTGCACACCCTTGGCCCATTCACATGGTGACAAGTGGCTACTTCCTATTGGTTGAATCTTTGTCCCACATTCACCTATTTTTGCATGTCTCTCCATCATTCCCTCCTATAAATAGAGAACTCATCCTTTGCATTTGATTATCTACACATACAATCCTCATGCAAAGCTACTCTCTTCATATTGAGAGCTAATTTTGTCCATTATCATTTGCATAATTGATTTGTGAAGGGTTGGGAAAGGGTCACTTTTCACAACAAAGTGACACCAATCCACTATGGGATAGGTATGCATTGTGCTTCTTTTATGTTTTCAATTAGTTTTTTTTTCATTTTGTTTGTGAAGTATGGTGTATTATCTCATAGGAGAATTTGTAGGTTTGCATGAACTAACCCATGTTATGGAGTTTAGAATGTGTGCAGATTTGTAGGTGCTCATATATGGTGCTAGAAGGAGGGATTACACTAATATCTTGACTTCATTTGCTTGGTTTCTTGATATTTATTGCAGGAGTATTTAGACAGTGTTCTTTTCTTACACAAAGGAGCACCTCGCAAATTTTTTTTTATTAAATAGCTATGATTTCATGATAATTACATATTTTTTTTGTCTTAAAAAATTGGTTTGTGGTTCTTTGTTTTAGCATCAACATATCTGGTTATCATCAGGTCAAGTCTACATATCAACTAACATATATTAAATGTACGAAAGTTTGACAGTCTTTTCAAAGTATGGTAGAAAACCTTGAGCTACTTTGCATTGCAAGAGCATATCGCATGTGATCATAGTGTTGGAAAAAACTATGACAATGCGATCTTAATAGACTACTTTTGTTAGAATACACTATACATGGAAAAATATCGGAAATAATTACAAGTAACATTAAGAAGACATTCTCAGCTTTTTCTTTGGAAAAACAAGTTCATAGCTATCACACAGATGGGCCCTTTTATTTTTTTATTTCTTGGATTTAGAAGAGCTCTTAGAGACATCTTTAGTAGAGCTCTTTTTTGAAGTGATGTTTTTTTTTCACCAGTGATCCTCGCTTCAATTGGTGTTTTATGGTATTTTCTTAGGAACCTTCTTTTCCTTTTCTGGTGTCAGCAAGCCATGCTCCATCATCCAAAACTCGGCCATCTCACTCGTATAGGGTCTCATTAAACATCCTCAGTAGATCACTCTCTTGTGCGAGATCATGCTTTTGTCTTGGAAAGTCATAGAGCTTCCTCTACTTTATTTTTCACGCTTGTCATCGTTAGTATGGCCCTTCTCTAGTGAAGCACTTACATGCTTCCCTTGTTAATGGAGCCATATTTGGAGTTGTACCTAATATCCTTAGGTAACTAGGCCTCTTTCTTCGTTGTGAGGGGCTTTCAGAGATTCGAGTGTGTAGGGACGAGAAGCGTCTATTCCTTTATATTCATCATCTTGGTCTTCACTTTCAGTTTTCCCTTCCTATCAGCCATTGCACAACTTTGCATAGGCCAATTGCATTTAGCTTGAAAGTGTTTTGAATGGAATTATGGCCACAACTTTTTCACCGACCAAATGCATTTGCTTGAAATTTTGTAAAGCTCTTTATTGATTCCACTTTTGATTTGTAATTTATCTTCCAATAGCAGTGGTGTATAACAAAGAACTCCCCAAATATAATTTGAAAGTGAATTTATTACCTATCTACAGAAAGAAAAAATTCATGAGTTTATATTTTGTAGAAAATATGAAAAACAGAGCGTGTTGAGCCGAAGGAGACGACATTTTTACGGAGAATGGAAAATAAATGAAGTGTTGGGTCTAACTTTGCACACTCTTTAACTTTAATATGTTGAAATTGGACCACGGTTTTGGAAATACGGTGGGTACAGCTGTAAAGACGAAATGTTTGTCTTAATTGCAATACTACTGTAGTGAATTTTATAGTAAGAGGATAAGTACTCTATTACCTTTTTCCCACAATGGAAGCATAGAGAGGGTGCACAAACTATTTTTAAGAACATCCACAAAATAGTGAAAATCTTTGTGCCACCAATCACTTCTCATTCACTGTTTGTAGGAGGATTTTGAAGCATTAAGTGGAGTCTAGTATTGAATCTAGAAAATGTCGTGCTGTGCATTAATGCGCATTTTCTTAAATATTTTATGTCAAATATTTTATCACTATTTCTACACTCCGTCAGTACTTCTTAAATACGTTGGTCTACATGTAGTTGAGTTGTAAATCACTCCTTTGGATTTCATTTAAAGCTCAAGCACATTCTATATCTGGTAGGAGTCAAAACAAGATGAGAGAGATCAAACAGCAAATGAAATCACTATCACTTAGGTGTAAGGAATAAATTTCTTATACATTTAAATTTGTCTACTATTAGGTTCTAGTGCTTGTTGTTGCATAATTAATTCAAATCTTTTCACAACATTATTATTGGGGGTGCTTGGCTTTTACACTTACTAATTGCATTTGCTTGAAATTTTTTAAAAGCATTGGCTTTACACCTACCATCTGCAGTTACTTTGAAAACTCCCTAACTATCATTACTACGCGGCTTTGTGTTTGCTAATAGCCTTTGCTTGAAGGTTTCTCATGCCATTTTTTTGGTCAACGCATTCCATAAGATGACATTTATTTGAGGGATCTTGTCAAATAGTTAAAGAGGTAGTCGGTGCACACCAAATTAAATTCAGCTGGCAGAGATGATGAATAGCAGTATGTGCCAACACTTTTGATGCTAAGTTATACAACAATAATGCTCCAAGATTTCAAGGATGACATAATAATATCTAATTCTTGGCATGACGTGTGAGTTAGTGGAAAATAATAATGTGGAAAAATGTTTACACCTTAGTTTTTATCAAAGCTAATGTTATTACACCTTACCTTGACTCCTAATTCTAGTTTGGTAAGATTGAATTATTGGCATGAAGAAGTTTTTCCTTTTTTGCAAATTGTCTAGTCTTGGCTAATATTTGCCTTTAAGTTTTTTTGGAATCAAGAATCTTATTAATGTTTCATCTATTAATTCAAAATCATTAGTCTTTTCATTTGAAATCACTTTTTTGTTTTGTTAGAAATTAATGATTAAATGAAGGTTAATTGGATATTTTGGTCCTCACATGATTGTCTTTTTGTATGGGATAGGAAAAGCGAGGAGGAAGGATTTTCATTCAAAGGACTAGAAAAATTGGAGGATAAGAGGTGATCTTGAACAAATCTTGGAGGCAAAGAGGATTGAAGCTTGAAATCAACAAAGCATTTTTAAATGCTTAAGGCTTTTGTTTTGTGCTTTATTATTTTGTTTTAAATCAACACACATCCTTTTTGGTCTCTTAAAAAGAAAATTTAAATTTGTACGACAAAAGGGCTTAAAATGAACTTTATGACACAAACTTACTAGAGTTGGTTTTTAGATTTAACATTTGAACAAGGAAATCTTCACATTTCCTTTAGTTCTTAAAAAGAAGTCATTATTGTTTTGTGGGATTAAAAAGAACATGTGCTACTTTGTTTTTGTAATTTATTACTCAAACTAACACCATTGAAAGGATGTATGTGCTTCTCTCGCACCTCACAGTGATCTTGAGAATTAAAAGGATTTTTAGTGGTCTTAGGTTGGGGTAAAGTAATTGCCCCCACACTTCATTTTGGGAACTAAAATTGAACAAAATATATTGCGAGTGTGAGTCAAACCTATCACATGTATTCTCTCTTTGTTTCTCAACAAAGATCAATCGAGTTACATATATGTTTGCTCACTTTTTTTAATCTTAGAGGGCTTGCCTTGGGGAAAAAGTACTCACCCAAGGGAGCGACTCAACTAGTAACACTCTAAAGCCAAGAGTATTTCCAGCCAAGATATAAAAGTGGGTATTAGAACAAAGGCTAGTATCACGCGGTTGGCTCCGACAAGAAGGGAAACAATGGTCTCTCACCATGTTGGGTCAACTCCTACTTAAATGAAAAGTCCTAATTAAAACCCTTGTTGTGGAAAGCTGCCAAAATCCCTATCTATTTGTTGGTGCAAGAACTAAGGTTCAAGCCATCCCACACTTTTATGGTTTTCTAGTAGAAATGGAAAGCATGCCATGGGATTTTCATGGGTGTTGATGCTTGGCTGCCCCATATAAGTGAGTGTCGTGGAGGGGAACTAGTGGGGTCAAGAATCTAACCATTCGCTAAAAATAAGTGTAGCTGGACTTATCTAAGTGGGGACTCAACAAATATAGTCTTTCATATCCATAGGATTGTGCTTTTTCTTGGTTACAAAATACTTTGCTTGTTCGAAAAAATTTGGAAACAAACATTTAACATTGTCATAAAACTTCCAAACCCCTTTTAGGAAGTAAATACAATTGACTAAATTCATATATTGCTTGCCCTTGTGATTTTATCCTTAGAGGTTTCTAAACACTTGGATTTATATCTCAATTTTTTTACTAAAGTTAACAATAGGTAACCCTTGCCTTGATTTCATCAAAATTCCACATGATATACCTTGTGGAATGAGAAGAAGTTGAGACATTGGACATCTAGTTTAAAAAGTTAATCAAGAAGTGTTTGTGGTAAAACAAAGTCATTAAGCAAAGAATAAAAACAATTGGACCTGACATATGTGTCTCCAATGATTTCACACAAGATCAAGATCAAGAAACCAAAGGTAAAAGCTCTTAGTCCAAAAGATCACCAAAGGAGTTTCTCAACGCTATACGAATTCAGATGAAGACTACTTTTTAACTATTATAGAAAAGCTTCAAGAAACAATCCTGGTCTATACTCGTTCTATTATTGTCAAAACCCAAATATTTTTAGGGATTTTGAACATCTTGTTTAGAGAAAAGCTTGTTATTCAAAAATGAGGTCTAGTAAGAAAGTGTCCTTTTAGGTAAACCTAGGATCAAAATAAAACCTTCATCCATCTTTGAACATCAAAATAAAAATCATCTCATCATCAACTCTCTGAAAACCTTGGAAAAAAATTTCATTTTAAATTTTGGGAAAATCATTTAAAACCAATCGAAATATCACCTTGTTTGATTAGATGTATGTAGATGCATCCTTCTACACATATTTAGTCAAATTATCAAACCTTGTGGACAAATTTATCCCTTGATAACATCGAAAATCTTGGGATTTAGCTCATTATCCAAAATCAAAGTCAAACCAATCAAAATCATCTTGTTTGGATAGGTGTGCTTAGATGAATCCTTCTTCTCACACCTAGACAAATTAACATCTTTTGAACAAAATCTACTCTAGGACAACATCCAACCTCTTAGAGTTTATGAGTTCACCATCAAAACCCAAATCCAAAATCAAAATCAATCTAAAAAAAAACATCAAAATCAAGTCATAAAGTTTAAACATACCCCTCAAGATTTTCTCAAAGAGTTCCAATCATCCGTAAAACATCCATCTTACATCCATATCATTATCATCCTTTTATCTTTAAAAACATCCTAAAATTTTTCTCTCTTTGTACCTAAAGATATATCATTCTAAAGAATTAAGAGGTTTATCTCTCATATTCTTGAAAAATTGATCCCTATTTTATGGTGCAAACTAGGTCTCAACACAAGAGGAACATGGAAGCCAACAAAGAAACATCTACTTTGAGTGACTTGAGTCAGACCGCTCCTGAAATTAATCTTGTTGGGTCTTGCAGTCTCACAATTAACCTTCCTCCATTTTTGCAAGACCGTCAAGAGGAAGGTGTCCAAGTGGAGGATCTTACCAATAATCCCTTTGGAATGTCACATGAGTAAATCACTGAAATAATAAAAAATATAGAGAATCATAAGATTATCAACATCATCATGAGAATCAATCCCTCACTATAAATGCTCGAATTAGCAAAGCAAGGGGCTAAACTCCCCTCTAATTTCGATGTGAGAACTATTGTGGAACCATATTTTGGGATCATGCCTACAATCTCATCTACCATCCCCATTTCATCTACACCCCCATTCCAAAACATCACTCAAAACATCCCACAAATTACATCATCTTTCACTCCAACACAACCAATTGTTAATAAAGGAAGTGCATTTATCAATCCATTGCAAACACATCCTCTCATAAACAATTGAGATTTGGATGTGAACACCATCTAGGGATAGTCCATACCCAAAAATACATCACATCCATATGTCCCTCTCACCTTTCATGATCCAAATGACCCATCATTATCATCATTTTGTGCAGCACCCCAAACCTCTCTCCCCATAACCTCACAAGGAGAGGGTGACATATTTGGACCAAGAGGCATTTTTGACACTACACCATTTCCTCAAGAGGTTACACCCCCCAAATTTCTACCACTTCCACCATTTCCATCA